>PGTU02000007.1:28908511-29213474 GCA_002896215.2 Cicer echinospermum
ATTGCAATCAACCGCGAACACATGAGCGCTGTAAAAGGCCTTATGTTTTTTGTTTTGTATGTTATGTTATTTTTTAAACAAGCTCAACATGCATGCCAAACCCATCTAATCTGGTCACCACCAAAATCTCTTCTCCTTTTATGCATATTTTCTTCACAACATCAAAGCTTACTCTTTCACAATTCAATCTCCACCTCAACGCCCTTTTTATCTCTTTACATTCTCTTTCCTTCTTAAATCGAAACTTGGTATTCAGGATCATTGCCATGTTGCGAAAAATGGGTTTGTGTCTGATGTTTTTTGTTAACAATGTGTTTTGGGGATTCCCATGATGCGTACAAGTGTGTTGAAAAAATGGGTTTGTGTTTTGATGTGTTTTTGGATTTCCCATGATGCGTACAAGATGTGATTCCATTGAAGAAATTAGGTGTCTGATGAATATTATTTTTAAAGCTTTTTTTACAGCGCTTTTGTCAAATAAGCGCTGTAAAATGTCTTTTTAACTTATTTTCAAAAGAGTCGTTTACAGCACTTTGTGTGAAAAGCGCTGTAAAATGTATAAAACACTCATTATTTTATTTTTAAAAAGGATCTTTTACAGCGCTTTTTAATATAAGCGCTGTAAAATGTCTCTTTATTTTATTTTTGTGTTTGGTTTATTTGGGTTGGGATGACATTAAAAACATTGTTATCATTGTTTATTGGATTAAAAATATTGTTATCATTGTCTTTATCACAATACTTTAGGAGATGATGAATTATTAGAAATGAGAACTTCTGAAGAATCTATATATATATGCACTGAGCAAAAGAGAATCTCTCTATTCAGTTCAGTTCATGTAAATTACTAATTTATATTCAGTTCAGTTCATGTAAATCAAGCTAAATATAAAACACTCATTGTTACATGAACTTGGTATAAAACACTCAAATCAAGCTAAATATAATCAGAAAATAAATTAATCAGAACTTAGTATAAAACACTCAATTCAGATTACATGCATATTTACAATAACACAGTTTAGATTACATGCATAGCTTATATAAAACAATTAAACATATCCATGAAGATGCCCTTCTTCTTTTCCTGGTGACATTCACATTTGTTTGTCCATTTACAATACGAAACGATGGATTAATCCAAATTCCCTCATCATGATCATCTCTAAGATATAAACCATCATCAGTTGAATCAATTTCATGTGGTTGTTGTGATGTTGCAAATAAAAGATCATTACCAACATCTTCATCATTATTGTTATCATCACTTATTTTATTGGTCGATAGGACAACAAACCATTTATCATTAGAAGGATCAGTGACATAAAACACTTGTTGAGCTTGCGACGCTAAAATAAAAGGCTCGTCTTTGTATCCCACCCTATTAAAATCGACAAGCAAGAATCCTGACTCATCAATCCGAACGCCATTATTATTATCGACCCACTTGCAACCAAATATGGGAACACGAACATTGTGTAGTCTAACTCCCATATGCGCTCGATAACCCCAAAATATGATAGATTTGCATATATTGGGTTTTTGTCTTTTGCACTTGAGACATGCATCGCTTCAGCTACGAGAGTGACTCCACTATTTTGCATAGTGGTCTGATCATCTTGTTCTTTGGTTTAAAATGTGTAGCCGTTAATAACATAACCAGTGTAAGAAAAGACATGTAAGCTCGGACCATTTGCTAGCCACCTCAATCTATTTGAAATTGATCCGGGGTCTATATCAAATTTTGACATTGTGTGATTTTTTAACCGTGTTACAAAACTTCGATTGTGCTCTCGAGTTATCCAATTTTGATTCCTATTCATGTTCAAACGAGATAACTGATCAATGTGTATTGTAACATACGGTTGAACCTCATCATCATTGTGCAGAACATACAATTGTGCCTGCTCCCATTCTGTCCTTGATATAGTCAGTAGTCTCCTTCCAGTTATCCCTTCTCCTGATAGTCTTCCCGAATGACGAGACATGGGAAGCCCTATGGATTCAACATTGGACAGATATTCAGTACAAAATTCAGCAGCCTCTTCAACAATGTATCGTTCAGCAATACAACCTTCTGGTCGACTTCTACTTTTTACGTACCCTTTTAATATTTTCATATATCGTTCTATCGGATGCATCCATCTCATATAAGCTGGCCCACAAAGTTGTGTCTCCTTAACCAGATGAACAATAAGGTGAACCATTATATCAAAAAACGATGGTGGGAAATACATTTCAAGCTCACACAAAGTAACAACAATTTCCCTCTTCAATGTCGGTAATTTCTGAGGGTCGATCACTTTACTACAATTTTCCTGAAGAAGAAACATAATCTAGTTAAGGCTAGTCGAACTTTTTCAGGTAAAATGGAACGTATACCTATTGGTAGCAAATGCTCCATTATAATATGACAATCATGGGTCTTCAAACCTTTTAACTTGAGGTCTTTCATACAAACAAATTTTTAATGTTCGAAGAGTATCCTTCTGGAACTTTAACTTCGTGTAGAAATTTACATAAAACAATTTTTTCCTTTCTAGATAGAGTATGAGCGGCTGGAGGTAGATATGTGCGATTTCCTTTCTTTACTGGAGCCAGTTCATTTCTTATTCCCATATCGACCAAGTCCAATCTTGAGTAACGTACCAATAACACTTTCAAATACATTTTTTTCAATATGCATCACATCGAGGAAATGTCTTACATACAATGACTTCCAATATGGCAATTCAAAGAAAATTGACTTTTTCTTCCACCCAGTTTTCACCAGCTCTCCCGCAAAAGGTTTGCCAAATTTATTGGTCAAACCTTGTACTTTTTCAAGTATTTGATATCCAGTCGGTGCTAAAGGAGCTTTACCTTCCTTTGATTTTCTATTGAATGCATTTCTCCACCCACGATACTGATGACTATAAGGTAAAAATCTACGATGTCCAAGAAACACATTCTTCTTACAATGTTTCAACCGCATCCAATTTGTACTCTCTTCACATATAGGACATGCACACTAACCTTTAATGCTATATCCTGATAAATTACCATATGCTGGAAAATCATTATTTGTGCCGAACAACATAGCCCTCAAATTGAAAAACTCTTTCCTATACCCATCATAAACTTCCACACCTGTCTCCCACATAATTTTTAAATCTTCAATTAAAGGAGTCAAGTATACGTCGATATCATTCCCCGGTTGTTTGGGTCCAGAAATTAACAGAGACAACATCATAAACTTACGCTTCATACATAACCATGGAGGTAGGTTATATATTACCAAAATCACAGGCCACGTGCTATGTGAGATGCTTTGAAGACCATGTGGATTCATTCCATCAGTAGAAAGTGCAAGTCTTAGATTTCTTGACTCTATCCCAAATTCAGGATACTCGTGATCAATTTTTGCCCATTGTGGGGGAATCTGCAGGGTGTCGAAACATTCCATCTCTAATTCTTTCATCTGCATGCCATGTCAAGTGTTTTGAATCTTCTTCACTGCGATACATGCGCCTAAATCTTGGTATTATAGGAAAATACCACACGACTTTTGCTGGAGTAGATTCTTTCTTCTTATATCGAGAGACATTGCATTTCGGACACGCCTTAAGTAGTTCATATTCGTTTCGAAATAAAATGCAATCGTTAGGATACGCATGAATCCTTTCGTAACTCATTCCAATAGAACACAAAATCCGTTTAGCCTCGTAGGTTCGACTGGGAAGTTCATTATCATCTGGCAACATATCTTTTGTGAGTGTTAATAATTCTGTAAAGCTTTTATCAGACCATCCATTACTCGCTTTTAAGTTGTACAACTTTAATATCGCTGACAGTGTTGTGAATTTAGTACAACCATTATATAATTCTTACTCTGCATCACTCAACAAACTTTCAAACATTTTAGGACAATCTCGAAGATCTTCTTCAACTGCTTTTGCAATCTCATCAACTCGGTCCGGCTCATATGTATCTGTATCGAAGTCAGTTGAATCATATGTCGAACTATTCTCAAAATTAATGTTTCCTTTTTTTTTTTCTCACCATGTCTTATCCAACATGTGTAGCTTTGATCAATTCCATAACATACTAGATGTCCTTCTAATTCATCTTCTCTAACACGTTTTCCAAAACAACATTTTAAACAAGGACAAACTACTCTATTTGGATCTTTTGCATTCTTCACTGCAAACTCAACAAACTCCTTCACTCCAATTTCATACTCTTTTGACAATCGATTGGCTGAAATCCATTTCCTATCCATATTTTACCACATATATAAATGCAGTAACAAAAATAATAAGCTTTCAAAACATATCAACAAGTTTCAAAAAGAAACCAATATCAACTAACAATTTCAAAACAGAACAGATCATGTGGTATGAGTTTTTGACAATTTTTGACAATTTCAAAACATAACAGATCATGTGTAAAAGATATTTAATATATATATATATATATATATATATATAACAATTTTTAGTAGATTTAATATATATATAACAAAACATAACAGATCATGTGTAAAAAATACCTGAGACAACGTAGATGGCCGCACAGTACGTAGAGGATATTAGGGTTCCCAATGTATATAATTATTTGAAAGATGTAGAGGATATGAGAGTTTCCAACGTATATAATTATTTAAAAGATGCAGTTTACAGCGCTTGTGAAAAAAGCGCTGTAATAGGTAGTTAAATTCAATGAAAGCGCATGTATTTTACAGCGCTTGTGAAAAAAGCGCTGTAATAGGTAGTTAAATTCAATGAAAGCGCATGTATTTTACAGCGCTTGTGCAAAAAGCGCTGTAATAGGTAGTTAACTTCAATGAAATCGCATGTATTTTACAGCGCTTGTGAAAAAAGCGCTGTATTAGATAGTTCAAATATTTGGAAGCGCATGTGTTTACAGCAGCTTGTGAAAAAAGCGCTGTAACTGATACGCGAAAGCGCTTCCTTTTGCAGCGCTTTTTTGACAAGCGCTGTAAAAGCCTTATAACGTGATGCGCAAACGTTATATGACCTACTACAACGCTTGTTTTACATCGCTTGTCATCAAAAGCGCTGTAAAAGGTTCCGTTATTTTTAAAATATAATTACAACAGCGCTTGTGTTTAGCAAGCGCTGTAAAATGGGCGCTGTTAAATGTCATTTTTGGCGTAGTGGTTATTAGACTTTTGCTTCGACACTGTAGCACCTCTTTGAGCTCGAAAAACTTTTAAGGCACTATCGAATGAATAAATGTGATTATTATAGCATGAACAAACACATTATATATATATATGTAAGAAATAAATGAATATTACTTACGTGTCGAGCATAGTCTTTATTTCGGAGTGATTGTTGTAATTGCCATGCACGGGATCCAAATAGTATATAACTTCAGAGACCGCATTGATTGCAAATAGCACCCAATGTGCCCTACAACAACAAAAAATTGTTAAGCAATTTTGTTTATACACAACTAATAAATTAAATTCTCATCAATTAAAAAAGATAAAATTATGTACCCTGAATTATATGGTGCGAAGAACAATTTATCATTTCTATATTTCCTAAAAACATATCTACAATGTATTTCTTTACATTGTTTGGATCGAGTTTCCACATCGACATCTTATGCAGAGACAAGAATGAGTATTTATTTGACAATTTCCTGGTGCACACGACCTTCTCATACAAAAACCTTCAATGAAAATTTTAAACTAGATTAATTACCAATACATTTAATTAATTACCAATAAATGCAATTAAAAGTATTTTTTACCTTATGTACAAGCTGATTACAGTAGCACTGAGCTCCTTATGTTCGAGAAGTTCGTATATGTGCTCCTTTTCGAGATATTCAACATACCCATCTCCAAATATATCTTTATTCATGTGTACGATGCGCGAATCGTCGCTGCTGCCCATGTTCCTTTTTATTTGGATGTCAAGACACGCCCCGTATTTACCAATGCGTGGCTGACTTTTATTAGGAGCAGCAGCAGCAGCGACCGATTTTCTCCGATCTAGTTTTTTTGTTGCTGCAAGTTTGGCAGCTTTATTACCTTCTGGCCTTTGTGATTTGGCAGCTTTATTAACCTCCAATTTTTGAGGTTTGCTTCCTTTTTTTGGCTGTAGGGGTGGTTTATTTATTTGGACCTACAAAAATAAGGTAAAATGTTAGTTTGTTGAATCTGAAAAAATGACAAACCTTAGGCAATAAATGTGACAAACCTTTTCGAGAGATGTAACTAATTTGTTTCTGGGAATCTTTTTTTCGAGGGCAACAAGGTTTGTGGGCCATGCCACGTAACCACCAATAGCGTCGCCTAATAACTGCATATCTCCATCGTTGTCTGGTATGGGCAACGGCACAGTTGGTTCGAAAGCAACAGTAGGCGATACTTTGACATGGCCCGCGGGGATCGGAATATTGTGCAATACTTCTCCCGAAGTATTGTACAATTTTCCTTTTCCCACCTTCCGTTGAGTAGGCGAGGACAAGTATATGACACATGTAGTGACACCCTAAATCAATAGTTAAAACATAAGTACGGTTAATATATAAGTTTGTTTAATACATAAGTAATTACATAAGCAAGTAAGTAATTAATTACCTCGGGAATACTTTTCAAACCGACGTTGCAACTCGCGGTTTCACTCTCCATATGTATTTCAGGTTGGAGCTGATCCGGAAGTTGCTTGTCTTTATTCGTATTCACCAAGAGTGTCACTTGCTCTGATAGGATTCTGAGCTTCTCTAGTACTTCCTCGTTGGAAGGTTTTTGGCGCTTCTCTTGAGGAAAAAACCTTTTGGTAGCTACGTCAAATCCTTTCCCCCTAACTCGACCGGAATACTCAGGGACATTAAACATTTTCCCAAGAATGTCCCTGCAAGTATCCTTGTTGCCCTCTTGAGTTTCAGAACTTTGTTCAATAATTTCCTAAAATACATGTAACATTAAAAAGATAAGTTCAATAGCATTTTTAAAATACAATATTGAAAAATATTAAAGTGATAATATACTTACACAAAGTTCTACAACTTTTTTGACATTTTCATTATCAACCACTCTGTCTTTGTTAACACGCGCTTTCTTCCATAAGATATGACGGTCCAAGGGTTGATCGGCTTGGGTTTCTTTTCTCTATTCGTTAAAATCATAAACAAAATAATACAAATTAGTTACACACTATAGTTTATAATACAAATTACTTCATTATATAAAAGTGATGTTTAATTACTTACAAGTTGTTGATCAAGGCGTGCATATCCCATACGTGATTTCTTGTATGGGTGTTTTGGATTGCTTGCCCGTTCGCAATTTGCCTTACTAATATTCTATATAAAAAAAATAGCAATTGTGTAAAAATTTAAAATATGCTACAAATATGAATAATAAAACACAAATGCTAATAAATTAATCACTTATGACAAACGCGGGGTCAGAACGTTTGAAAACAAATGCTCTCCATTCATCCTTTGATATATAATGTTGATATATTTTTGGAGGTTCAGCACTTGTGTTTCGTTCTCTATCTTTTAGATAGAAATTTGAGAGATGGGATCTAAATCCACGATGGATCTTTCCAACAACTCTCAAAACATAAGACTTTCGTCCCTCATCAAGATCAAAAGTCGTCTGCAATGGAAAAAATTATAAGTAAAGTATTTTACCGAAAAAAATTATAAATGACAAAAGAGTGGATCAAAAAAATTTACTTGAATGTCATTCCATATAATATCTTTGGCATCCTTCAACGCCTTATCGCTCCAATTGTCAATTGTAATTGGGACATTTTGACGAACAACAGCCCCAATATAGCTTACAAACATAGAGCTGTTGGGGTCAATTGGCTGACCACTCTCATTCCAGCCAACCTAATACACTCATATAGTAAGTACATGCCCTAAACCCTAAAAAAAGATAAAAAAACACACATCAAACAAAGTATAGTATACCTCAAATTTAATGCCATTACTCCTTGCTTTAATGACTTTTTGCATGATAGTTGCACCACGTTTGACTTCTTTTTCATAAGTCTTAGAGGTGCCAACTTCTTCATTTTGACATTCTATATCTTTGTTTGTATCCATTTAACTACAATAAGTTCAACATGCAGTTTAGTATAACATCAACAAGCTCAACATGCATCATGCATTATTATAAACAAGCTCAACATGTATCAGTATATCTTAAACAAGCTCAACATGCATTTTAATGATTACAAAAAATTAATAACATCAATACCTGAATAATGGTTTGAAGAAAGATGAAATGTGAAGAAAAGAGGGAACGCAGAAAGTTCACATAAATATGGTTCACAGAAATACGGTATTGAAGAAATACGTAATGTGGGTTACGTATTTCAATGAAAATATATTGTGTGAAATGGGAGAGATGATCTTGGATGGAAATAAGGTTCGAAATGAAGGAGATGATCGTGGAAATAAGGTTCGTAATGGATGGGATGATAGGGTTTGCAAAAGAAGAGAAGAACGATGAAGGTTGAGATGATAGTGAAGTTTACGTAATGAAGAGGAAACTGAAGCGGTTACTGTTATATATACGTAACCCTTTTACGACGCTTTTTTATAACCCTTTTACAACGCTTGTTTAAAAAGTGCTCTAAAAGGCTTAGGCCTTTTAGAGCGCTTGTTGAAAAAGCGCTCTAAAAAGGCGTCCTTATTTAATTTTTTAAAAGGCTCTTTTACAGCGCTTTTCCCAATAAGTGCTGTAAAAGACCTCATTGTTTTATTATGTTATATATAAAACCCTTTTACAGCGCTTGTTCAAATAAACGTTGTAAAAGGTCTCTTTATTTTATTTTTAAAACAGTATTTTACAACGCTTATTTGGACAAGTGCTGTAATAGACCTCCTTGTTTTATTATGTTGTATGAATGTTGTTTTTAAAGCCTTTTACAGCGCTTTTTTAAATAAGCACTGTAAAAGACCTTATTGTTTTTGTGTTTTGTTATGTTATTTTTTAAACAAGCTCAACATGCAAAACCCACATAGTAGTAACTGGTCACCACCAAAATCCCTTCCTCTTCACCAAACTCTTCTCCTTTTATGCATCTTCACAAACATCAAAACTTACTCTTTCACAATTCAATCTCTACTTCAACACCCTTTTTATCTATTTACATTCCCTTTCCTTCTTAAATCGAAACTTGGTATTCAGGTTCATTGCCATGTTGCGAAAAATGGGTTTGAGTCTGATGTTTTTGTTAACAATGTGTTTTTGGGGATTCCCATGATGCGTACAAGGTGTTTGAAGAAAATCCTATTAGAGATAGTCATGTTAGGTGTCTAATAATTATTATTAATAAAGCTTTTTTACATCGCTTTTTCAAATAAGCGTTGTAAAATGTCTTTTTTACTTATTTTCAAAAGGGTCATTTACAACGCTTTTTATAAAAAGCGCTGTAAAAGACCTCAGTATGTTATTTTTGTGTTGGTTTTATTTGGGTTCAATTTTGGATAACTGTAACTCAGACATTTATTCCAATCGAATTGACACTTAATTTACATTATATAAGTGACATTAGTAGCAAACTGTGAGATGTTATAACTAGGATCCCAATATGTTGGTATGTATGGTTTGATTCCAAAAGCTTCTGATATGAAATCTGTTGCTATTCTGTCATATTAGTATAAAACACTCAATTCAAATTACATGCATATTTATCACAATAATTCAGATTATATTCATATTTATCACAATAATTCAGATTACATGCATGGCTTATATAAAACAATTAAACATATACATTAAGATGCCCTTCTTCTTTTCCTGGTGGCATTCACATTTGTTTGTCCATTTACAATACAAAACGATGGATTAATCCAAATTCCCTCATCATGATCATCTCTAAGATATAAACCATCATCAGTTGAATCAATTTCATGTGGTTGTTGTGATGTTGCAAATAAAAGATCATTACCAACATCTTCATCAATATTGTTATCATCACTTATTTTATTGGTCGATAGGACAACAGACCATTTATCATCAGAAGGATCAGTGACATAAAACACTTGTTGAGCTTGCGATGCTAAAATAAAAGGCTCGTCTTTGTATCTCACCCTATTAAAATCGACAAGCAAGAATCCTGACTCATCAATACGAACGCCATTATTATTATCGACCCACTTGCAACCAAATATGGGAACACGAAACATTGTGTAGTCTAACTCCCATATGCGCTTGATAACCCCAAAATATGATACATTTGCATATATTGGGTTTTTGTCTTTTGCACTTGAGACATGCATCGCTTCAGCTACGAGAGTGACTCCACTATTTTGCATAGTGGTCTGATCATCTTGTTCTTTGGTATAAAATGTGTAGCCGTTAATAACATAACTAGTGTAAGAAAAGACATGTAAGCTCAGACCATTTGCTAGCCACCTCAATCTATTTGAAATTGATCTGGGGTCTATATCAAATTTTGACTTTATGTGATTTTTTAACCATGTTATAAAACTTCGATTGTGCTCTCGAGTTATCCAATTTTGATTCCTATTCATGTTCAAACGAGATAACTGATCCATGCGTATTGTACATTACGGTTGAACCTCATCATCATTGTGCATAACATACAATTGTGCCTGCTCCTATTCTGTCCTTGATATAGTCAGTAGTCTCCTTCCAATTATCGCTTCTCCTGATATTCTTCCCGAATGACGAGACATGGGAAGCCCTATGGATTCAACATTGGACAGATATTCAGTACAAAATTCAGCAGCCTCTTCAACAATGTATCGTTCAGCAATACAACCTTTTGGTCAACTTCTACTTTTTACGTACCCTTTTAATATTTTCATATATCGTTTTATCGGATACATTCATCTCATATAAGCTGGCCCACAAAGTTGTGTCTCCTTAACCAGATGAACAGTAAGGTGAACCATTATATCAAAAAACGATGGTGCGAAATACATTTCAAGCTCACACAAAGTAACAACAATTTCCCTCTGCAATGTCGGTAATTTCTGAGGGTTGATCTCTTTACTACAAATTTCCCTGAAGAAGAAACATAATCTAGTTAAGGCTAGTCGAACTTTTTCAGGTAAAATGGAACGTATACCTATTGGTAGCAAATGCTCCATTAGAATATGACAATCATGGGTCTTCAAACCTTTTAACTTGAGGTCTTTCATACAAACCAAATTTTTAATGTTCGAAGAGTATCCTTCTGGAACTTTAACTTCGTGTAGAAATTTACATAAAACAATTTTCTCCTTTCTAGATAAAGTATGAGCAGCTGGAGATAGATACATGCGATTTCCTTTCTTTACTGGAGCCAATTCATTTCTTATTCCCATATCGACCAAGTCCAATCTTGCGTTGATGCCATCTTTAGACTTTCCTGAACATTGGGTAACGTACCAATAACACTATCAAATACATTTTTTTTAATATGCATCACATCGAGGAAATGTCTTATATACAATGACTTCCAATATGGCAATTCAAAGAAAATTGACTTTTTCTTCCACCCAGCTATGACCAGCTCTCCCGCAAAAGGTTTGCCAAATTTATTGGTCAAACCTTGTACTTTTTCAAGTATTTGATATCCAGTCGGTGCTAAAGGAGCTTTACCTTCCTCTGATTTTCCATTGAATGCATTTCTCCACCCACGATACTGATGACTATAAGGTAAAAATCTACGATGTCCAAGAAACACATTCTTCTTACAATGTTTCAACCGCATCCAATTTGTACTCTCTTCACATATAGGACATGCACAATGACCTTTAATGCTATATCCTGATAAATTACCATATGCTGGAAAATCATTAATTGTGCCGAACAACATAGCCCTCAAATTGAAACATTCTTTCTTATACCCATCACAAACTACCAAATCTGTCTCCCACATACGTTTTAAATCTTCGATTAGAGGAGTCAAGTATACGTCGATATCATTCCCCGGTTGTTTGGGTCCAGAAATTACTAGAGACAACATCATAAACTTACGCTTCATACATAACCATGGAGGTAGGTTATATATTACCAAAATCATAGGCCACGTGCTATGTGAGATGCTTTGAAGACCATGTGGATTCATTCCATCAGTAGAAAGTGCAAGTCTTAGATTTCTTGACTCTATCCCGAATTCAGAATACTCGTGATCAATTTTCGCCCATTGTGGGGAATCTGCAGGTGTCGAAACATTCCATCTCTAATTCTTTCATCTGCATGCCATGTCAAGTGTTTTGAATCTTCTTCACTGCGATACATGCGCCTAAATCTTGGTATTATAGGAAAATACCACACTACTTTTGCTGGAGTAGATTCTTTCTTCTTATATCGAGAGACATTGCATTTCGGACACGCCTTAAGTAGTTCATATTCGTTTCGAAATAAAATGCAATCGTTAGGACACGCATGAATCCTTTCGTAACTCATTCCAATAGAACACAAAATCCGTTTAGCCTTGTAGGTTCGACTGGGAAGTTCATTATCATCTGGCAACATATCTTTTATGAGTGTTAATAATTCTGTAATGCTTTTATCAGACCATCCATTACTCGCTTTTAAGTTGTACAACTTTAATATCACCGACAGTCTTGTGAATTTAGTACAACCATTATATAATTCTTTCTCTGCACCACTCAACAAACTTTCAAACATTTTAGGACAATCTCGAAGATCTTCTTCAACTGCTTATGCGATCTCATCAACTCGGTCCGGCTCATATGTATCTGTGTCGAATTCAGTTGAAGCATATGTCGAACTACTCTCAAAATTAATGTTTCTTTTTTTTTTCTCACCATGTCTTATCCAACATGTGTAGCTTTGATCAATTCCATTACATATTAGATGTCCTTCTAATTCATCTTCTCAAACACATTTTCCAAAACAACATTTTAAACAAGGACAAACTACTCTATTTGGATCTTTTGCATTCTTCACTGCAAACTCAACAAACTCCTTCACTCCAATTTCATACTCTTTTGACAATCGATTGGCTGACATCCATTTCCTATCTATATTATACCACATATATAAATGCAATTACAAAAATAATAAGCTTTCAAAACATATCAACAAGTTTCAAAAAGAAACCAATATCCACTAACAATTTCAAAACAGAACAGATCATGTGGTATGAGTTTTTGACAATTTTTGACAATTTCAAAACATAACAGATCATGTGTAGAAGAGATTTAATATATGTATAACAATATTTAGTAGATTTAATATATATATAACAAAACATAACAGATCATGTGTAAAAAATACCTGAGACAATGTAGATGGCCGCATAGTACGTAGAGGATATTAGGGTTCCCAACGTATATAATTATTTGAAAGATGTAGAGGATATGAGGGTTTCCAACGTATATAATTATTTGAAAGATGTAGTTTACAACGCTTGTGAAAAAAGCGCTGTAATAGGTACTTAAATTCAATGAAAGCGCATGTATTTTACAGCGCTTGTGAAAAAGCGCTGTATTAGGTAGTTCAAATATTTGAAAGCGCATGTGTTTACAACGCTTGTGAAAAAAGCGCTGTAACTGATACGCGAAAGCGCTTCATTTTACAACGCTTTTTTTGACAAGCGCTGTAAAAGCCTTATAACGTTATGCGCACACGTTATATGACCTACAACAGCGCTTATTTTACAGCGCTTATCAACAAAAGCGCTGTAAAAGGCTCCGTTATTTTTAAAATATATTTACAACGGCGCATGTGTTTAGCAAGCGCTGTAAAAGGGGCGCTGTTAAATGTCATTTTTGGCGTAGTGTATGTATCACTCATATCTACTTCATTTTTTTTCACTGATTTTCTCCTCTTCTTCTTCTCCTCCTTCTTCTCTCCCTTTCGGCCAAGACAACACCTCCCCCAATTTTTTTGTTTTTTTTTTTTCTTCCTTCTCCTTGCTTCTTCTCACTCCACACTACTTAAACCCTCAACCCTTAGAAGAGATTTAACATCACCAAAAGTATAATTTCTCATACTCCTACTCATCCTCTTGGTTAGGATTTTGGGTTAGGGTTTGTGCTCTAAGGAAGGAGAAGGGTACCCATCTATTGAGAGTTGTTTATTGAGAATCTATGAGGTAAATACACAACTTGAATGCTAGTATGAATATCTAAAAAATATAGTTTTAGTTAAAAATCTTATTTTGTGCTTGGAGTAGATTTAAATGATTTTTATGGTTTCCTAGAGTTAGCTAAACTTTAGATTATCTTTTCTAAAGTCTTGAAAAAAAATTTTTCTCAGATTTGTTAGCTGAGGTCCTGCCTGTTACTCTAAGAGTTGTTGGAGAACAAACTTAGACAATTCTCCATAGTTGTGAGTTGACGACGGTCATCGCCATATATTTTTATAATGCTATAATTATTATTTTACTTGTTTTCTATATTAAAGTATTTATTGAAAAATTGGAGATCACAACCTTTGATTTTTTTTCTCGATTTCATCCTTATGAGTTATAAAGTTTTTAAATATGTGATGTGAAATCATTAACAGCGGTAGGTGCACCTTGTTACCTCGTTTTGATTAGGGAGAGTTACACGTTAGATGGAGATGTCCCTATGAGAAATGTCATTTGTAGGAGGAGAGGGCAATCAACAAGATGTATGCTCCCTAATTGATATGTGATGATGTGTTGCAGGATTGATAGGAGAGACTATTCGTTAGATGGAGCCACCCTTAGAAGGAAAGGGCTAGCAATGAGATGAAGCCGCCTCTTGGTTCTAAAAAAATTTGTATTTTTACTTGCTTGATTTTCTATGATGATTTTAAGGTTATTCATTTTGATTTCGCTTTGCTATTAATTGAATTTTTAATATTTCTATTTGAACAACTAAATTATAAGTTTAATGATTTTATTATGTTTATAACATAATCGCTACAAAATTGAAAAATAATTATTTGTGCATTTTTTATGTTTCCCTTCTAGTTGATGGTGATAGTTGTCTCCTCATTAAGTCTTTGTGACTTACCCCTTCATGTTGTTTATTTTTTTTCAGATTCACAGGTAGCTGAGTAGCAAGCTCTTAGTAGATTTAAATCTCAATCATATTTGTTTTGGTAGATCCCTTTGATCGAGGATCCTTTTTTGTAAAGTATTTTGAGTCGTAATGTATTTTGCAGTTATTGAAGATTATATAGTCTTTTTGGGAAATGTATTAAACAATTAGATTATGCTCTTTGAAATATGAATTGATTGACTTAATATTGTAAACAAAGATTTTATAAATTTGGGAATGTTGAAGGTACAGAGGATGTAGAAATTTCGAGAAAAATTATATATATATATATATATATATATATATATATATTAAAATGGTTATTCAGACGATTTAGTTGTTTAATTGTTAAGTTAGTTGATAGGCTTGCCATGCTAGGAGTATAGCTTGTGTGCCGGTCACAATGTTTAGTTTTTGGGTCATGACAAAGTTGGTATCAGAGTCCGGTTGTATGTCCTAATAGTTGCAAACATAGGGTGATAATAGATTATTGTCAGTAAATTGTGTACCCGGGCACAACTTACTTGCAAGTGTTGTTAGCACTCTATGAGAGTCTCATCTGTTGTCTGAATCTGTGTTTAAATTTATCATCACTATCTTTCCAAATTTTCTTGTCGTCTTGTTCAATTTTTTTATCAATGTTCTTTGATTAAGTGAGAATGCCACCCAAGACTAGGAATCCTACTATAAGGGAAATTGTTGATGAGTCAATTGCCCAGTCCCAAGGTGCTCATCAACGAGGTCGTGTTTCAATTCGTGCTCGAAATAGGCGTAGAGCTAATGTTGGCGGACGTGGCTTTGATGCCGATGTTGAGGTACCTAGGAGGAGATGCATAAATCCAGCCATGGAAGAGTTTGCTGCTGGTATGCAGGGGTTACAACAGGTTGCTCAATAACTTGTTGGAGTTAGACAAGTTGAGCATTAGATGACTGCTGCAACGAGGGGTATTGAGGTTACTTTACCAGACTTCATGAAGCTTAAACCCCCTACGTTTTCTGGGTCTAGTGCGACTGATGACCCACAACAATTCATTGATAGTCTAGAGCAACTTTGGAGAGCATTGGGTTGTTCTGAGGTAAGAGTAGTGAAATTGACATCTTTCCAACTAATAGGTGTGGCCCGAGATTGGTACGATATAGTGTCACGTGGTACACAAGTGGGGTCACCTCCGTTAGCATGGAGAGTGTTCTCTTAGTTGTTCATGGCTCGTCTTCTTCCAGATAGTGTTAAAGATGGACTGGCTCATGAGTTTGAGCGATTGGAGCAAACAGAGGGTATGACAGTTTCAAAGTATTGTGCTTGTTTTACACAGCTCTCTAGACACACTCCTTACCCTATCACTGAGGAGATGCATGTCAAGAGCTTCATCAGAGGATTGAAGGATTACTTATTTAGATATGTGGTTAGGTCAAATTTTTCTACTTTTGTTGAGGTTTTGAGTTTGGCACTTCAGATTAAGACACGACAGAAGGAAAAAGGAGGTAATAGATAAGATTCACGGAAGAAACAAATGGTTGAAGGATGTTACAGTAACTATCTAACTCACAGTGGTGGATTTCTGTTTGGTTATCAGGGGCAACAAAGACTCATGTCTCAAAGAGGTGGTCATAGCGGGCAGTCTTCTTAGACAGTGCAAAGTCGTAGATCAGATTCTGGAGCAGCATCGCAATCCACTTTCCCTCAGAGATATTCTAGTGTTTCAGCTACACGATGTTCTATTTGTGGTAGGTTTCACTTTGGAAATTGTTCCAGAGATGGTAATGGTAAGGTGTGCTATCAATGTGGCCAAGTAGGTCACACCAGGAGGGCTTGTCCTGTAGACATGACACATCCATCCTCTAGTTATGCATCAAAACCAACAACTTTAACATCTTCACAGGCTCATTCTACATTTATGCCACAACGTGGAAATTCTTATGTCAAAGGTGCAGGAACATCTTAGCAGGGAGGTAGAGGATTTGGTGGTAGAGGTCAGATACCAGCAAGAAGAGGTCTTGATCTAGTGTTTGCTTTGACTCGTTAGGATGCTCAAACATCCAATGCAATATTTATAGGTATACTTTCTATTTGTTCCAATGATGGTCATGTTTTGTTTGATCCTGGAGATACACATTATTTTGTATCCTCGAGGTTTGCTACTCGACTTGGTAAATATTCATCTTTTCTAGAAGAAGCTTTAGTTGTGGCTACACTTATTGGAGAAAATTTGCTTGCTAAGTTAGTGTATCGTTCTTGTGATATAGCTATTGAGGGCAAGGTGTTGCCAGTAGATTTAGTAGTTATTGACTTGGCAGATTTTGATATGATTTTGGGTCTAGATTGGTTGGCTTTGCATCATGCCACTATGGATTGTCATAACAAAGTGGTGAAATTTGAGATACCCGGACAATCAGTCTTCTCGTTTCAAGGAGAACGTTGTTGGGTACCACATAACCAAATCTCAGCCTTGAGAGCTAGCAAGTTAATGAGAAAAGGTTGTCAAGTGTATTTTGATGTGATTTTGGGTCTGGATTGGTTGGCTTTGCATCATGCAACTTTGGATTGTCATAAAAAAGTGGTGAAATTTGAGATACTCGGGCAATCAGTCTTCTCGTTTCAAGGAGAACGTTGTTGGGTACCACATAACTAAATCTCAGCCTTGAGAGCTAGAAAGTTAATGAGAAAAGGTTGTTAAGTGTATTTAGCCTTGGTAAGGGATACACAAGTGGTTGAGGAGAAATTGGAAAAAAAATCCAATAGCATGTGAATTTCCAAATGTTTTTCCTGAAGAACTTCCGAGGTTACTACTTGATATGGAAATTGAGTTCTCTATAGAATTAGTTCCAGAACTTAAAGAATTAAAGGAGCAACTTCAAGATCTTCTTGATAAGGGTTTTATTCGCCCAAGTTCTTCTCCTTGGGGATCACCGATATTATTTGTAAAGAAGAAAGATGGATCCATGAGGTTGTGTGTAGACTATAGGCAGTTGAATAAAGTAACTATAAAGAATAAATATCCTTTGCCACACATTGATGAGTTTGACCAACTTCAAGGAGCTCAATGTTTTTCAAAGATTGATTTGCGATCGGGGTATCACCAGTTGAAGATTAAGAGGGATGATATAACGAATACATCTTTTCGCACACATTATGGACATGAGGAATTTCTGATTATGTCCTTTGAGCTTACTAATGCCTTAACAACTTTCATGGATTTGATGAATCGCGTTTTTAAACCATTCTTGGATCAATTCGTGATTGTGTTCATTGATGATATCCTTGTTTATTCCAAGAGTAAAGAAGAACACGAGCGACAATTGAGATCGGTTTTGCAAACCTTAAGAGATAAAGAATTATATGCCAAATTCTCTAAATGTTAGTTTTGGATGGATAGTGTGACATTTTTAGGTCCTGTTGTGTCTAAGAATGGAATAAGTATTGATCCAAGTAAGATAGAAGCAGTTCATAATTGACCCAGACCTACCACGGTAAAGGAGATTCAGAGTTTTTTTGCTTTAGTTTGTTATTAATGACGTTTTGTGAAGGATTTCTTAAAAATTGCATCTTCGTTGACTAGGTTGACCTAGAAGAAAGTTGAGTTCCGATGGACTGATGCATGTGAGGAAAGCTTTCAAAAATTGAAGGAGTACTTGACGTCAACACCTATTTTGGCATTACCATAGATGGTGAAAGTTAAGCAGTTTTATTGCGATGCTTCTAGAGTTGGTCTCGGTTGTGTACTTATGCAACAAGGTAATGTTATTTCCTATGCATCTAGACAACTAAAGAAGCATGAGGTAAACTATCCTACACATGATTTAGAAATGGTTGTAGTGATTTCCGCCCTTAAGATTTGGAGACACTATCTATATGGTGAAACTTGTGAGATTTATACTGATAATAAAAGTCTTAAGTATATCTTTCAACATCAAGATTTAAATTTAAGACAAATAAGGTGGATGGAACTCTTGAAAGATTATGATTGCACGATCTTATACCATCTAGGGAAGAAAAAATGTTGTTGCAGATGCTTTGAGTAGGAAATCCATGAGCAGTCTCGCTAATATAGTAGAAGTAAAGAGGCCAATAGTTAAAGAATTTCAAGAAGTTGTTGAAAGTGGAACTCAATTTGAACTTGGTCATTCGAGGTTATTTTTAGCACACGTACAAATTCGTTCAACCATAGTTAATGATATCAAGGAAGTTCAAAGTCAAGATTCATACTTGGTGAATATGGTAAATAATGTTCAAAATGGTATAATTTCAGACTTTTCGGTTGATTCTGATCGTGTGATGAGGTTGAAGTCTCGATTGTGTGTTCCAAATGTTGGTGACTTGAGAAGGAAAATTTTAGATAAGGATCATCATTCTTCTTATACTATTCACCCAGGTTCTAATAAGATGTATCAAGACTTGAGAGAGTTGTATTTGTGGGAAGAAATGAAGAGAGACGTAGCAGATTGTGTCTCTAAGTGCTTAGTGTGTCAACAAGTAAAGGTTGAGCACAAAAAGGCTATAGGGTTACTACAACCTGTTGAAATACTTGAGTGGAAGTGAGAAAACATCGCTATGGATTTTGTCACAGGATTACCACGAACCCAAAAGGGTTATGACTCAGTGTGGATGATTATAGATCGGTTGTCCAAATTTGCACACTTTTTCCTGTGAAGAAATTGCTAAACTTTATTTAGAAGAAATTGTCTCTTTGCATGGTGTACTGGTGTCTACTATTTCTGATCGTGGAACTCGTTTGAAACTTAGCACGACTTTTCATCCTCAGACAAATGGCCAATCTAAAAGGACTATACAAATATTGGAAGATATGTTTCGTGCTTGTGTTATGTATCTTGGAGATAGTTGGGATCAACATTTGTCTTTGATGGAATTTGTATACAATAATACTTATCAATCTAGTATTTAGATGGCTCCGTTTGAGGCTTTGTATGGAAGACGGTGTAGGTCTCTAATAGGATGGTTTGAAGTTGGAGAAGCTAAAGTTGTCGGTCCAGAGTTGATTCAAGATGCCATTGAAAAGGTTAAATTGATTCAAGATCGCTTAGTGACAGCTTAGAGTAGACAAAAATCTTATTCCAATAAGAGGCGTCGTCCCTTAGATTTTTCAGTGGGAGAACATGTACTCCTACGAGTTTTACAAATAAGGGAGTTTTGCGGTTTGGTAAAAAGGGAAAACTAAGTCAAAGGTTCATTGGATCATTTGAAGTTTTAGAGAGAGTTGGACTGGTAGCGTATCGTTTGGCACTTCCACCAGATCTCTCAGGAGTTCATCTGATCTTTCATATTTCGATGCTTTAGAAGTATCTTCATGACCCTTCTCATGTGATTAATCATGAAGACGTGTAGTTAGATGAGAGTCTATCATACGTTGAGCATCCAGTAGCTATATTAGATCACAAAGTGAGACGTTTAAGCTCAAAAGATATCGTTTCGGTAAAAGTTATTTGGCGTGGTCCATCCGGTGAAGAAACTACTTGGCAACACGAAGAAGTCATCAGTGCAAAGTACCCACACTTATGTTGAAACTCAAGGTCCGTAGTATTTAATAAATAAATAAAAAGTCAAATAAATTCGAGGACTAATTTTTATAAGGCGAGGACAATGACACGCCCCGTGTCATTTAAAAAAAATTTAATTAATTAATAAAAATAATAGTAAATAAGAAATAACTACCCTACCCACACCCATTCTCTTTCTATATCACTCATATCCACTTCATTTTTTTCCACCTCACATTTTCCCTTCTTCTTCTCCCCTATCTTCCCTCCCTCTCCGCCAAGACAACCCCTCCCCCATTTTTTGTTTTGTTTTATTTTCTTCTTTTCTTCTCCTTGCTTCTTCTCACTCCACAATACTTAAACCCTCAACCATTAGAAGAAATTTAACATCCCCAAGAGCATAATTTCTCATACTCTTACAAATTCTCTTGGTTAAGATTTTGGGTTAGGGTTTGTGCTCTAAAGAAGAAGAAGGGTACTTGATCATAGCATTTGGGCACATGTTTTTAGCTTTTTAGTTTGGTATTTTAAAAGCTCTTTATAGCTTAGATTAATATTTTTAGCTTGTTTCTAAACTTCGGGTCGAATTTGAATTATAATTTTATTATTTGCATTTTAATTTTAATATTTGCATTTTAATTTTATTATTTATATTTTGACTCTATCTCGCTCTGTAGGTCATAACTTGAGCTCTGGATATCAGATTGGCACATATGAGCAAGCGTTGGAAAGATAAAAATCTGAGCTACAACCTTTGTGTTGGAAGGAAAGACCAATTCCGAACTTTACTGAGCCAAAATTGCAAATTTCATAATCTGCATATTTGTAATAATTTTAATTAGCTGGCCACTTGTTTTTAAACCCTAAACCCGAAAGTCCAATAACAAGTACTATATATTGGCAGTTTTGTTGCTTTTCTAAGAAGGAAAAATTAGGATTCAGATTTCTACAAGAAATAAACAGTTCTATTTTAATTTCATGGAAGGCTAATTTTATAAGATTAATCCACGAGTTCAGAGTTTCATCAACACCTTGAGATTCAGGTTACACTGTCAATTTCTATTCATGATTCTATTCTTGTTTATTTGATTATATTGATATTTTGATTTCTTAAATTGAATTTCAATAGGATTGATTAAATTTATTTGACAGAATTTGATTTCGGTTTCTAATTTACGAGTTCAGAGTTTGACAGAATTTAATTGAATTATAATTTTGCGATGCTTGATCGTTAATTATAATATTTTGATGATTGTGATGCTTAATCTAATCAAAGAAACCAAATTCACATAGGATTGATTATGCTTGTTTGATCTATTCTATAGTCAAATAAGAATAGAATCACAAATTAGAAATTAAACTCATCGATAGAATCTGTGATAGATTTGACACTTGCTTCCAAGGTTTAATGGTCTTGTAGGTGAGGATCCCCACAAACACTTGAAGGAATTCCATGTTGTGTGTTCTACCATGAAGCCTCAAAGAGTCACAGAAGACCACATTAAGCTGAGAGCCTTCCCATTTTCACTCCAAGATGCTGCCGAGGACTGGTTATACTACCTTCAACCAGGTTCTGTTACAAGTTGGAATGATCTCAAGATATTGTTTCTAGAAAAATTCTCCCCTACCTCAAGAGCTGCTTCAATCAGAAAAGAAATATGTGGCATCAGGCAGACTACCAGGGAATCATTACATGAGTATTGGGAAAGATTCAAGAAATTAGTGTCAAGTTGTCCTCATCACTAGATTTTTGAACAATTTCTCATCCAATATTTTTATGAAGGCTTGATACCTATGGATAGAAGCATTTTGGATGCTGCTAGTGGGGGAGCACTTGTCGATAAGACTCCAGAAGCGGCAAGGGCTTTGATTGAGAACATGTCCATTAATTCTCAGCAGTTTACAACTAGAAACAATTCAACAGTGTTGACAAAGGGTATGAATGAAATTCAAGCTTATCCCCCAAGAATTTAGAAGGAAAACCCGATGAGCTTACATCTTTAGTAAAAAAATTGGCAATAGGTAAAACCCAAACAGTTGTCTATGGTATTTGCACATCTCCAGAGCACCCTTCAGATTCATGTCCTACATTTCAAGAAGACCCAATTGCTGATGCTCCTCAAGCATATGCAACAAATATATACAATCCTCAAGCCAACTATGATCTATCATCTAACAGGCACAATCCTGGTGGAGAAACCATCCCAACTTGAGATGGGAGAATTCATCTGCACAACAACAACCTAGGCAGCAACAAAACATTCCTCCACAACAAAATAATGCACCTTCATTAGAGGACCTCGTTAAACATATTGCTGTCCAAAATCTCCAATTTCAACAAAGAACATATTCCACCATTCAAAATTTGAAAACAAAGATTGGTCAGCTATCCACTTCAATCAATCAATTACATGCTCAGGGCTCAAACCAATTGCCTGCACAGTCAGTAGTAAATCCAAATGCTCCCAATGTTAGTGCAGTTACATTGAGGTTTGGGAAAGCTGTTGAAATACCAAATGTACCTGAAACTGTAGTGAAAAATAACAAGGTTGTTGAGGATACTTTGATATATGAAACTGTTGATGTGGAGCAAAATGTACCACTTCCTTTTCCTCAAAGGGCAGTGAAGACTAAGAAAATGGACGAGGCAGATAGGGACAACGAGATCCTGGATACATTTATGAAAGTGGAAGTGAACATTCCGCTTCTTGAAGCAATTAAACAGATTCCAAGATATGCAAAATTTCTAAAAGATTTGTGCACACACAAGAGAAGGTTAAAAGGAAATGAAGGAGTAAACATGGGGCGAAATGTTTCAGCCCTCATTCAGCCCATGCCTCAGAAATGCAAAGATCCATGAACTTTTTCCATTCCCATGTACCATACGTAATAGTCAATTTGAAAATGCTATGTTAGATTTAGGAGCTTCCATTAATGTTATGCCTACATCTATTTTTAACTCTCTTGCTCTTGGACCTTTACAAAGTATAGGTGTTACATTCAATTGGCGAACAGGAGCAATACTCATCCTGTTGGACTTGTGGAGGATGTACTTGTTCGAGTTAATGAATTGATATTTCCTGCAGATTTTTACATTCTGGACATGGAGGGAGAGAATAAGTCCAACAGGGCGCCTATCATCTTTGGCAGACCATTCTTGAAAACTGCTAGAACGAAAATTGATGTGCATGCTGGAACTCTATCCATGGAATTTGGTGATAGCATTGTTAAATTTAACATCTTTGATGCTATGAAACACCCCGTGGAAGAGCATTCTATTTTTCAAATTGAATTGCTTACTGATTTGGTTGATGACACCTACCCCGATATGTTTGCTACTGATTTTCCTTCATTTTCTGGTTTTGATGATACTTATACTTGTGAATTTTGTACAGATACTCAATTGTGCTCTGTGTGTGCTGAGATCGAAGCTGCCTTGCAGGTTGATCATTGTGCTGATATTGATATTTCTACTAACATAATTGATTTTGCAGACTTAGATTCGACCATTGGTGTTGTACCTTCCATTGAACAACTACCGACTATAGAGCTTAAAACCACTTCCTGAAAATTTTGAAATATGCATATTTAGAAGGAAGTGGCAAGTTACTTGTGATTATTTCAGCCAAACTTGACGATGAACAGGAAAATGAGGTGTTGCAGATTTTGAGAAAAACACAGGAAGACAATCAGATGGACCTTGGTTGATATTCCTGGTATTAGCCCATCCATGTGTATGCATAAGATGCTACTGTAGGATGAGGTCATATCTGATAGGCAGCCCCAAAGGCGACTTAACCCATTAATTTTGGATGATGTAAAAAAAGAAGTGACCAAGCTCTTGCAAGCATGCATTATATACCCCATCTCTGATAGTCAATGGATGATCCCGATGCAGGCAGTCCCTAAGAAAACTGGACTCACAGTGGTTAAAAATGAAAATAATGAACTTATCCCCACACGAGTGCAGAACAACTGAAGGGTATGCATCGCTAACCGGGAGACTAAACCAGGCAACTAGAAAATATCATTTTCCTTTACCATTCATTGATCAGATGCTTGAACGTTTGGCTGGTAAGTCACATTATTGTTTTCTTGAAGGTTTTTTTGGTTATTTTCAGATCCATATTGCACCAGAGGACCAAGAAAAGACTACATTCACTTGTCCTTTTGACACATTTGCCTGCAGGAGGATGCCCTTTGGCATATGCAATGCTCCTGGCAATTACCAACCCTGCATGATTAGTATTTCCTCTGACTTGATAGAAAATTGTATTGAAGTTTTCATGGATGATTTTACTGTGTATGGTTCCTCATTTGATGCATGCTTGAACAATTTAGATAGTGTTTTGCATAGATGTATTGAAACTAACCTTGTGCTGAATTATGAAAAATGTCATTTTATGATTGAACAAGGCATAGTTTTGGGACATGTGATCTCTAAAAAATGGCATAGAAGTGGATCCTGCCAAGATTGATGTGATTTCAAATTTGCCTTACCCATCTTGCATCTGCGAGATTCGATCTTTTCTTGGCCATGCAGGTTTTTACAGACGCTTTATCAAGGATTTCAGCAAGATAGCTCTTCTGCTTTCAAATTTGTTGCAAAAAGATGTCAGTTTCACCTTCGATGACAAATGCAAGAAGGCGTTTGATTTATTAAAGGCAGCACTGACCTCTACGCCCATAATTCAGCCACCCAATTGGACCCTCCCTTTTGAAATTATGTGTGATGCATCTAACTATGCTGTGGGAGCAGTCCTTGCACAAAGGGTTGGTTAGGCTGCCCATGTTATTTATTATGCATCTAGGACTTTAAATTCTGCACATGTTAATTATACTACCACTGAAAAGGAACTTTTAGCTATTGTTTTTGCACTTGATAAGTTTAGATCATATTTGTTAGGTTCGAAGGTAGTTGTTTTTACTGACCATGCAGCTTTGAAGTTCTTGTTGAAGAAACCATAAGCAAAACCGAGATTGATACGGTGGATGTTGTTACTCCAAGAATTTGAGTTAGAGATTAAAGATAAGAGTGGAGCTGAAAATTTGGTGGCAGATCATTTAAGCAGAATAGAAATGGATGAGGACCCCATCCCCATTCAAGATAACTTTCCTGATGAGCATTTGCTACAGTTGCGTGAGGTAACTCCTTAGTTTGCTGATTTAGTTAATTATCTAGTTGTTGAAGTCTTTCCTGCAGATTCATCCCGAACACAAATACACAAACTTAAAAGTGATTTCAAATACTATGTGTGGGATGATCCATATCTGTGGAAATTATGTATTGACCAAGTGATTAGGCGATGTGTTTCCCACCATGAGGCTCAATCCATTCTTTATTTTTGTCATGCCTCTCAAACTGGAGGACATTTTGGTCCTCAACGAACAGCAAGAAAAGTCATAGACTCGGGTTTCTTTTGGCCCACTTTGTTTAAAGATGCTTTTGAGACTTACAAAACTTGTGAACAGTGTCAAATAGCAGGAACAACAATCACATATAGGAGTGAGATGCCTCAACAACCTATGCTTTTCTGTGAAGGATTTGATGTGTGGGGCATTGACTTTATGAGCCCTTTTCCTGTATCTTTTGGTTATGTCTATATTTTACTAGTTGTTGATTATGTTTTGAAGTGGGTGGAAGCAATACCCATTAGGACTAATGATTCTAAAGTTGTTGCAGGTTTGGAATACCCCGAGCCATCGTAAGTGATCAAGGCACTCATTTTTGCAACCGCACCATGGACGCTTTTCTTCGGAAGTATGGGATTGTGCATAGAGTTTCTACACCTTATCATCCCCAGACTAATGGGCAAGCTGAAGTCTCAAATAGGGAAATCAAACAGATCTTAGAAAAGATGGTGCAGCCAAATAGGAAAGATTGGAGCCACCGACTTGAAGAAGTTCTTTTGGCTCATAGAATAGCCTACAAAACACCAATAGGAATGTCCCCTTATCGACTTGTGTTCGGTAAGGCATGCCACCTCCCAATAGAAATAGAGCACCGTGCTTATTGGGCGGTCAAGAGTTGTAACCTTGAGATGGAGAAAGCAGGTTTGGAGAGAAAGCTTCAATTGCACCAACTTGAAGAGCATAGACTTGAAGCTTACGAGAACTCTCGCATCTATAAGGAGAAAACTAAGTACTTTCATGATAAGATGATTTCTAGGAAGAAATTTTCCATTGGCCAAAATGTTTTATTGTTCAACTCCCGTTTGAAAATTATGGTTGGGAAACTTCGATCGAAGTGGATTGACCCTTTTGTTGTTACTAACATTTTTCCATGAGATCTTTATGCTTGAAGATTCTACCATAGAAAAACTCTCATTGGAAAAGCCCACCTACACTAAAATTTAAACAGGAAGCTCCTTTTCCTTACTCTTATTTTATACTTGTTACTTTCATTGAGGACAATGTGTAATTTAAGTGTGGGGTATTATTTAGGATTCTATTTGTTATGATTTCAATTATTATAATTTCAAAAAAAAAGAAAATAATAATAAAAAATAAAAAATATAAAAATAAATAAATAAATAAAAATGGACATTGCATTGCATGCTTTATCAAATTGTATGCTTGTAAATGTTGAGAGTTTGTTTGGATTAACATGATTAGATAGTATTTTTGCATTGTTGGTAAAAATAAATTGGATTAAAATGCTAAATTATGTATCATTTGAGATAAGTCATTAACCTTTGTGAGATTTTTGAGCCTTATTATGAATGGAATACATTTTTCCATCATTTTTTTTCTTCTTATTATGAGATTTTTTCTTGTTTGGATTAACATGATTAGATAGTATTTTTTTTTTCTATTTACGCCAGAACTTGACTTGACTCTTGTTCGCATGCATATATTGAAATGATCTAGGCATTTGTTTCTAATTAAGCTACCAGCCAAATAAGCCTACCCTACAATTATCCATTTGTTTAAGCCCCTTTGAGCCTAATTACCCCATTTTTTTTGTTATACAGCTCATTACAAGCCTAAAAGTGAAAAACAATGAACTGCCTCAATCTTGGGGGATAAGTGAGTCTTTCCTTACATAAGTGTAGCGGTGCTCAACTTGTTTGTTTAAATTTGAGAGTGATTGAAGAAAAAAAGAAAGAAAGAAATATATATATATATATATATATATATATATATATATATGTATGTATGTATATGAGGAAAAAATGGTTGTGTTATGAACAAAGAGAGTATGAAAATAAAAGTTAATGATGTTTTGCTGAGTTATGAACAACTAAAAGTTAATGATGTTATGAACAATGCTTGTCAAGCCTATGGTAGTGCTAGCTTTCATGATGTGTTTTGAGTGTAAACAGTAGCCCAAACACTTTGAGAGAATTTTATATCCCGGGAGGACTCTATCACTTATGATATATTTTTTAGTTAACTTGTCTTCTTGTTTGCCTTGGTTGTGATAAAAAAAAAAATATTCATAATTGCCTTAAGCTAGAAATATTTATCTCTCTCTTCACTTTGCATTCATAAGAATATTTGGAATCACATGCATTGTTTTGCTCGGAGTGCAAAAGTTTAAGTGTGGGGGAATTTGATCATAGCATTTGGGCACATGTTTTAAGCTTTTTAGTTTGGTATTGTAAAAGCTCTTTATAGCTTAGATTAAAATTTTTAGCTTGTTTCTAAACTTTGGGTCGAATTTGAATTATAATTTTATTATTTGCATTTTAATTTTGTAATCTGGATATTTGTAATAATTTTAATTAGCAGGCCAGTTGTTTTTAAACCCTAAACCCTAAAGTCCAATAACAAGTACTATATATTAGCAGTTTTGTTTCTTTTCTAAGAAGGAAAAATTAGGATTCAAATTGCTACAAGAAATAAATAGTTTTATTTTAATTTCATGAAAGGCTAATTTTATAAGATTAATCCACGAGTTCAGAGTTTGACAAAATTTAATTGAATTATAATTTTGCGACTCTTGATCGTTAATTATAATATTTTGATGATTGTGATGCTTAATCTAATCAAAGAAACCAAATTAACATAGGATTGATTATGCTTGTTTGATCAATTCTATAGTCAAATAAGAATAGAATCACAAATTAGAAATTAAACTCATTGATAGAATTTGTGATAGGTTTGAAACTCGAATAAGTGGATTAATTGTTTTGATCATCTGTTAAAACAAAAATCTAAAAACCCCCTTTTTAATTTCAATTTTCAATTTGGTTATTATTACTATATAAGAAGTCCTTGTGAAACGATTCGAGTTATTACCTCTATTTATATTTTATTAATTGTATTTAACCAGTAGCTATATTAGATCGTCAAGTGAGACATTTACACTCAAAAGATATCGTTTCGGTAAAAGTTATTTGGCGTGGTCCATCCGGTGAAGAAACTACTTGGCAACCCGAAGAAGTCATTCGTGCAAAGTACTCACACTTATGTTGAAACTCAAGGTCTGTAGTGTTTAATAAATAAATAAAAATTCAGATAAATTCGAGGACGAATATTTATAAGGGGAGGACAATGACACGCCTCGTGTCATTTAAAAAAAAATTTAATTAATTAATAATAATAATAGTAAATAATAAATAACTACCCCACCCACATCCACTCTCTTTCTATATCACTCATATCCACTTCATTTTTTTTCCACATCACATTTTCCCTTCTTCTTCTCCCCTTTCTTCTCTCCCTCTCCGCCGAGACAACCCCTCCCCCCTTTTTTTTTGTTTTTTTTTCTTCTTTCCTTCTCCTTGCTTCTTCTCACTCCACAATACTTAAAACCTCAACCATTAGAATGAATTTAACATCCCCAAGAGCATAATTTCTCATACTCTTCAAATTCTCTTGTTTAGGATTTTGGGTTAGGGTTTGTGCTCTAAAGAAGAAGAAGGGTTTCCATCTCTTGAGAGTTGTTTATTGATACTCTTTGAGGTAAATACACAACTCTAATGCTAGTATGAATATCTAGAAAAATGTAGTTTTAGTTAAAAATCTTATTTTGTTCTTAGAGTAGATTTAAATTATTTTATGGTTTCCTAGAATTAGCTAAACTTTAGAATAATTTTTCTAAAGTCTTGAGAATTTTTTTTTACTCAGATTTGTTAGCTGAGGTCCTACCTGCTACTCTAAGAGTTGTTGGAGAAAAAACTTAGGTGATTCTCCATAGTTGTGAGTTGACGATGATCATCGTCATATGTTTTTATAATGCTATAATTATTACTTTATTTGTTTTCTATATTAAAGTATTTATTGAAAATTGGATTACACAAACTTAGATTTTTTCTCGATTTCATCCTTAATTATTTGCATGGTCTTTGTTATGTGATATGTTTGTAGTTTGATTTATTTATGAGTTATAAAGTTTTTTAAATATGTGTTATGAAATCGTTAACGACGGTAGGTGCACCTAGTTACTTTGTTTTTATTAGGGAGAGTTGTCCGTTAGATGGAGTCTCCCCTATGAGAAATGTCATCAGTAGGAGGAGAGAGCTATCAACGAGATGTAAGCTCCCTAAATGATACGTGATAATGCGTTGCAGGATTGAGAGGAGATGACTATCCGTTAGATGGAGCCACCCCTAAGGAAAAAGCCACCCTTAGGATGAAAGGGATATCAATGAGATGAAGTCGCTTCTTGGTTCTGAAAAAGTTTGTAATTTTACTTGTTTGATTTTCTATGATGATTTTAAGGTTATTCATTTTGATTTCGCTTCGCTATTAATTTATTTTTTAATATTTCTATCTTAACTAAATTATAAGTTTAATGATTTTATTATGTGTATAGCATAATTTCCACAAGATTGTAAAACAATTATTTGTGTCTTTTTATGTGTTTCCCTTCTAGTTTATGGTGATAGTTGTTGTAAGACCCATAATTTTAAAGTACACTTTATGTATTTTATATGTTTTGGATTTTGGCTCGGAGGCTTTTTAGCCAAAGTTAATAATATTATGGAGTTTATAGGATCAAAAAGTTATTTTGACACCGTTTAGAATTACTCGTCGATAAATAAAATTTAAATTAAGTGCGGTAAATCCTTTACGGAGAATTTAATGCGTTACGGGTGAAATGGTAATTTAACAAATATCTAGATATTTTGAGATATTTGTTAAGTTATATTTAATATATATATATACATATATGTATGTTTGCTTGAGAGAATAGAAAGAAAGGAAACTAGAAGGAAGGAAAAGGAAAAGAAAATAGTATAAAAAGGAAAGAAGGAAAAAGGAAGAAAGGAAAAACAAAGGAAAGAAAAAGAAAGGAAAGAAAAGAAAATTTTCCATCTTCTACCTCTGACCGCGAACCCATTTTCCTCCTTCTCCCATTTTTCATTTTCGTTGCTTCCTTTTCTTCAAAACTAGTGACCCAAGGTTGGGTGAGTGCTAGAACAAAGATTTCGCAACTCCACTCTTCCTCTTTGATTCGAGAACGAAGAAAAACGGAATTTGAGATTCAAACACAAACCCCTCCGTTTCTTCTAGATCCAAGCTTCATTTCACGAAGAGTTAGAAGGGAAAGTTGCTCACTACCGTTCTACGGCGCTAGTGGACCAGTTTTGGAAGCGGTGTTGCGAGCGGAAAATTTACCGGATTTACTCACGGTGCCGGAAACGCATGTTTGAGCTAACGTTAAGGTAAGGGCTCATTCCAAACTTTTAGTTTGCATCTAGGGCCTTATCTGTGGTTGTGTGGAAACGAATTTTGTTAGGATTGGAGTATTGTTTTGGGAAAAATGATTTTACCTCATGTATGTAAGATTTTGAATAATGAAATTTATTTATGTTGATTTGTGTTCATCGTATTTGGCATGTTCATACTTGATGTTTGTTGATTGATGTGTTTTGGTGTGAATTATGAATTTGAATGTGAGAATTTGTTTGAGTTTGTTTTGTGTAGAATTTTGAAAACCATTAAGTTAAATGAGTATTAAGAATGGGGAATCTCTTAATGTCTTGTTTACTTAATGTGTGTTTGTTTGTGAAAAATCGTTTAAGTTAACTGGGCGTTAAGAATAGGGAATCTCTTAATGTCTCGGTTACTTAATATTTGTTTTTGAAAATCGTTTAAGTTAACTGGGCGTTAAGAATGGGGAATCTCTTAATGTCTCGGTTACTTAATATTTATTTTTTAAAATCGTTTAAGTTAACTGGGCGTTAAGAATGGGGAATCTCTTAATGTCTCGGTTACTTAATATTTGTTTTTGAAAATCGTTTAAGTTAACTGGGCGTTAAGAATGGGGAATCTCTTAATGTCTCGGTTACTTAATATTTGTTTTTGAAAAATCGTTTAAGTTAACTGGGCGTTAAGAATAGGGAATCTCTTAATGTCTCGGTTACTTAATATTTGTTTTTGAAAATCGTTTAAGTTAACTGGGGCGTTAAGAATGGGGAATCTCTTAATGTCTCGGTTACTTAATATTTGTTTTTTGAAAATCGTTTAAGTTAACTGGGCGTTAAGAATGGGGAATCTCTTAATGTCTCGGTTACTTAATATTTGTTTTTGAAAATCGTTTAAGTTAACTGGGCGTTAAGAATGGGGAATCTCTTAATGTCTCGGTTACTTAATATTTGTTTTTTTGAAAATCGTTTAAGTTAACTGGGCGTTAAGAATGGGGAATCTCTTAATGTCTCGGTTTACTTAATATTTGTTTTTTTAAAATCGTTTAAGTTAACTGGGCGTTAAGAATGGGGAATCTCTTAATGTCTCGGTTACTTAATATTTGTTTTTTGAAAATCGTTTAAGTTAACTGGGCGTTAAGATGGGGAATCTCTTAATGTCTCGGTTACTTAATATTTGTTTTTTGAAAATCGTTTAAGTTTACTGGGCGTTAAGAATGGGGAATCTCTTAATGTCTCGGTTACTTAATATTTGTTTTTGAAAATCGTTTAAGTTAACTGGGCGTTAAGAATGGGGAATCTCTTAATGTCTCGGTTACTTAATATTTGTTTTTTTGGAAAATCGTTTAAGTTAACTGGGCGTTAAGAATGGGGAATCTCTTAATGTCTCGGTTACTTAATATTTGTTTTTTTGAAAATCGTTTAAGTTAACTGGGCGTTAAGAATGGGGAATCTCTTAATGTCTCGGTTACTTAATATTTGTTTTTGAAAATCGTTTAAGTTAACTGGGTGTTAAGAATGGGGAATCTCTTAATGTCTCAGTTACTTAATGTTTGTTTTTGAAAATCGTTTCAGTAAAGGAGTATTAAGAATGGGGAATCTCTTAATGACTTATTTACTGAATGTTTTGTTTTGAAAATCGTTAAGTTAAATGAGAATTAAGAATGGGGAATCTCTTAATGTCTCGTTTACTTATGTGTGTTTTGGTAAATCGTGCAGACCCGTGATAGGTGGCACCTTGGTAAACGGTACGGGCCCGTGATAGGCAGTACGTTTACGATTTATGTTCGGTAAGTTGTGCAGACCCGGGATAGGTGGCACCTCGGTAAACACTACGGACCCGTGATAGGTAGTACGTTTACGACTTACGTTCCTGAGGGAATTGTGTTTGTCCGTGAGAGACTGCACAGGGGTTTGTCCGTGAGAGACTACGCCCTGGTTTAAGTTAGATGAGAATTAAGAACGGGGAATCTCTTAATGTCTCGTTTACTTATGTATGTTTTGGTAAATCGTGCAGACCCGTGATAGGTGGCACCTTGGTAAACGTTACGGGCCCGTGATAGGCAGTACGTTTACGATTTACGTTTGGTAAGTTGTGCAGACCCGGGATAGGTGGCACCTCGGTAAACAGTACGGACCCGTGATAGGTAGTACGTTTACGACTTACGTTCCTTAGGGAATTGTGTTTGTCCGTGAGAGACTGCACATGTGTTTGTCCGTGAGAGACTACACCCTGTTAAATTGTGAATTGTTGGGTCATTTGGTATGTGTAGTAATTGTGTTATAAGTGTTATGTTTTGGAATTTGGTGATAACATGTTGGATTGCAATACCATTTTGAAACCCATGATGTTGTATTAATTGTGTTATAAATGTTAAGTGTTATGTTTTGGAATTTGGTGATAACGTGTTGGATTGCAATACCATTTTGAAACCCATGATGTTGTATTAATTGTGTTATAAATGTTAAGTGTTATATTTTAGAATTTGGTGATAACATGTTTGCTTGCAATACTATTTCGAAACTAATGATGTTGTAGCGATTGCGTTATCAGTGCTAAGTGTTAGGAATTGAGATTATGTATGAATGTGATTGAGTTAGTGATGAATTTTTGAAAGAATACACAGGGAAATCGATTTCCCAATCGTTTGGATGGGTAAACAGGGGCTTGGCCAAATCGACAAAATCGATTAGCCAATCGATTTCGTAATCAGTTTTCAAAAATCCTTTAAGAAATCGATTGCCCAATCGATTGAGCCTTAAGTCAGGGACTCAGCCATATTCGACCAAATCGATTTGGAAATCGATTGGCTTAAAACCAGGGGGCTCAGTACTCACTCAATCGATTTCCCAATCGATTGATTTCAGCCCAGGATTCTGTTTTCATTAAAATCCTTCACCCCAATCGATTTCCCAATCGATTGGCTCAGTGAAAATCCTCAGTTTGAGTTAGATGTTTGATTACTCATTAACTTATCCATGTCTTGATTTGTTATGTTTTCATTAGGGGATTGAGAACTTCATTTTGCTTTCATTTTTAATTGACAAAGTATTGTATGAACTTTTCGCATATTGAAAATCCTGATAAGGTGCATGCTTAGTTGAAAAGTTATTTTTAGCATTTAAAACTTAAATGTTATGTGTTAACTGTTATTTTCGGTTGGTGACCTTTACAATTATTGTGGAAATCTGGGCTTTGCCCTCAGATGAGAGTCAGGACGATCCTACCGGTTCGTACCCTACGGACGAAAATGGAGATGGGAACGCTTGACTGCAGCTACGTTAGGAGGATCTCACGGGGCGCGTGAAGATCACTCAGGGTGTTTAGTTGTTTTGTAAAATGATCAGACTAGGTTGTCACAGAGGGAACAGATGTCTTTCTTTTGGGGTTGCGTTTATTTTTTAAACTGGAAGACTGTACTACTTTTGTTATGTATATATTTTTGAATTCATGGATTAAGAATTTTTCCGCTGCTCGTAAATTCTGTTGACTTATTTGTCGTTGTATTACGACTTAAATATTTATCCAAACGTGTGTTACCTTATTTATTTCCCTGTTTTATTTTAATTCCTTTAAAAAAAAATACACTCACGCTTTGAAAAACAGGGTGTTACAGTTGTCTCGTCACTAAGTCTTTGTGACTTACCCCTTCATGCTGTTTATTTTTTTCAGATTCACAGGCAGTTGAGTAGCAAGCTGTTAGTAGATTCAAATCTCAACCATATTTGTTTTGGTAGACCTCTTTGATCGATAATCCTTTTTTGTAAAGTTTGTTGAGTCGTAATATATTTTGCAGCTATTGGAGTTTAGATAGTCGTTTTGGAAAATGTATTAAAAAAATTAGATTATGCTCTTTGAAATATGAATTGACTGAGTTAATACTGTAAACATGGATTTTATAAATTTAGGAATGTTGAAGTTACAGATGATGCTCTGTCGAAATTTTGAATAAAAATTATATATATTTTTTAAAATGGTTATTGAGAAAGATTTAGTTGTTTAATTGTTAAGTTAGTTTATAAATTTACCAGGCTAGGAGTATAACTTTTGCGCCGATCACAACTTTTATCTTGTATGTCTCTTCCAAATTCTTCTACACCCTTTTCTACATATTTTTAAACTAAATTTATTAGAAAGAGAAAAAAAAACAATTAGGGGATATAAACTTAACCCATAAAAGAAAAATAAATAAATAAAGTTCCTCATTTTCTTTTTCGTTATGCACCATTTTCTACATCAATACATTATAAACACAATTCATCTAACATTAGATAAAATGAAGAGAGAAAAGGAATGTAGGAGAGAAATAGAGAAAGAAAGGAGAATGGAAGATGAAAAATTAAGCTTAGGATTCATCCAAGGAAGCAGAAAACAAAAGTATAAGGAAAGAATGGGTTAGAGTACTTGCATAAGGAGTTCATCACCCTTGCTTCCTAACCTACAAGGTAACATAGAATTCCAACTAAAAACCACTTTAAAGTGTGTTAGGATTTAACTTAATTTTGAAAGTGATTAAGTAAATAATTTCTTAATTTCATTCTTGAGTTTTTGTTCTTTAAATTTTGCATGCAATCTGATTATTGAAAGTTCTAGGTAATAGGTTGCGATGATTTTAAGATGTTACTTGCATGTTTTGGTGGATTGAATTTGAGAGTTGTGCTTTAGATATGTGTTGTATGTAACTTTTCCTTGGTTTAAATTATGATAAAATGTGGTTTTTTGAATTAGAATGGGAAGAGATTATGTTGAAAATAGTAGAACAAAATTCTATATCTTGTCATATTTGCTTAGTGATTTAAATTGGCTATGCGAATTTGACTGTCTAGTAATGGTTCCATTTCTATTTCAAATTTACTGATCAAATTTGGTTTTCGTTGAACAAATTTTACACTATCTAAGACTATATTTTAAGTGTTTTTTTTAACTGTTTTGTTTTGGTTTCAACTTCATTATGTCTAACACTTCAATTAGGTACTTAACAATTATAAATTATTCATAACTTTTTCAATAAAATATTTTGTTTTGTATTTACATACATAAATATATATATATATATTATATATATATATATATATATATATTGAGATATTTAGTGAGAAAAGGTATTTTATATGAGTGTGACATGATTCATTATTAGTCAATTGAATTAAAATGGATGGATGAGATTTAAAACAATTATTAGACTTGTTTGACTCAATCATACATATTTTTAATTAGTTCTTTTCCAAACTTGGTTTTTCCAAAAAAACAAATACCTTCTACGGATGTTGCCCACTTGCCGTCACTTTACCCTACTAAAGCGGAATCGTGGGAAGATATCCATTGAAGAAGGCCAACGTTATGGTCAACCTTCAAAACACCAAAGTCGATCCATGTTTCTGTTTTTTCTTTTGTTTATAATTTACTCCATTTTATTTGACATATTCACATCTTTTATTGGATTTAGATGTCAGCATCCCTTAATCTTCCCAAAGTGTGATATTAACTTTTTATATATGGAAAAATAGGTGTAGATTTGTGTACAACAGTTTCGATTGAATTTGTAATCAACGATGTTTTTTTCAAAAGCATATTATCATATTTCTTTTTTCTATCTATTGTAATTCCACAGCAACATGAATAAGCTCAATAACGTTAACGCTAAATTTTGACAAGTCTGGCATAAAAGCAGGTGAAGATGAAAGGATTTTGAATAATTCAAAAGTATATATCCGAATTATTTATCAGCTTTTTAATGTAAAGTGAAGTTGTGATGTCGGAGTAGAGTGACGAGCAACACCTGTTGCAACTCTTACTTCATCAAGAGGCACCCCCAGACTAGCTTGAATCCCATCATATGGTCATTGATTATAGAAAATTAAATCCCGATAAATATTCGAATGTCTTTTATGAGTCGTTTCTCAGATCCGTGGAAAGCTCTTATTCCCATCACATGCGTGTTACCCCTTCTCAGTAATTAGACACCAGGAGTTGGGCTAGTAATCATAGGCAAACTACTATGCCCAACATGGTTCCCGTTATTACTCACACCCCCTTCTCTGGTTGATAATGCCAAAAATAAACAAGCTTCTAGATTTTAAGGTAAATGTCCTGTTTGGGTAATAATTATTTAAGAGCTTATAGTTAATTTAAGTAGTTTAGGAACTTAAAGTTTATAATTTGTTTTTAGTTTTATCTTAATTATTATAATTAAAATATCTTTTTATCCTTTATTTTAGTTTTATCTTAATTTGTTTTTAGTTTTATCCTTTATTTTAATTATTGTCGAACGCATAATCATCAATACGAGCTTGTATTAACAGATCCATCAGAAGGGTGTTGAAGGTACGTTTATTAGAGTCAGTCACAATTTCAACAAATTCTTCAGAGACACTATGAACTTATTTAGTAGATTCTCTTTTTTCATTTAAAACTTTTCTCTTTTGATCTCTGAGTCGGAGGATCAACATAGGTCTTTAGTTAGATGTAGATAATCATTGTAGCATTTTTTTACTTTGTCTTTAGCATGTCAATCTTTGACTTGTATTTCCTTTGTTTTTAACGCTTTGGCTCAGATTGTAGATTATCAGATGCTTATTGAATACTTCTTATTTTTATTTTATGACTTACTCTATTAGTAAACATAATTAATTGCTTATTTGGTGATAATATTTTTGTGTTAAAAACACTTAAATTAGTATCTCTAATTTATTCATAATTTTATGCTACCTTAAAATAGATAATCATTAATATAATTCTTCATCTTCTAACTTAATATGCACATTTAGTAAATACACGGTTAGGGGATAATTATTCTTATTTGTTTAATTGTTCATCATCTTCTAATTGTTCTTCCCACCGCCTTCAGACGAGGAAGGTGTAGATACTCTAGGGGGGGTCGCACTAACACACACCGCTTTATAATTTAGAGTGCTTATGATTTGTAGCATGAAAGTGGCATTGTTGCAAGTAGTAATTGGAAGACTATGTAGGGGTGGAATGATCATCACCGCATTCAGATTGTTATGTGATTAGCAGCGCATGAGCATATTCTCACCATATTTCGGAGGTGCAGATAGGGAGTAGGAATTTCTACTTCCTGTCCTAGCTGTGGGAGGGATGATGACACTACCTTTCATGTTCTGCGTGACAGTGTGCAGGCTACTCAGGTATGGCCTTGACTAGTTCCTTCTAATGACATAACTAGTTTATTTTATTCTAATTGCATGGAACGGATTTTCAACAACCTTAGTAAACATGAGAGTGAAGCTCCAAATGATCATTGACACACAATCTTCATGACTAACATGTTGGTTTCTTCGGATGTGGAGGAATAAGTCAATTTTTCATTTTGAATTTAAGAGATCAATTGATCATGCGAGGCTATTTTGAAATACTCTAAAGATATCGTTGATGTAATCACCATCATTTGCATCAAGTGATGGCAATTGTTAAGGGAACCTCAAGTTTAGAGATCTTTATTGCAACTCCAATGGGTATTGGATAAAAGCTGCACAAAGATGACCAGTACATTCGACACTTTTCATGCTGAGATGTGAAGTTTATACCTTGGGTTGGATACGACATGGAGAAATCATATTTTGTACCTTTTTGTTGAGAGTGATTCAAAAATCTTGATCGACATAGTGTTGGAGAATTGTAACATCAGAGGGGGGTTTTCCAACTTTTGTGAAACACGTCAAAAGCCTCTTAGTGTTACGTCTAAGTTCATCATACTTGGAGGAAAAGTAACAAATGTGCTGATTAACTTACCAATTATACCCTTTCTTTAAGGAACATTAGGTGTAATACAGTGGAGGATCATCCTAATGACCACTATAATTTGTTTTTGATGATTTGTCTGTTAGTTACATGTCTAAAAACATTAGTTTTATTTCTTATTTTCTCTTTGTTTCTGCTTGGACTTCGGCCTTCAAAATAAAACCTTTAAAACATAAAGACTACCATTGATTCTTATCCACATTGGGAGTAAAATGGCCTATGCAATTCAATTACAAATTGCACATTTACAATAATTACTGGTTATATCATACAAGCTATCAATAATTTCCTATATGCTGAAAGTTGACATGAATTTATTAAATCCATAATATAATAAACAAAATTTACATATAAACCAATACTTTATATTACATTAGGGAAAGGCAGTCAAAATCATGTGAGATATGAGAAAGTACATCCTACACAATAACAATCTCAAGCAATTTCAAACAAAAAGATAAGTTTTGAAATAATTTTTGTAAATTGCATTTGATGAAGTATTTTATTTCTTTATATTTTTTTTTTGTTTTGTAAAATCCAACTTTTTTCATCAACTATCAAAATGTTTAAACTTTTTCTTAATATAACTCTTAAAATGAAAATATATAATTGTTAGAAACAAAGAACGTTCTTGGTATTGAAAGTTTTGTAATTCAAATTTAACATTGATTGCATGTAATCACTAACAAATTAACCACTTGTTTAGTTAGTTAGTTAGTTAGTTAGGTAGGTAGAAGTTAGTTAGAGAGAATGTAATCAAAGCTATGTATAATTAGAATAACCATTTCAGTAAAAGTAGACCATATTCACATCAATTCATTATTTTTCTAGTTTTACTTCCATTGCAAGAAACAAGTGTTAAACACTAACAATTGGTATCCGGAGCAAGGTTTTGATCTCAGAGTGATAAATACGAGTGAAGTGTGAGGATCAAACACGAGTGAAGTGAGAATGGGTTCAAGGGCAAACAATGGAAATTTTCCAGCCCACATGCCACATTTTGATGGAAAAGATTGTGATAGATGGAGAGTGCAGAATCGAGCATTGTTTGGAGCTCAAGAAGTGTTGGAAATCATACAAAAATGTTTTGAAGATATGGGAGCCATTCCAACAGAGGATCAAAGGTCGAATTTTAAAAAGAAAGATTGCAAGGCCACCTTCATTCTTCATCAATGCCTTGACACAACCAACTTTGACAAGAAGTGCAAAAGAAGCCTGAGACATTTTGGAGAAGTGTTATTCTAGAGGAACCAAGGTCAAGAAAGTGAAGCTGCATACCTTACAAAAATAGTTCCAGTTGTTGTAGATAGAGGAGCAAGAGAAAGTGTCAGATCTAATTTCAAGATTGAGGAGTGTCACAAATCAAATGGCTAGTTGTGGTGAGAAGTTTACTAACCATAAACTATGTGAAAAGATATTGAGATCTTTGCATCCCAAGTTCAATTACGTTGTGTGTGCAATTGAGGAATCGAAAAGCATTTCCATATTGAGTCTTGAAGAGTTGTAGGGAACTTTAGAAGCAATAGAGTTGAGAATGGATGAAATGAGTAGGAGTAATTTTGGGAATCAGGCACTGGTAGCATATGCCAACAAGAAAGGAGACCCAAAAAAGATATGGAAGAAGAATAAATTCAAGAAACCTAAAGATAATTTTGAGTCATCATTAAAAGGAGGAAGCACAAGTGGTAAATCAAAAAGGAGATAAAAGAACTTTGACAAGAAGAAAATGCAATGTTACAATTGTGAGAAGTTTAGACACTTTGCTGATGAATGATGGTCTGACAAAGGAGAACATAAGAAGAAAGATGGGGATGAAGCATGCACAACTCAAGAAGATTCAGACTTACATACAATCTTGTTAATGGCTACCACAAACGAAGAATGTTTCTTTTTTATACTCTGAAACAGTCTGGTTAATGGCTACCACAATTGAAGAACATTCTTCGTCCCAATTCTGGTTTCTTGATACTAGTTGTTCTAATCACATGACAAGTCTCAAAGAATTGTTGGTAGATATTGATACATCAAAAAGGAGAAAGATTAGATTTGCTCGATGATAGAACCTTGGAAGTTGAGGGAGCTAGAAACATGGTGATCAATAGAAGAAATGGGAAGACAGTAGTGATTGAAAATGTGTTGTATGTGTTAGGATGAAGAGCAATATGCTGAGCATTGGGAAGCTGATTCATAAAGGATTTCAGGTGATCATGAAGAATGATTCTTTAGAAATGTATGATAGACAGAAGAAGATGATACTCAAGGCCCCTCTTTCAAAGAACAGAACCATTGTTATCAACATACAAGCTGCAAATATTCAATGTTTGAAGACAATAAGCTCAATTGATGAAAACTGGCTTTGGTATTCAACTTCAGAAGCTTGCAGCAGCTAGGAGTCAAGAAGATAGTGAGTGGAAATCCTATGATTTATGTCCTTGAGAAGGTGTGTGAAGTATGTATGGCAGGTAAACAATCAAGAAATTCCTTTCAATCACAAGTGCAAGCAAGAGCGAAAATGTTCTTGAAGTTGTTCATAGTGACATATGTAGACCATTTGAGGTGCCATCATTATGAGGTAATAAGTATTTCATAATCTTTGTTGATGAATTCAGTAGAATGTTATGGATTTACTTGATTAAAACCAAAGATGAAACATTGGACATATTCAAGAACTTCAAGATTAAAGTGGAGAAACAAAGTGGAGAAACTGTCAAGGTGTTAAGGACATATGGAGGAGGAGAATATACTTCACATGAGGTAACATCTCCTTACCCACCTCAACACAATGGCATGGCATAAAGGAGAAATATAACCATTCTAGACATGATAAGGGACTGCCACACAAGTTCTGGGGAGAGGCTGCATCAACTGCTGCCTACATTCTTAATAAATGTCCAACAAAGAAACTGCAAAAGAAGGTACCATAGGAGATATGGAGTGGAAGGAAGCCAACACTAGGGCATTTGAGAATATTTGGTTCTCTATGTTTTAAACATTTACTAGAGTAGAAAAGAAGAAAGTTGAGGGCAATAGTGAAGCAACGATCTTGGTTGGTATCATCCAATAGGTGCCTACAAACTGTATGATCCTATCAGAGGCAAGGTGGTGGTTAGTAGAGATGTCAAGATCATTGAACAAGAGAACTAGGATTGGAAATAGAAGCAGATTGCTAACAGCCAACATTCGGACTGGGAGCAAGCAACTAGCAGCACTAGACAACCTTCACAAATTCCTTTACAAGTATAGAATTAGAATCATACCGGTGGAAACAGAGATGAAGAATGAATGGAATCAAAAGGATCCCAAAGAACAAGAAAGCTACCAACACATTTACAAGAATTTGAAGTGTACAATGACAATGAAGTTGATAGTAGTGGAGATTTAGTACATTTTGCCTTATTTGCAAATACATAACCAGTGAATATTGAAGAAGCCTTGAATAAAGGACCCTGTTAGAAAGCAATGCTGAAAGAGATCAATGCAATTGAGAAAAATCAAACATGGTACTTGACATATTTGCCTCCAAAACAGAAGCAGATTAGAGTAAATTGGGTCTACAAATTGAAGCTGAACCCAGATGGCACAGTTGCTAAGTACAAAGCTAGACTGGTTGCCACGGGGTTCCTACAAAGGGATGGTCTAGCCTATTTTGAAGTGTTTGCTCTAGTGGCCAGCATTGAGACAATCAAGCTTGTAATAACACTGGTGATCCGCTGTCGCACACGGGTCAAATACAATTGATAAAATGTAAATAGAGATAATAACTCGAATCGTTTCACAAGGACTTCTGATATAATAATAATAATAACCGAATTGAAAATTGAAATTAAAAAGGGGTTTTTTATATTTTTGATTTAACAGATGAGCAAAACGATTAATCCACTTATTTGAGTTTCAAACCTATCACAGATTCTATCAATGAGTTTAATTTCTAATTTGTGATTCTATTCTTATTTGACTATAGAATTGATCAAACAAGCATAATCAATCTTATGTGAATTTGATTTCTTTGATTGGATGAAGCATCACAATCATCAAAATATTAAAATTAACGATCAAGCTTCGCAAAATTATAATTCAATTAAATTAGAAACCGAAACCAAATTCTGTCAAATAAATTTAATCAATCCTATTGAAATTCAATTTAAGCAATCAAAATATCAATATAATCAAATAAATAAGAATAGAATCATGAATCGAAATTGACATTGTAACCTGAATCTCAAGGTGTTGATGAAACTATGAACTCGTGGATTAATCTTATAAAATTATCCTTCCATGAAATTAAAATAAAAACTGTTTATTTCTTGTAGCAATTTGAATCCTGATTTTTCCATTTTTAGAAAAGAAACAAAATTTCCAATATATAGTACTTGATATTGGGCTTTAGGGTTTAAAAACAAGTGACCCGCTAATTAAAATTATTTAAAATGTCCAGATTACGAAATCTGCAATTTAGGTCCATTAAAGTTCGGAATTGGTGTTTTCTTCAAACACAAAAGTTTTAGCTCGGATGTTTAGCTTTTCAACGCCTACTCATATGCGCCAATCCGATATCCAGAGCTCAAGTTATGAGCTACAGAGCGAGAAAGGGTCAAAATACAAATAATAAAATTAAAATGCAAATAATAAAATTATAATTCGAATTCGACCCAAAGTTTAGAAACAAGCTAAAAATATTAATATAAGCTATAAAGAGCTTTTAAAATACCAAACTAAAAAGCTAGAAACATGTGCCCAAATGCTTTGATCAACTGACATGTTCTAGGGGCTGGCTGATGTGCCAACTTGATGTGAAATCTGCAGTTTTGAATGGATGGCTGGAAGAAGAGGTGTATGTATCTCAACCACTAGAATTTGTGATTGAGGGAAAGGAGGATAAAGTGCTTTGATTGAGGAAAGCTCCTTATGGTTTGAACCAAGCACAAAGAGATTTGAACATAAGAATTGATTCATTTCTAATTGGTATTAGATTCATCAAATGCATAGTGGAGTATGGAGTTTATGTGAAGCATTTCACACTGAATGGACAGTCTGCCATGATCTTGTTGTGCCTATATATTGATAACATATTGATGACTTACAGCAGCAGCAACAAGGCAATTGCATAATTCAAAGAGATCATGAAAGATAAGTTTGAAATGACATACTTGGGCATACTATCCTAATTTCAGGGCATGTAGTTTACTGAGATTGAAGAAAGATTGATGATGCACCAAAAGATATATGTTGGAGAGATCTTGAGAAGACTTAATATGACTAGTTGCAACCCTGCTGTCACACCCGTTGAAGTGCATGGAATGCTGGGAACAGAAATGGATGAAGAAATGGCTGATTCAACTCTATTCAAGCAAGTTGTAGGTTCCCTAAGATACTTGTGTAATACAAGACCTGAGCGTGCTAAGAAGATTAGTGGAAAGACCCAAGCATTCTCACTAGCTGTCAGTTAAGAGAATCATGAGATATTTTCAAGGCACAATAGAGCATGGAATTATGTTTGCAACATATTTAAAGCAAAAAAATGGAGAATTGGTTGGCTACTTAGGTTCAGACTGGTGTGGAGATAAGAATGATAGAAGGAACACTTCAGGCTATGTGTTCATTTTCATAAAATCTCCAATACAATGGAGCTCAAAGAAGCAACAAGTGATAGCACTTTCTTCATGCGAGGCTAAATATATTGTTGGCAGCTATGTAGCTTGCCAAGCATTGTGGTTGGAATCATTGACATTAGAATGGAAGTTGGATGTCTACAGGTCAATTCCATTGATGATTGACAATATTTCAGCAATAAGTCTAGCAAAGAACCTTGTGTCTCATGGAAGAAGCAAACACATTGAGACAATGTTTCATTTCTTAAGAGATCAAGTTGAAAAAGCAAGTTGAAGCTCATTTATTGTCAAACTGAAGTTCAGCTAGCTGATATAATGACCAAGGCCTTGAGGACAATTAGATTTGAAGAGTTAAGAAGATTGCTAAGTGTAAAATCACTTAGAAACTTGAATTAAGGGAAAGTGTTAGAAACGGAGAACGTTTTGGAAAAGTATTAGATACGGAGAACGTTCTTGGTATTGAAAGTTTTGTAATTCAAGTTTAACGTTGATTGTCTATAATCACTAACTAATTAACCATTTGTGTAATTAGTTAGTTAGGTAGAAGTTAGTTAGAGAGAATATGTTAAAAAATATATATAAATAGCATAACCATTTTCATAAAATTAGAACACATTCAGATATTCATATTTCTTTTGTTTTGTTTTACTTCCATTACAAGAAACAAGTGTTAAACACTAACATAAGTGAGAACACAAATTATGGATAATAAACTTCTATATAGTTGGAAGATAATAAACTTCTATATAGTTCGAAGATTGTCTTTGAATATTGAAAATAGTCATCACAATTGAAATACCAAAGATAATAATCATCACAGAATTAAAAACATCCGTAAAATATCTCATTGTTATAAGAAATTAAGGAAAGCTAAAAAGCCTTACCGTTTCCATAATCTTTAGTCTCCATTTTTTAAGAAACTCAATGTGGCAAATGTCATGTGATTTTTATGATATATTATTGTATTTTTTTTACTATGAATCGTTATTGATATTAGTTTTAAATATTGTCAATTGAATAATTTAAGTATTTAATCTTTAATTAATTTGAAATTATAAATATATTATTAAAGATTAAATATAAATTAAAAATTAAATATAAAATTTAAAGATTAAATTGTTAGATTAAATCTCCATCCAAAGACGTGACAAACTATTATTGAGTCATTCGCTCAAAAATAAAAATCGTCTGCTAAAAAAAACTATTATTAAGTTATGTTGGTTGGAATTTCAAAACTTGATCCAAATATGACAATCTCAAGTATATAAATAAATCAAACAAACTCATATCACTTTTATTTATACATATCATATCACTTTTTTAACAGATAAAATAAATGATGGAAGGTGTCATAAAATGCATCAAAAGTTAAACCAACTCAAAGACTAAAAAGTTAATCAACAAGCATTAATTGGCCAAAAACATTTATATAAAAACACATCAATCATAATAGCTAGGAAAATACAACAAAATTTTGCAGAATAAACCAAAAGTTATTTTATATCGTAATAATAGAGAAATTAAACACATCAAAGAAGCCATTCTTACTAACCAACCAATAAAAATACTTTTTCTCTCTCTACTCTATCTACATCATTTAATGTTGATCTTAAATAATAATAATAATAATAATAATAATAATTATTATTATTATTATTATTATTATTTATTATTATTATTATTATTATTAAATTAATGTATTGTAGTGTTTTAATTGGTTGTTTATAAGAGTGGTTGTCAAATTAGTGAGTTAAATTGTCAAGTTGTGTGCATGCTGCCAAATAATGTATTAAATTAGGTGCATGTTGCCAATTCCTTTTGCTTGTAATTTTGTGTCAATTGTTGTCAAAGATACTCTTTTATACCAATTCAATATCAATTACTAATCAGTCTCAATATAAACCAATTCCAATTAAACCAGTCCCAAATCAGACTCATTATAAATCAGTCTAAAACAAGTCCCAAATCAGTCTCAATATAAATCAGTCCCAATTAAATCAGTTCCAAACCAGTCCTAACAAAATCAGTCCCAATATAACTAGTCACAAACCAGTTTCAATTAAACTAGTTCCAAACCAGTTCCGATACATATCAGTCCTAAACCAGTCTGAATTAAACCAATACTAATATAAACCACTCCCAAATTAAAATAAAAAATAAATAAATTAAACTAGAGTAAGCACAAATTAAACCAGTTGGCATTAAACCAACAATTAAACTAGTAATGTATACAAGCCAAGTAATACAAAATAAGAGGGTCAATTTAGTTGTCATACAAATAATATGGCCATTTTTAAATTAGAGAACCAAATAAAATAATAGTGCAATTACACATTAGAAGTCAATGCCACTACACATTACATATTATGCTTAAACAAAAAATTACATCATTAAAGCCATATATGAAACCATTCGATCCTAAGTATTTGGACTTGGTGCTGGTAATCCTTGAGGTGCTTGTGATCCTTGAGTTAATACAACTTGTGATGCTTGTGATCTTTGAGGTGCTTGTAGACCTACTTGTGCACCTTGACTTTTTTCTGTCCTTTTTCTTTTTGTCCTCTACATAAACACAACAATGTCAATTACTGAACAAGTAGCGATTTAGTAGTGCATCAACTAATATTTAATAAGAACATCACCATTAATAACTGAGCAACAATGGTTTTACTTTATTTCCAACTTTCGGAGTTTCACGATATGCAATAGTTTTACCTTTGCATGTCCTTTTGTTTTTCCCAAACTTGTCCCATTTTTTGCATTTCCCAGTTGGAAGTGTTCTTTGTAGTATGCTTGACCTTTTGGGTTCATCATTACTCTTATTTCTCTATTTCTTGGGTTTGCCTGTTGCTCTCTTCATTATAGAGGAATTTATGGGTTCACTCTTTGATATAGGCCACATAGTAGGACCATTTGTTGGTTTCATTGTGTATCCATATGTAGACATAAAAGTGTTTTTCCTGAAATATTAAAATAATAGTCAGAATGTAGTTTATCATATTTAATTAACAAATAAAAACAATACCATCAAACCATCATATTACTTGTAATATGATGAAACAAAAACCCTCTAGAGAAACATGGTTATGCCACATGAAAGCAATGCTATGGAAACATGGTATACCTATTAAGTTCTACTTGCTACATGCACATGTCTTAGTGTCTAAGTTGACCTTATATGTATCATATTCGTTGGACACTTCAACATTTCCTGAGGATCATTAGCCATCCAACGTAGACTCTAGCCTTCAGCAACCCTGATGTGGACCAACCCTACATGAAGGTTAATGAGCTTCGAGAACTAGGAGCGGGACCATTGACTAGAGGGAAGACTAGGAAGCTAAAAGAACAATTAGAGAAACAAATTGTTAATTTCCTTAGTCTTAAGACATATGAAAAGATTAATCCACATTATATTAATCTTATGGTCATAGAAATATCTTAAGACTTAATTTTAATTTTGGGATGTAATAATCATACCTTATAATTAGGAATTATGTTGACTTGTGTATGCCTAAATATTTGGTAGCTTAGGCACCATGTTATTTTGTGTTAGACTATATATGCCTTTTTATTGTAAGACATAGGGGACTTATTTTTGAAAGAAAAAGAAACACTTAGTGTGAGATTAGAGAAATGCTCTCTAGGTTCTTCTTTGAACCAAATTTGGATCTTATCAAGAGCCTCCTACTCTTGTGGCGATTCTACCTTGATCTTATCATTCCTTGTTGTGGAGTGTGGCGATTTCTATCATTTCATTACTTCTTCATATTTTCTTCTTTTGTGTTCTTCATTCTTATTTGGTACTTTATTTGAAATTATCACTTGGATAGATCCTTCAAATCATATGAAAACACTCAAATCCATATCATGTGGTATTCAGAGCCTCCCATTAAGTGGTAATTTTTGTTTTTAATTTCTATTTTAGTGTTTTGTGTTCTTGAGATATTTGCAATTTTAGTTTCGTTTTTGTTCCAAATCTTGTTCAATCTTGAGTTGTTGGTTGTTTATAAGTGTTATAATATGTGTGGGAGGTTTAGTTTTGTGATTATTTATTTCATTTGGGTGAAATTTGAAAACTGAGCTGAAAAAAAAAGAAACGCAGAAAAAAAAAATTTTGGGTTTCAGCTTCATCATCATCTTCACTTGCAATTGTTTGATCCTAAATTTCACTTGGGAATTTGTTTTTGATGTTATTTCTTCCATACAAGTCCGATTCTGGAAATTCAAAAGCCTAAGTTGATTAGACAAATGAGAGGAATTCGAATATGCAGAGAAAAATCTGGAAATATAAGTGTTGCGAAAAAGGAATTATGCACAAAAGCACTTTTGAAAAAAAGGCATTTTGAAAAAAAAAAAAAAATTTCCAGGATTGTTCTTAATGAAATACCAAACATCTTTTGCATTCTTCTTACCTCCTTTAGACATCGCAAGTTTGATTTTAAGTTCTCCCACATATTTTGATCACTTAGTCATTTAATTCTAGTTTTCCTTATTTCTTTGATAATCTACTTGAGTGTGTCTTTCTTTGGTTATATTTTTTTTTGTTTGTCTTTTCAATTCTTTGGTTTTGTATTTCAAGTTCTCTTGTCATTTTTTTTCTTTTCTTCTTGACCTCTTGAATGATAACTTTCATGTGTGATTTGTCACATTTGTTTAGAGGTTTACCACAAACTTGATTGAGATTTGTTTGGTTGCTTGAAGAACTTAAAGAGTTGCATTAGGGAGTGGAAAAAGGCAAGAGTGAAAATTATAAAAAAAAAGCCATTATTGAGTGATATACATGAGTGATACATTTCTTGAGTGTAAACACTTAGTGAGTGGTGAGGGCCTTATTTTATTGTGTTTACTTGTTTTTTTTTTGTCATTTATTGATTATTGTGGTATTTGTTTGTTGTTGTTGTTTAAATCATGAGTGGAAATGAACCAAACCCCCATTTCTCCTAGAACCATTTTTCTTATGGATCACTTTACAAAAATGTTGAATACTCAAATGAATGCTTTAAGAGAAGAGTTTGTGAATCAAAGAGATAAGAGATCTCATCATGGAAGATCTTCTCAAAATGAAGATGGGTTTGAAATCGAGGGAAGTAGAAGACAAAGAGAACATGTGAGGAACCATAGAGACTATTATGAGAGAGGGAATCATAGGAATCATGAGAGAAACCATAGAGATTGTCATGGAAATGAGAGGAGGAACCAAAGACATGATGATACATATGTCGGTGGCAAAATTAAGTTCCCTTCATTTCATGGAAAAAGTGATCCGGAAGCATATCTTGATTGGGAGCTTAAGATAGATCAATTGTTTGAAGCTCATGATATTAAAGAAGATATGAGAGTTAAGTTGGCTACATTAGATTTTAAGGATCATGCTTTACTTTGGTGGGACCAAAATGTCAAAGAAAGGAGGAGATGTGGTGCTAGGCAACTAGATGATTGGGATGAATTAAAAGCACTTTTGAGGAAGAGGTATGTACCATCGCATTATCAAAGGGAGCTACATCAAAAACTACAAAGGTTGAAACAAGGCTCCAAGAGTGTGGAGGATTATTATAAGGACTTTGAGACTTTGATCATTCGCTCCAACATTAGAGATGATGACGATGCCATAATAGCTAGGTTCTTGGATGGCCTAAGCTATGAGATTAGAGATGTGATTGAGTTGCAACACTTTATGGATATTGAGGAGCTTGTTCATAAGTCATCTACCATTGAACAACAATTGAAGAGAAAAAGTACTTATAAAAAGTATTCATCTAACAAAAACTCCTCACATTGGAACAAACATAAAAGAGATGATGATTCTCCATTGGCTTCGGTCAAAGAAGGCAAGTCTTCTAAACCTAAAGCTCAACTTCCTAGTTCTTCTTCTCATTCTTCAATTAAATGTTTTAAATGCTTAGGAAGAGGTCATATAGCATCTAATTGTCCAAATAAAAAGTCTATGATTGCAAAAGCCAAATAGGTATATGAAAGTGATTCCTCCTTTTATTCTTACTCTTCACAATCATCTCCAAGTGAACTAGGGAGTGACTATGAATTGGCTCCCGTTGAATGAGATCTTCTCATGGTTAGAAGACTCTTAGGAGTCCAAGTTAAGGATGATGATTCTCAAAAAGAAAATATTTTCATACTAGATGTCTTGTTGATGGAAAAGTTTGCACTTTGATAGTTGATAGTGGTAGTTGTACCAATGTGGCTAGCACTAGATTAGTCACAAAACTTGGCTTGAAAACCATTAAACATCCGAGGCCATATAAGCTTCAATGGCTAAAGGACGATGTTGATATTTTGGTGGATAAAAAAGTTTTGATAAATTTTAGCATTGGCAAATATCATGATGAATTTTTGTGTGATGTTGTGCCTATGGAGGTTGGCCATATTTTGTTAGGGCGGCCATGGCAATTTGATAGAAAAGCTCATCATGATGGTCACACTAAATATTTACTCTTTTGTGCATAAAAAGCATAAAGTGTCTCTTTTACCTCTTAGTCCCAAAGAAGTTTATCTTGATCAAACTCAATGGAATCTAAAGAGGGACAAAGAGATCAAAGAACAAAAAGGAAAATATATTATGAATGCTCATGACTCAAGTAACCAAAATTCTTTACCTAGGGTCAAAAACTTATTTGCTAGAGAGCATGTGGTTAGGAAAGCTTTGTTGACTAGACAATCGGTATATTTTCTATATTGCAATGATTTATGTTTGTCTACGTCACATGATGATATTCCTCCTTCATTAAATTGTCTTTTAAAAAGAGTTTGATGATATGTTCCCTAAAGAACTTCCTCATGGCCTTCCTCCTCTTAGAGGCATAGAGCACCATATTGATTTAATTCCTAGTGCTTCTTTGACTAATAGGCCTCCTTATAGAAGTAATCAGGAACAAACTAAAGAAATTGAAACACAAGTCCACAAACTTTTGGAAAATGGTTGGGTTCAAGAGAGTCTTAGTCGTTGTGCCATGCCGGTAATCTTAGTACCAAAGAAAGATGGCACATGGCACATGTGCACCGATTGTCGTGCTATTAATAACATTACCATCAAATATAGACATCCTATACCTAGACTTGATGATATGTTAGATGAATTGCATGGTGCATGTGTATTTTCCAAAATTGACTTAAAAAGTGGTTATCATCAAATTCGGATTAGAGAGAGCGATGAATGGAAAACGGCTTTTAAAACCAAGTTTGGCCTTTATGAATGGTTAGTTATGTCATTTGGCCTAACTAATGCCCCTAGTACTTTTATGAGATTGATGAATCATGTTTTAAGACACTTCATTGGAAAATATGTGGTTGTTTACTTTGATGATATTCTTGTGTATAGCTTGAACATGCATGATCATATTGAGCATCTCAAGAGTATTTTACAAGTCCTAAGAGAAGAGAAGTTGTTTGCTAACCTAGAAAAGTGCATTTTTTGCCAAAGTGAGGTTACTTTCTTAGGATTTGTAGTAAGTGCACAAGGTGTTAAAGTAGATGAAGAAAAGATTAAGGCTATAAGGGATTGGCCAACACCTAAAAGCATGAATGAGGTTAGGAGTTTTCATGGTCTTGCTAGCTTCTATAGGCGTTTTGTGCCTAATTTTAGTACTTTGGCCGCTCCTTTGAATGAGATTGTTAAGAAAAATGTTGCATTTAAGTGGGGACAAGATCAACAAGATGCATTTACTAATTTAAAGGAAAAATTGATGCATGCACCTATCTTGGCCTTGCCTAACTTTGCAAAAACTTTTGAAATTGAATGTGATGCATCTAATATTGGAATATGGGTTGTTTTGCTACGAGAAGGTCATCTGTAACACCCCGTTTTTCAAAGCGAGGGTATATTTTTTTTTTTGAAAGAAATTAAAAGGAATTAAAATAAAACAAAGAATTAAATCAGGAAATGCCTTTGGATAAATAATTGAGTCATTATAATTTACAGCAGCGGAAAAGTTTCTCCAATTACAAATCCAAAACATTTACACAACATCAATTGGTACATGGAACCCATCCAAAGATGATGTCAAACTGATAATATTAGTAAAAGTACAGTTTTCCAAACTAAAAATACTCTCCAACCAAAAAGAAGGACCCCTAGTCCCTATACACCATCCTAATCTGATCATCCTGCCAAAAAGCTATACACCCTGAGTAATCTCCACGCGCCCCGTGAGATCCTCCTAACGTAACTGCAGTCAAGCGTTCCCATCTCCATTCCCGTCCGTAGGGTACGAACCGGTAGGACCGTCCTGACTCTCATCTGAGGGGCAAAGCCCAGATTTCCACAATAATTGTAAAGGGTCACCAACCAGAAAATAACAGTTAACACATAGCAATTAAGTTTTTAATGCTCAAAACAACTTTTCAACTAAGCATGCACCTTAACAGGATTTTCAATATGTGACAAGTTCATACCATACATTGCCAATTAAAATGAAGGTAAAATGTAGTTCTCGATCTCCTAATTATCACATAATAAAACAAGACATGGATAGATTCATGAGCAATTAATCATACAACTAAAACTGAGGATTTTCGCTGAGCCAATCGATTGGGAAATCGATTGGGGTGAAGGTTTTCAAAGAAAACAGAATCCTGGACTGGATCATTCGATTTGGCAATCGATTGAGTGGGTACTGAGCCCCCAGGTTTTAAGCCAATCGATTTCCAAATCGATTTGGTCGAATATGGATGAGTCCCTGACTTAGGCCCAATCGATTGGGCAATCGATTTCGTGAATGATTTTCGAAAACTGATTACAAAATCGATTGGCTAATCGATTTTGTCCATATGGCCAAGTCCCTGACTTCCCTCAAATCGATTGGGAAATCGATTTCCCTGATCATTTTTCCCAAAATTTCATGAATTAACCCAAGTCATTCCTAATCAAGTTCACAACCTAACACTTAGCAATTCCTACGCGATTACCACGGCAATTGGGATCTCGAAAACCATCATACTTACACACCATACTCAACACATAACACTTAGCATTTTCAACGCAATTACCACGATAAATCAAAAACCAAATCACTCAATCATACACTCAAATCAAATACGACTCGTGTGCCAAGCACCCTAATGCAATGCGTATATGCCAAAATGCATGGACTCGGAATTCCAAACCAAAACCCTCCTCGAAGGGCCGTAAATCATAATTGTACCGCCTATCGCAGGCCAAAGTACCAATTTACCGAGGTGCCACCTATCACGGGTCAGCACGATTTACTAAAATGCGTAAATCATAAACGTACCACCTATCACGGGTCAGTACAGTTTACCGAGGTGTCACCTATCACGGGGTCAACACGATTTACTAAAAGAAAAAGCAAGAATCGTAACGTACCGCCTATCACAGACCAGTACTGTTTACCTAGGTGCCACCTATCACGGGTCAGCACAATTCACCAAAAACGTAAATCGTAAATGTACCACCTATCACGGGTCAGTACAGTTTACCATGGTGTCACCTATCACGGGTCAACACGATTTACTAAAAAGTAAATCGTAAACGTACCACCTATCACGGGTCAGTACAGTTTACCAAGGTGTCACCTATCACGGGTCGACACAATTTACCAAATGAAATGCATGAGCATACACAGACCCCATTCACAACAATCGTTAAGCAAATGCAGATATTAAAAGATTCCCCATTCTTAATATACTTTTGACTTAAACGATTTTCTCACAAAACATTCAGTAAACGAGACATTAAGAGATTCCTCATTCTTAATACTCATTTACCGAAACGATTTTCAAAACGATAGTTAAGTAACCGAGACATTAAGGGATTCCCCATCCTCAATGCCCAGTTAACTTAAACCTTTTCCTCAAAGCACATTAAGTAAACCGAGGTATTAAAAGATTCCCCATTTTTAATACTCGTTTACTTTAATGGTTTTTCAATTCTACAGAAACAAACTCAATCATACTCTCACATCAAACCATAATTCACAACAACCACACCAATTAACAAACATCAAGTATGGACACGCCAAATACAACGAACACAAATCAAAGCAACATAACACCCAGATACATCAAATTTCATTTTCTCATAATCATACACAATGACATTCAAGTTCATTTACCACGAAACATTCATCTTTATAAACAAAACCTAACTCTAAGGTTTTACCCATAACGCACTAGTTTCGTTTTTCCCCAAATCGATACATTTAACCCTAACAAATTCCTTCCCACACAACCACAGATAAGTCCCTAATGCAAACTAGAAGTTTGGAAGGAGCCCTTACCTCAACGTTAGCTTTAACGTGCGTTTCCGGTACCGCGAGTAATTTCGGTAAAATCTCCGCTCGCAACTTCGCCTCCAAATAGGTCCCCTAGCACCGTGGCGTGGTAGTGAGCAACCTTCCCTTCTGACTCTTCGCGAAATGAAGCTTGGATCTTTGAAGAAACGGAGGGGTTTGTGTTTGGATCTCAAAAACCGTTTTTCTTCGTTTTCGAATCAAAGAGGAAGAGTGGAGTTGCGAAAACCTTGATCTAACTCTCACCCAACCTTGGGTTACTAGTTTTGAAGAAAGGAAAGCGACGAAAACGAAAATGGGAGAAAGGAGAAAAATGGTCACGGTTAGAGGAAGAAGATGAGAGTTTTGAAATTTTCCTTCCTTTCTTTTTCTTTCCTTTGTTTTTCCTTTCTTCCTTTTTCCTTCCTTCCTTTATATACTATTTTCTTTTCCTTTTCCTTCCTTCTAGTTTTCCTTTCTTTTTCCCTCCAAACAAACATATATAGATAATAAATATAACTTAACAATTATCTCCAAACATCCAGATATTTGTTTAAATTACAGTTTCACCCGAACGTATTAAATTATCCGTAAGGGATTCATCGCAGATAAATTCAATTTATTTATCGACGAGAAATTTTATTTGGCATCAAAATATCTTTTTGATTATAAAACTCTAAAATATTATTAACTTTGGCTTAAAAGCCTCCGAGCCAAAATCCAAAATACACCAAAAATACATAAATGGTACTTTAAAATTATGGGTCTTACATCATCCAATTGCATATTTTAGTGAGAAATTGAGTGGATCACACTTGAACTATTTCACTTATGATAAGGAACTATACGCTTTAGTTAGAGCATTGCATACTTGGCAACATTGTTTGTTTCCTAAGGAATTTGTGATACATAGTGATCATGAATCCTTAAAGTATCTAAAAAGGCAAGGTAAGCTAAATAAGAGACACGCAAAATGGGTTGAATTCTTAGAACAATTTCCATATGTCATCAAACACAAGAAAGGGAAAGCTAATGTGGTAGCCGATGCACTTTCAAGGCGGTACTCACTAATCTCCACTCTTCAAACTAGGCTTCTTGGTTTTGATAATATTAGAAATTTGTATGCCTTAGATGTTGATTTTGCTTCTCTTTTTCATGATTGTGAACTTATGGCACATGCCTCTTATTATAGACATGATGGTTATTTGTTCAAGGGCACTAGACTATGCATTCCTAAGTGTTCATTGAGAGAATTTCTCGTGAGAGAGGTGCATGAGGGTGGTTTAATGGGTCATTTTGGGGAACATAAGACTCTTGACATGTTGCATGAACATTTTTATTGGCCTAAAATGAAGCATGATGTGCATTTAATTTGTTCTAGGTGCATAGTTTGTAAGAAGGCTAAATCTAAAAGCATGCCTCATAGTTTGTATACCCCTCTTCCTATTCCTTCATCTCCTTGGGTTGATTTGTCCATGGATTTTGTGTTAAGGCTACCCAAGAACAAAAATGATCGTGATAGCATTTTTGTTGTTGTAGATCGCTTTTCTAAGATGGCACATTTCATTCCTTGTCATAACGTTGATGATGCAAGTCATATTGCAAACTTGTTTTTCAAAGAGGTTGTAAAATTGCATGGTATACCTAAATCCATTGTTTCGGATAGGGATACTAAATTCTTGAGTCACTTTTGGAAAACTTTGTGGGCTAAACTAGGTACAAAGTTGTTATTTTCCACTACTTGTCATCCTCAAACGGATGGACAAACCGAAGTGGTCAATAAAACTCTTGGCACCATGCTTAGAACATTTTTGCATGCAAATCCAAAGGCTTGGGAAGAGTGTTTGCCATTTATTGAGTTTGCATATAATAGAGTTCCACATGGGACCACATCATTTTCTCCATTTGAGGTTGCATATGGTTTTAACCCACTAACTCCACTTGATTTGCTTCCTTTACCTCTTAGTGATGATGTTTTGCATAGGGATGCTGAAGAAAAAGTCAAGTATGTCAAGGACCTACATGCTAAAGTAAAGACCAATATTGAGACAAAAATGGAACACTATGCAAAGAATGCCAACAAAACTCGAAAGAGAATGATCTTTGAACCCGGTGATTGGGTTTGGGTTTACTTAAGGAAGGAGAGGTTTCCCTCTTTAAGGAAATCCAAGCTTCAACCAAGGGGTGATGGCCCCTTCAAGGTGTTGGAGCGGATACATGATAATGCATACAAGATAGACCTTCCTGGTGAGTATCAAGTTAGTGCTACATTTAATGTTAGTGACTTGTCTCCTTGTGATGTAGGTGAAACAATTGATGAGGAGCTGAAATTTGAGGACAAATTCTCTTCAAGAGGAGGGAATGATGTGGACCAACCCTACATGAAGGTTAATGAGCTTCGAGAACTAGGAGCGGGACCATTGACTAGAGGGAAGACTAGGAAGCTAAAAGAACAATTAGAGAAACAAATTGTTAATTTCCTTAGTCTTAAGACATATGAAAAGATTAATCCACATTATATTAATCTTATGGTCATAGAAATATCTTAAGACTTAATTTTAATTTTGGGATGTAATAATCATACCTTATAATTAGGAATTATGTTGACTTGTATGGGCCTAAATATTTGGTAGCTTAGGCACCATGTTATTTTGTGTTAGGCTATATATGCCTTTTTATTGTAAGACATAGGGGACTTATTTTTGAAAGAAAAAGAAACACTTAGTATGAGATTAGAGAAATGCTCTCTAGGGTTCTTCTTTGAACCAAATTTGGATCTTATCAAGAGCCTCCTACTCTTGTGGCGATTCTACCTTGATCTTATCATTCTTTGTTGTGGAGTGTAGAGATTTCTATCATTTCATTACTTCTTCATATTTTCTTCTTTTGTGTTTTTCATTCTTATTTGGTACTTTATTTGAAATTATCACTTGGATAGATCCTTCAAATCATATGGAAACACTCAAATCCATATCAAACCCTCTTTTCCTTTTCAAGCATCTATTGTATCTTAGGACATATGTTGCCCCTTATATTTGGACATATGTTCCCGTTGGGTGACAATCTTATCTAAAATATAGTGCCTTAAACCCTCAAGCAGTGTTATTATTGGTTTGTCTCTATTCTCCAATATTGCCTTGTTGAATGCCTCATACATATTGTTGACTTGTAGGTCATATATTGTCCATGTTCTAGGGGGAAGTTTCATCATATCTTTCCAAGCATCCTCATTCATGTCTTTCATTATGTTCATTGCCCTTTGTCATGCTGAAACTGTTGTTGCCTTAACTGCCAACCACAATACTTCTTTCATCTCTGCTCTAGGGTATTTCTTCTTCCAATTTCCATAAAGATGTTTTACACATAGCCTATGCTCAATACTAACTCTTATATTCTGAATTGTAGGTACCAATCCCTGCAAGTAATGTAACCACTTCTAAATGGTGATGAAAATACATGTACAAAACAAAAATATCCTTACTACTGATATTTATACAACATATATAATAGAAAAGTTTAAAATATCCTTACTACTGATAATATAACCAATTTAAGATATTAATTAATTATTTGGATTTGATAATCGATTATGTACCAATGATTTCAAAATTGTGGTTCAGAAGGATCTGTTGCCAAATTGATTTTTTTTGTTTGCAAAACTTTGTTGCCAAATTTATTGTCAGGCCTCCACTATAATCATTTATGGAGAAGTTTGAATGGCATCGAGAAAAGGCTTGGCTGAATTTTTTTTAAAAAAAAAACATCATCAAATAAGTGTATATACTGTAATAGATTTATATAGTATTTTTTCAAGGTTTTATTCTTAGTGAATGCAACTTTCCCAAATTAATTTGGTTTTTTGAGTCAAAATATATTTATGCAAAAATTCTTTTAAAAGAAAATAACTGTGAGTGTGATTTATTTTATTTTAGAGAATTTTATTTCTATTAATCTTAAAATTACACAATACAAATCTTAAAAATCCCATAAGCTTGATCTACTTTTCCACTTTGGCATATTTGTCAATCTACGACTTCTTTTTCCAATCATCAAAACAAAATTATAGTTGTTAAAGAATATATTCACAAAACAACTCATTATGTAACTTATATATATTAAAAAAAAATCAATTTCCTCATTATTGACGCATAGGGTTCGCTCCCTTTAAAATTACAAACTCATTCTCCCCCTTCACTTAGGGTTTTTGGTTTGGAGAGAGAGAGAAGAGGAAAATATTTTATTTAATTTTTTCATTATATCATTATTAACAACAACAATAAAAAGTCAAGATTAAAACACTAACACACAAAAAATCACGTATACCAGACGATATGTATAGCTCGCAGGTAGAAGAGAGAAGAGAGGGAAAATACCTAGAGTTCTTTAGTTAATAGACTCTCCTTGAGTATTAGAGCACTTTTTTGTTGAAGGTTTTGTGGGTGGAAGCCTTATGGAAGTTAAAAAATGGAGATAAAGTTTAGGATTTCAAAAGAAAATAGAGAAGGGAGAAGACAGAATTTTTGGAAAAAAAGAAGATAGTGAGATAACGAGGGAGGGGTCACAGGTTTTATGCTTTAATAGGGGAGAGAAAATAATTTTCTCTTTACATTAATGTAATCTACTCTATCGATTCTAAATTAGTCTTCAAAAGTTTCTAGCTACAAAAATTACCTACAATAATAATCAAAATTACTATTATTTTCTCGAGAAGAAATTACTCTGAGATAAATTCAAGTCCCAAACTAATAAAGAACGTAAATAAAAGGTTTGTCGAAATCTGAGTTAATTTAAAATTCTAAAACGGTAAAAATGTCCATCTGTTTCAAAGTCTGGAAATTTTTAGTTTGAGATTTCAAATATTTTTATGAAGAAAAAAAAAAATTATACTCCTAAAAATATAATGTAAGACCCATAGTTTTAAATTTCAATTTATGTATTTTAGTTGTTTTGGTATTGAACTACGAGACTTCTTAGTCAAGTTATTGATATTTTGTGTGTTTAATGCCCAAAAATATCTTTTGATGCCCCGATTAAAATTATTCGTCAATAAATAAATTAGATTAAGTACGGTGAATTTTTTGTCGAAGAATAATTTATTTATGTTACGAAGAATTTAATACCGGACAGTTGGGTTAAAAAATATCTCGGGTTGCTGAATTGTATCTGTCAATTGAGTTGCTACAAGAGTAGATATTTTTATCAAATAGTTTGAGAAGTTATGGGTGAAAAGGTAATTTTGATTAAATATCTAGATATTTTAGATATATATATATAATATATATATATATATATATATATATAAAGAAAGAAAAGGAAAGGAAGGAAAAGGAAAGGAAGAAAAAGAAAGAAAAGAAAAGGAAGGAAGGAAAATTGAAAGGAAACAGAAAACGGAGGAAAGCTGAAGTTTCTTCCTCTTCCTGCTGCCTTGCGTGAGAAACTTCTTCTTCCTCCAGCCTTCAACATTTTTTTCCCTCTATTTCAAAGCTTGCTAAGTAATCCAGCAAAGCCATTTGCTCGGTAGTTTTCCTCCCAGCTTCTTTCTTCTTCCCGGATTCGAAAACGAAGAAAAACGGTGTCGGTGATTTCAAAACCGTCAAACGCAAACCTTCACGTTTCTTCTAGATCTAAGCTTCATTTCACGAAGAGATAGAAGGGAAAGTTGTTCACCTCCACGCTACGGTGCTAGTGAACTAACTTTGGAAGCAACGTCGCGAGCGGAGATTTTACCAGAATTATTTACGGTGCCGTAATCGCGTGTTAGAGCTATCGTTAAGGTAAGGGCTCCTTCCAAACTTTTAGTTTGCATTTAGGAACTTATCTGTGGTTGAGCGGAAAAGAAATTTGTTAGGTTTGAAGTGTAGATTTTGGGAAAATGAATTTAATGCTTTTATGGGTGAAATTTTAGAGTTGGGTTTTTGGTGATATTGATGAGTGTTTTGTGGAAAATGAATTTAACTCATTTATGGGTGGTTTTGAGGAAATGAAATTTGATGTGTTTGAGTGGTGGGTTTTGATGATTTGTGTTTTGTCGTGTTTGACGTGCTCATAATTAAGATTATAAATTTGGAGAGGTGTTTGTGTGGATTTTGTGTGAATTGTGGATTGAATTTGAGAATATGTTTGAGTATGCTCTGTGTGGAATTAGAAAATCATTAGAGTTAAATGAGTATTAAAAATGGGGAATCTTTGAATATCTGCCTTTACTTAATGATTGTCGTGAAAATCGTTAGAGTTAAATGAGTATTAAAAATGGGGAATCTTTCAATATCTGCATTTACTTAATGATTGTCGTGGATAGAGTCAGAGTATGCTCATGCATTTCATAGTAAATGACGACCAGATGGGCCATGGTGATAGTGGTGACCTGATGGGCCACGAGATGATTCCATGTGATTTGTTGGTTCATCTTATCCTTGCAGAGATTGTCGCGTTGTGTAAGGTCTGCAATAGACTACACATTTTTCGTAAATCGTGCTGACCTGTGATAGGTGGCACCTCGGTAAATAGTACTTCGGCCTGTGATAGGCGGTACATTTACGATTTACGTTTTTAGTAAATCGTGATGACCCGTGATAGGGAGCACCTCGGTAATTTAGTACTTCAACATTTGGTAGGCGGTAAAGTTATGATTTACGGCCCTTCGAGGAGGGTTTTGGTTTGGAATTCCGAGTCCATGCATTTTGGCATATATGCATTGCATTAGGGTGCTTGGCACGCGAGTCACGGTTGATTCAAGATTATGATTGAGTGTTTGAACTCAAGTGGTTGTTGTGGTTGTGCTATAATTGCTAAGTGTGAATGTTTGGGATTTGTGTGTAAGTGTGATTGATTGCAAAACCTTTTCGAAACTCAAGTTCTCATGGTGATTGTGCTATAATTGCTAAGTGTGGTTGTTTGGATTTGTGTGTAAGCGTTGATTGATTTCGAAACCCTTTTAAAAGCTGAATTTTGCTGAATTTTGTTGTTTTCTGCAGTTTTCTGATGTGTATTCAAATACAGAAGGTTGTATTCGAATACAGACATCCTGTTTTTGCTACTGACTTATGTGTAGTCGAATACAGAAGGCTATATTCGAATACAAACATGTTGTTTTTGCTGCTGACTTCTGAAACAGCCTTGTATTCGAATACAGAGTTGCTGTATTCGAATACGACAGTGCAGATTTGTTTAAAACTTCATTTTTCAAATTTGTTTATGCATGTTTGGCATATGGAAACCCTTTTAAGGTGCATGGTAAGTTGAAAGGATATTTTGTGCATTTAAAACTTAAATGTTATGTGTTAATTGTTAATTTCGGTTGGTGACCTTTACAACTATTGTAGAAATATGGGTTTTGCCCTCAGATGGGAACCAGGATCTTCCCACCGGTTAGTACCCTGTGGATGGGAACGTAGTTGGACACACCTGACTGGAGCTGTGTCAGGAGGATCTTGCGGGGCGCGTGAAGATCATCTGGGATGTATAGTTTTTGTAGAATGATCAGATTAGGTTGACGTATAGGGACTAGATGTCTTTCCTTTTTTTAATTTGGAAGACTGTACCTATACCAATATTGTCAGCTTGACATTTTATTTTGATGGGTTCCATGTACCACTTTTTGATGTGACGTGGGGAGGTTTAAATTCTCAGGGCAGTGCTTTTGTACAGGTGTCTGCCGAGAATACCCCAGGGGTATGAGCTATGTCTGATAGGCTTTATATCCCCGATGTATTTTGATGTTTGAATACTTTGGATTTTGATTTCGAAAACTATTTCGCTGCTTGTAAATATTTGTTGACTTTTTCGTTATGTTACGACTTAAATAATTTATCCAAAAGTATTTCCTTCCTTATTTCTTTGATTTTATGAATTTGTTTTTTTTTTAAAATACACTCGCGCTGTTAAAAATCGGGGTGTTACAATTGTGGTATCAGAGCCTTGGTTTGAATTTCTTTTGGGTTGTGGACTTTTGGTTATAGATTGTAGGTCAACCTGTAGGTTGGGAGTCGTTATCTGATCATGCGTCGGGGTAATTTATCTGAGTTGTCAGATCATGGGTAGTTATTATGTGTTGGTGTAGTTGGAAGTTAGTTTTGGAATTTTTCGAAATGGTGCTAGGATTTCTTCTTGATGTTGGTTTTGAGGAATTAATGCCTCCTAGAAGGAACGACGCTGCAAAAGTCAACGTCAATAGGAATGATCAAATGGTTGAAGCAATGAATAGCACTTCTGTTGATGCACAAACAGCTGCCAGGATTCTGCGAGATCTGGAGAAGAGGGAAAGAGAGATCTGTACTGCTGGGTCAAGGGGATTGGAAGATTTTTGTCATTACCATCCTCCAAAGTTCAAGGGTGATGAGAACTCAGAAAAAGCTGAAAAGTGGATTCAAGAAGTGGAAAAGATCTTTGAAATGAAGAATTTTCAGGTAAGGTCCAAGCGAATCGTGATGACATGGGATTTATGAAGTGGTTCCAAGGACATAGATGTTATGTTGTTGGTGGTAACTCGAAGATGATGAGGTATCGGATGGATTAACTTTAGACGGATAGGCGATTTATGTAGGATCTAAGTGGAGAGCTTTTTTTAGAAGAGTATTAGATGTTCGCCTGGTAGATTTCAGGATGAGCTTGATGAAGTTTGCTAACTGTCAAAGAGGTGTAAACACCCTGGAATTTGAGAAGATAGGGATTCCATTTGGAATAGCTTTGGTGATAGGTATAGCGAAAGAGGCTGTATCGAAAGAAAAGGAGCGTTATTACAGTTCGAATTAAAGATAGTCTAAGCCACAAATCATGTTGTTGGCTACTATTGATAAATTGAGGAATTGATCATCCTTAATCTCTTGTTGATAGTAAACAAAATCATTTTTGAATGGAATCGACGGAGTCTTACGACTATGAAAGCGCGTAATATTAATTAAAATATCTATGAAAAAGGGTAGACGACACTTTCTTCACGGAAGCATGACGAGCAATTCTATCACTGTATTATTGAGTAGTGCAACCTGTACGTTCTACTCTTACTTTAGTTTCGTAGACTGCAGGGTACTACATGAGGTTTATGAGGTTTTGCTAGATTGAGCTCGATTGACAAACTTACTAGAAAAGATCAACCATCACATGGACGGAGATGGTGAGGAAAATTTTCAGTTATAAGAGAAAGTTGACAACCTCACCATATTTGTATTACCGCAATAGAAGAACCATATTGAGTTTATTGTATGCGTCTCACCAAGGTTTGGGATGTGTTTTGATGCAACAAAGAAAGCTGTGCTTACGCTCAGGCAATTGAAGTTCATGAAAGAAATATCCTACTCATGACTTGGAGCTTGCTGCGTGTTAGTATTGCATTGAAGATCTGGAGGCACTATTTATATGGATGCACATTCACAGTGTTATGTGACCATAAAAGTTTGAAATATTTGTTTGATCAGAAGAAATTGAACATGCGTTAGAGACGATGGAGAGACTCTCAAGGATTTTGATTTCACATTACAGTACAACCCTGGGAAAGCCAATGTCGTGGCGAATGCATTGAGTAGAAGAAGTGTGTCAGTGTCTTCAACAGTGATGGCTAGACAACAAGAGTTGTGGGAAGCTTTTAGAGACCTACACTTGAACGTAGAGTTTGCATCAGGAACTTTGAAATTCGGAATGATTAAGATCTTGAGTGGACTACTTGAAGACATTGTGAATTCTCAAGATGACAACTTAATTCAAGAGAAGAGGAACTTAATAATGCAAGGGAAGACAACTGAGTTTAAGATCGGACCAGATAATATTTTGAGATGTAATGGTAGGATTTGTGTACCAGGAATTACAGATATGAGGAAAACTATTTTAGAAGAGGCTCATAAGAGTAAATTGAGTATTCATCTTTGGCGCGACAGAGATGTATCAAGATTTGAGGCAGAATTATTGGTGGCCAGGAATGAAGAGACATGTAGCGGAGTGTGTATCAACTTGTTTACTTGTCAAAAAGCGAAGTGGAACATCAGCGACCTGCTGGAATGTTTGCAACTTTAGATATACTTGAATGGAATGGACAGTATTTCCATGGATTTTTATACTGGATTACTAAAAACAAGGAGAAAGATGATTCTATATGGGTAATAGTGGATCAATTGACTAAACCAACACACTTTAGTATCGGTAAAGACCACTATAAGGTAGACAAGCTAACTGAGATCTACATTGCTGAGATTGTGAGATTACACGGAGTACCATCGAGTATCGTATTAGGGACATGACCCAAAGTTCACATCACACACTTTTGGGGACCATGCATGAAGCGTTGGGAACGAAACTAAGATTGAGTTCAGCTTACCATCCACAAACGAATGGACAGATGAGAGGGACAAATCAGTCCTTGAAAGATTTTGAGAGCATGTGTATTAGACGATAGAGGAAGTTGGATGATGTACTTCGTTGGTAGAGTTTACTTACAACAATAGTTTCCATGCAAGTATTGGAATGACACCATATGAGGCTTTATATGGGCGCAAGTGTCAACGCCTTGTGTTGGTATAAGGACGGTGAAAGTATGATTGTAGGATCGGAGATGGTACAACAGACTACAGATAAGGTCAGAAGATAAAAGAGAAAATGAAGACGTCACAAGATCATCACAAGAGTTATGCGGATAAGCGTCCCAGACTTTTAGAATTCGAACAGGGTGACCATGTATTTCTAAGAGTCACGCCCTACGATTGGAGTTGGTAGAGCCTTGAAATCGAAGAAATTGACTCCGAAACTTAAGTATTATTATAGGAATTATTTTGAATATGAGAGTTTGGTTATTAAAGTATTTTAAAAAGATTAATTTTTATTTTATAAATTTTTAGTTTTAAATATTAATAATGTTTTATTAATGAAATTGTGTTTAAAAAAATAAAATAAAAAATCAGTAATAGTAAAACCTAAAAGGAGACTAATGGACTTGACCCATGTGTGTAAAAAATTTAATTGTAAATAAAATAAAATAGAAGAATAAGAAGAAACAACCACCCGTAAACAAAGAGGAAACCAACAACAACTCCTATTCCGGTGATCGACGATAACTGTCCCTCAAAATTTTCTCCATTTTGGCCTAAATTTGAGTATGTTATTTCATTTATTTAGCTATTCAATTAAACACAATTTTTCATATTTTTAACAACCCTGATTTCTCTTTAAAATACCTGATTTCTTCGTTTATTGAATTCATTATTTTGCGCCGTTCTTCTTCACCGTAAGTCCGATTTTAGTGAAACCAATGCCAAAACGATCGTGTGAAAAGTGGCTATATCATCCATTGAATGATTTGTTGATTTATGATAATTTTCCTTGACCTAATTTTGAAATTTAGTTTTTAGAGTATTTTCTCATAATTTATTTTTGACGTTTATCCATAAACTGTCGAGTTAGATCCATTGAAGGGCAAAAGATTGTTTTCTCGTGTGTGAAAGCGTCGAAATAAGGTAAGGGGTGAGAGAGCGTTTGAATTCATGAGTATAATATAATGTGAGATGAACGGGAAAATTGTATTTTCCAACGATTCATTCGGGGCTCGCTACGTACGGAAATAGCCCTTTGAGTGATAAATTGATTAATGTAAAAATATGGGAATAGTGAGATTAAAATATGGAATAGAAATATTTATAAGGTGTTGATTGATTTAACTTTGTCAAATGTAGTATTTGATATTATTGTGATGTTAGATTTATTTTTTAAAATGTGAGATATTTGATATTATTGTGATATTGGATGTCGAATGAATTTTATGTATATGTTAGATTAGACGTGTTTATGTGATATGATAACAAAAAGTGAATTCATTTTGGTAAGTTTATGTGAATATGATGATGTATAATTAATAATAACGATGTTATAAATTTGTGACAAGCCTATGTGATGATATATGATTGATGATAGTGATGAGTTTATGTGATGAGATATAATTAATGATAGTGATGTTGTGAATTTGTGATGAGAATGTTGAAGTAACCCCATAGTTGGTGAAATAATTTTGATTCCAATTTGTGTTTGAGATGACGATCTTAATGGAGTATCATAGGCCAACGAGGGGAGAAAATAAATATTGAGAATTTGTGAAGTGAAGATTATTTTGTTATCATATAGGTAGGGCCTGACAAGCCTAGTGATTCCGGGGAAGTACAACTGAATGAGCCTGATCGTGACGGTCTGCTGTCGAGCCTTAAGGCAAGATTGTTAGACCTTGGAGGTATTTGGGTGGGGAATTCCTAGGTGACTTAGAGGTAGCACTCCAAATTTCGGGAGCCACCACGCAACACACGTTTACCCCATAATTTTACGTATATTTGTCTCGGGTTGAGTTGAGGGGATTTATGAGGACATGGCCAATTTAAATTGTACGTCCACCGGGATGGTGGCGTAGTATCAAGCCTCCTAACCAAGTACTTCAGAGTTAGAATGGTATCAAATTGTGAAGTAGAGTCTAAGCTCATGCATATTGAGTAATAATACTTAAATCAAGCTTATTGAGATTACACTATTTTAATGGAAAAAATAAGTTTAAAGTGTTCCTTTTGATTTTGAGAAACGTCATATCCTAAGTTAAAAATAATAATTTTATTTTCTTGAAAATATATTTTTATTTATCTGCTGCAAATTTTATAAAAATATAATTAAATTATTATATATATTATTTTGGGGTTTAGAGTGTCACACTTTGAAATGTCTAAAGTCTATAGATTATACAACAAAGAAACATTGATTTGTGAGGTATCGATTGATGTCAAGTTTGATGATAGAAAGCTTGACCATAAAAAGTCAAAGTTAGATGTAGATTTTGTAGATCTATAGATATCAGAGGAACCACAAATATTGGAGGAACCAACAAAATCAGCCTCCGATGAATTAGAAGATGTACCTAACAACTCAAGGATAAGAAACAATAAACCTCCCATAAATCAAGATCATCAAGAACCCAAACTTGAATGGAAATACACATCTTCACATCCACACTATCTGATCATAAGAAGTCCTCTAAAGACCATATCCACATTTAAAGAAACATTTACGTTTGGACTGTTATTTGAAATCAAGGCTACAACTATAGATGAGGCTCAATAAGATGATGGATAGATGATGGCTATGCAAGAAGAGTTGAATCAATTCAAAAGAAATGATGTATGGGATCTTGTACCGAAGCCTAAATAAAAGAAGTCAATTGGAACCAAATGAGTTTGTAGAAACAAACTGAATGAGTAAGGTGAAGTAGTTAGAAACAAGGCTAGACTTATAACTCAAGGATAAAGTCTGCAGGAAGGTATTTATTACACTAAAAACAATTGTTAGACAAACGAAAGCAAATAATGTTAAAAAAAGAGAACAACATGATGTTTTCTTCTAAAGAAATAATGATAATAATAATAATGGTAGGAAATATACAAAGCAATAGTTCCATTTCAAAGGAAATCTTGTAGGTAAAGGTACCTGTAAGACCCTTAGTTTTAATTTCTGATTTATGTATTTTGGTGTGTTTTTATGTTGAATTTTAAGGCTTTTAGCCAACTTTATTGGTATTTTTTGAGTTCAATGCCAAAAATATCTTTTGAAGACTCAATTAAAATTATTCGTCGATGAATAATTTTATTTAATTACGGTGATCTTTTGTCGAATAATTTTATTTTGAGATGCAGCGTTTTTCAGAAAAAATTCATATGCCGATTGAGGAAACAATGCCTTCAAGAAAAATTCTTATGTCTAAGAAGAAGTGGTGTTAAGACTTCTTCTTGAATTATTGAGAAGATAAGGGGCGCTGCACATTAGGGGTGAATACTACCTTGGGTATGAAAATGACGCTTTGAGGAATAGTCGATACCTTGAAGGGTAAGATCGTGCATTTGAGTTAAAATAGATTCGCAACTTAGATTGTTAAGTATGAGATATTTTACAACGAAGTTATGAAGATGAGGTTTATAGCTAATTATTCCATAGGAAATGCTTATTGGAAACATTTGAGAAATAGTTCTTTAGGACGTTCGATTGTTGGGATTCTTTCAGTTTGTATCTAAAACTGAGGGAAGTTTGTATGTTGTAGGCGGTATAGTTTTGGCATGTTGTCGAAAATATTTGAGGAAACTTTGATCACCAACCAGATGTTGGGATATAATTATTAAAGTTATAATTAGACCAACATTTTGATAAGAACACTGTGGTTTGATGTAGTTGTGCGACTAAAGAAATCGAGGATTTGTAGGAAATGGAGAAATTAGGGAGTTCTCAGCGGTAATTATTGTTTGGTGCTCAGTGTGTCGATGTCATACTCAGTGTTTCAGTTTGATACCAAGTGGATGTATATGAGACTATGTTACATAGTTTTGGACGATTGTCCTTCGTCGATAGGATCAAAGTAATAGGGAAATATGGGAAGCTCAGTGGACCTTGAGAAGATTGTTTGACCGCCTGTGCATTAGGATAACCTCAAGTGTAAGTCGCAAGGAGAGATATTACAGTTCAGTTAAGATAGTCTAAGCCACCATCATGGTTGTTGGCTACTTATTGACAAATTGAAGAACTGATCATTCTTAATCTCTTGTTGATGGTATACAAAATCATGTTGAATGGAACAGACGAGTCTTACCAGCAATGGTAATGTATAGAGTTATTAAGCACCCTATGAAAGGGGGTAGGCAACACTTTCTTCGAGTAGGCCGGGTGAAACAAGTTGTGACTTGTATGTTGAATTTGAGTACAAACCTAGTGTGGATTGTTACTCGTGCTTTAAATTTCGAGTACGAAACTTCTTTTTGAAGGATAGTAATGTAAGCCCTTAGTTTTAATTTCTGATTTATGTATTTTGGTGTGTTTTTATGTTGAATTATGAGGCTTTTTAGCCATTTTATTGGTATTTTGTGAGTTAAATGCCAAAAATATCATTTTGAAGACATGATTAAAATTATTCGTCGATGAATATTTTATTTAACTACTGTGAATCTTTTGTCGAAGAAAATTATTGAAATACAACGTTTTTCAGAAAAATTCATATGCCGATTGAATTGCGGCGAGAGTAGATATTTTCTCAAAAAGTGGTTGTGATGTGATGTGAGGTGATGTGGAATGATGATTTTTTTTTTCTAGATATTTATAAATTGAGATTTTGTATGGTTGTAATTATTATATATATATATATATATATATATATATATATATATATGTGTGTGTGAGATCAAGAGAAAGAAAAGCAAAAACATTTCCTTCAGCCACGCCTTATCCCTCCTCTTCGCCTTTCCTTTTTCTTTTTCTATTTTTGAAGAAAAACAATGTTGGTAGTTTTAAAAACCCACAAACACAAAACCTCCACTTTTTTTCAACACCTGAGCTTTGTTTCGAGAAGTGACAGAAGCGAAAGTTGCTAATCTCTATGCTACGGTGCTAGTGAGCAAACTTTGGAAGCGACGACGCGTGCAAAGTTTTTACCGTAATTAATCGTGGTGCCGTTATCGGTTGTTAAAGCTACCGTTGAGGTAAGGGCTCCTTCCAAACTTTTAGTTTGCATTTAGGACCCTATATGCGAACTTGTGGAAAATAAGTTTAATGTGTTTGAGGTATATTTGTGGAAAATGAATTTAATTTGATTTATGAGTGGATTAGTGGAATTTGAATTTGGTGTGCTTGAGATGTGGTTTGTGGTGATTCAAGTTTGGTGGGATTGATCTGTTCATAATTAATATTATGAATTTTTTAGATGTGTTTTATGTGTGGATTTTTGAAAAATGAATTTAAGGTGGTTTAAGTGTGGTTGAGGAAATTGGTTTGATGTGTTTGAGGGGTGGTTTGTGGAAATTAATTTGGTTAAAATTATGTTTAAAATTGTGGAAATTATTGGGTGAATTATGGTTGAAATATGTGGAGTTGTAATATGGGTGATTTGCGGATTAAATTCGGTGGAAATTGAGAAAACTGAAATTGATGGGTGAATTGTTAAATTAAATTTGAGGTGGTTAATGAGTGAATTTGTGGAGATTAATTTGGATGTGATTATGTGATCATAATTGATATTATGAATGATTGTGGTGTGGTTATGTGTGATGTTGTGATGATTAAGTTTTTATGTGATTATGTGTTAAAAACTGCTATATGTATGTTTAAGGTGCGTTGAGGTGTGATTAAGTGGTGACCGCGATGAGCCACAATGTTTAAGTGGTGACCGTGATGGGCCACAGGATGGTTCCATGAGTTGAGTGGCTCATCTTATCCTTACAAGGATTTAACTATGGTGTTTGTCCATGAGAGACTACGCCCTAGTAAATCGTGTTTTTCCGTAAGAGACTACACTGGTGTTTGTCCGTGAGAGACTACACCCTAGTAAATCGTGTTTGTCCGTGAAAGACTGCACTGGTGTATATCCGTGAGAGACTCCACTCGTGTTTGTCCGTGAGAGACTGCACTCGTGTTGTCCGTGAGAGACTGCACTCGTGTTTGTTCGTGAGGAACTGTACGTTTAGGATTTACGCCCCTCGCAGAGGGTTTTTGTTTGGAATTGTGGTGTAAGACCTGTGATAGGCTACACTTTAATAAATCGTGCGGGCCTGTGATAGGTGGCACCTTGATAATTAGTACTAGTCTGTGGAGACTGTACAATTACGATTTACGCCTCTCGAGGAGATCTTTGGTTTGGAATTTCTAGAATCATGCGTTATGGCATATACGCATTGCATTAGGGTGCTTGGCACGTGAGTCATGTTTGATATATTGTTATGATTGTACATGCATACTTGGTTGTTGTGATTTTGTGCCGTAATTGCTAAGTGTGATTGTTTGGATTTGTGTGTATGTGTTGATTGATTGCGAAACCTTTTCGAAACTGGAATCTGCATTATTTCGCAGTTGTATTCGAATACGAGGTGTTTGTATTCGAATACATTTAAATGAGTTTTGCTCTTGACTTAGCACTTGTATTCGGCTACGCCATGTGGTAGTCGAATACAGTTGTGTAGGATTTTTCACTGATTTCGCACTTGTATTTGGCTACAAGGATGCTATAGTCGAATACGATTGTGTTGTTTTTGCTACTGACTTGTCCTGCCTCGCATCCGACTACATCCTGTCTCGTATTCGATTACAGTTGTGCTGATTTTGCTACTGACTTATGAATTAGCACTGTATTCGAATACAATGATACCGTATTCGAATACGATAGTGCAGTTTTTTTAAAAACTTCATTTTTCAACTTTGATTATGCATGTTTGGCATATGAAAACCCTTTCAAGGAGTATGCTAAGTTGAAATGTTATTTTGTGCATTTGAAATTTAAATGTTATGTGATATTTGTTAATTTCGGTTGGTGACTCTTTAACATTATTGTGGAAATATGGGCTTTGCCCTCAGATGAGAACCAGGGAGCATGGAGATCACCCAAGTTGTATAGTTTTTTTGTAGCATGATCAGATTAGATGATTGTATAGGGGCTAGATGTCTTTCTTTTGTGGATGTATTTATTTCAATTTGGAAGACTGTACCTATACCTCATATTGTTAGTTTGACTTTTATTTTGATGGGTCCTTGTACCATTTTTTGATGCGATGTGGGGAAGTTAAAATTCTTGGGGCAGTGCTTTTATATAGGTGTCTGCCGAGAATATCCCAGGGGTTTGAGCTATATCTAATAGGTCTCATAGCCCCAGTATATTTAGCTATTTAAATGCTTTGGATTTTTTAATTTCAAAAACTAATTTCACTACTTGTAAATATTGTTGACTTTTGTCGTTGTGTTACAACTTAAATATTTTATCCAAAAGTATTTTATGAATTTGGTTTGAAAAAAAAATTACACTTGCACTGTTAAAAATCAGGGTGTTACAATATCAGTCTTGTTGTGGTTCCTTTTTCTACGGCTCCTATTTTGTTTTGTTTTATGAGTGGTGATAAAGAAGATTGTGTAAAAATAGCGCAACAGATAATCAGTAGCGGTATTCTGATAGATTAATACAAGCACCTAAAATCAGTTGGTATTTTCTAATCGAATTTTTTAAGAGTCATCTAAGACTCCTACTTATAGTAGTAGACTAGGTTTGATTGTTTTCAGAAATAAATTTTGTCATTATTATTAATCGATTAATCATTTCTTAAAAATATTTTCTATTATTTCTAATTAAAAACAATTAATATGATTGATTTTTTATTGATTACAAACTTTCTTAAAAATATGTCAAATTCAATAGTGACAAGAACTCTTTAACTCAAAAAAGAGGTACCTGAAGAGGTGTAAGAATACTTGGAATCCTCAACGACAATTATTCATGATGTCGAGAAGATTAGAAAAGTTTTTAGTGGTATAGGCTAGAGAGATAGAAGAAGAATACTCCAATTCTGAAGAGGTAGTATAAAAAGTACTTGTGTTGTTATTGAATAACAGTGGATGAAGTCATCAATTGTTCTAAGATAAAATATCTCTATAAGAGGATAATTAGATGTAGCAACAATTTGTTGTGAACTAGTATAAAAATACTCATGTCCCTCACTTTTAGTTCATCTCCTTAATTTGACTAGTTCTTTATGGTTCAACTGCAATTGATATTTAAATTTGTTTGTAATCAAAATTGATTGTTTTGATAAAGAACATATTTTCAGTTTATCAAAGAAAATAATTTTAAAAATGGTCAACACAATTCAAATATTTTTTTCTTGTATTTTCCAACATCTTCAATTGATATAAAAGATTGTATCTATAAGTAAATTATAATCAAAAATTATCAAGAGAGTTAACTAATTGATGTTCCTTTACTTTAAGTTATGATATGGATACTTCAAAACATGATAAGTTGAATCCATAACATGAAGAGTATTGATTTTGTCTCTAACATGTTAAAAGCAACTTGATTTTGTCTCTGAAGAGGTAGTATAAAAAGTACTTGTGTTGTTATTCATTTTTAAAATGTTTCAATTCGAAATAATTATTAAAAAAGTAAATTTATTTAAATTAATTGAAATAAATTACAAAATAAATAGTAAATAAGCAATTGTCAAATTTAAATATTTGCGAGATACTAAGTCCTTGGAAAACACTTGAATAAGTTGCACCCAATGCATCATTGATGGTGTATGGGCACCAATCTTGTTTTTGAATTTTGCGAAAAAACTAATCCTCGAAAATAGTATGGTTTCGTATTCTGTATATAAAATACATTTGACTAAATAGGAATTTTCTTTGACAAAATTTCTCATAAATGTTATTTTTTTTGTGCGAAATCTCTTTTCCTCGTAAATTTTGGATGAAAATTTGAAATTTTTTTATAGTGAAGGGTTCTAAACATGTTTTTTAAGTTGTTTATAATAAATGAAGGACAATACAATAGAGGTTGTGATTTACGCTAAAACAAATAAAAGGAGTAGAAGAGAGAAGAAAGAAATTTGGGTGTGGATGAGAGAGAAATTGAAATGAATAAAAAAAAGAAAATGAGAAAATTGGCAAATTGTTCATTGAAATTTTAAGAGTAAATTAGTTTTTGAATTTTGTGAATTGACAAATACATATCAAAATTGTAAAATATCAATCAAAATAATTTCTACGTAAACCTTTACTATTAGATATTTTGATGTGCAGTGTAACTGAAAATTGAAAGTTGTTCTTAATGTTGTTCATACTAAATACTGCTAATGTTATTTCTAATTTTGTCCATGCCTCTACTGCAAATGCTACTAAGAACGTGAAAAAACCTAAAGTTAAGCAAATTGGTTTACCAAAGAGAACAAGGGAAATAATGAGGAAAATTTTGATAAAAATTCAAATCGTATGAGCTTATTTTGATATGATGTTTAATGAGTGCTATTGCCCTTAAAATGCTTATAAATTTGTTATGTTTGTATTTTGATAGTTATGCACTTAAAGTGCCTAAGGACTGGTCCAAAGAATGCCATTTGAATTAATTTATGTTTAACTTGAGTTTCTACATAAGAATATATTTTCTACATCAATTATCGTTTTGGTTCCTATAATTTATAGTTGTTTTTTCTTTTGATCTATATAATTTATAGTTGTTTTGTTTTTATCTTTGTCACATGACAATTATTTATTGGATGTTGACATGACATTGATGATATGACAAGTTTATATCACGTGATACTAAATTATGATCTGACATGCCATGTAAGTTTATCACTTCATCTAACTGAATGAGTAGATAACATCAAGAACTAAAACAATAAAAAAAAAATTAAATTACAAAAGCAAAGTCTAAAGTTATTTTTCAAAGGACTACAAACCAATTCTTGCCAAATGTAACGTACAAAAAGTATAAATAATTATTATGCTGTGCAAATGATATGTATTATTTTTGGAGATGTCATTCTAATTGAGAGGTCAAATTTACTATATCATGTCTTTACACTCTAATTTTTGTTAAATAAAATGTTTTGATTAATAATGCAACTCTATAAACTACCATCCTTTATAAACATACATCTTTGGTAAATGAATGAAAAAAACAATACAAAAATACGAAAGATTTGGACACTTGAATACTCATTTTACCTTTGTTGAAAATGAAACATTGAAAAAAGGTCTCAAGTAGATGAAGTCTTGCATATATCAAGCAAAAAAGTAAAAACACAAGATTTTTCAAGGAAATAAAAAAACAGATGATGATAAATTATTACATTTGTTTCACAAGCTTCTCTAACTCACTTCTTCCCTCTCTCTATTTCATGGATGTACCTCCATTGTAGCAATAATACTTCCCTGTCAATATGGCAAAATAACCACAAAAAGTAATTAGATAAAAGAGCATGAAAAAATAAATAAAAAGAATGAAGAAATAAAATCGATTGAGAAGAAAATAGAAAGAGAAGATGATGTCAATGGAATATATAAATAATACACACAAGCTTCACAAAAACAGAAACAAAGATAATTTGCTTCAACACTATATATTCATTCACAAAATTAATTTTTACAATGCATAGCCTGCATGTCTAGGCTTAGGTTCTTAACATACAAGTAAATGAATTCTTAATGCTTAAGGCAAAATTAAATCGTTGGTACTGCAAAATTTAGGCGGTGCCACTTTTCATTCTGAAATAATAAACTTTTCTAATGATCAAGTATCATGTGCTAAGAGTTTCTCAATTCCTCTCGGTGGTCAACACTTGCAGCAAATCATGTTTATCTTACTTAGCATATATTATTTTATTTATCTTAATTTAACTTTTTAACATTGACACCCTTAAATCAAACTTTTAAATTTATCAATCATATCATTTTCATTAACTAGTAAAATAACTCAGTCTTTAAAGATTTTGTAAAAATATTTGTAATTTGTTCTTCAGTGGGACAATACTCGATCACCACTTCTTTCTCAGTAACAACAACAAGTCAACGACGATGGTTACAAATCTGAAGAGTTGAATGATCCAAGTAGCATCGATGAAAAAGATTTTAACAACAACAATTTCCCTCAATTTAATGAAACTGCTTAATTTGGTAACGTCAACTTGAAGTTGGGAATAAAGTTTAATAACTTGGCAATATTCAAGGCAGTAGTGAAGGAGTACACCATCAATTTAGGAAGGTCTTTAAAACGGATAAAATATGATGTTGATAGAGCAATGAGAATGTGTGTTGAAAAGCATTGTAAATGGAAAACTTATTATAGTGAGAACAAGTTAAGGAAAATTTTCAAATTAAGGCATTCAACAATGAACACAATTGCAGTAGAAAGGTCAAGAACAGTCAAGCTAACATAAAATGGGTGGTGCATAAACTACGGGATAAACTTTATATCCAACCTAATATTACAGTTGTTGAAGTTTTTGATGATTTGAGTTGTGATTTTAATGTGATCATTGATACGTCAATGGTTTTTAGAGCAATGAAGGAGGCTAGGGAGATAGTGGAGGGCAACGAAAAAGAGAAGTTTAGTAGGATGTGTGATTATGGATTTGAGTTGTTGAAGAGTAATCTAGGGTCATGCATTAAGCTTAGTACACTACCACAACTAGAATTCAGACCACAGTTCCATAGGTTTTTTTTTTGTTTGTTTGGATGCTTGTAAGAGAGAATTTAAGGTTGGTTGTAGATCTTTAATAGGGTTGGATGATTTTTTTTAAAGGCTACTTTGAGGAAAAATTACTGTTAGTTGTGGCAACTAATGCAAACAATGGAATTTTTGTATTGGCCTATGCAAGTCTAGATGTCGAAAAAAAGGACAATTAGAAGTGGTTTTTGACACTATTGCATGAGGGAATTGGTGACTATCTGCCACATGGTTGGAACTTCATGTCAGATATGCAAAAGTTAATCTTTACATGAATCAATTTGATGTTTGTGACACCCTAAATCCCAAAATAATATATATAATAATTTATGTCATATTTCTATAAAATTTCCAGCGGATAAATTAAAACTCTGCCAAAGAAAAAAAAAACTTATGTGGATTATTTAGAATATCACATTTCTCAAAAATCAAAAGAACTACTTTAAAATTTTTTTTCTCTAATAAAATAGTGCAATATCAATAAGTTTGATTTAAGTATAATTACTTAATTTAATTCTAAAAACTTACTAGTACTTATAAGTATTTTATATAAAATTCGTTTCAATTTAAATAAGAAAATACAATTTACAACTCCCATTCCCGGTATCACCTGTCAAAGTTGGGCTTCACTCAAACTTGAACTTCAAGACTTATTAACCTGTAATAACTGCGATTTTGCAAACGCATGGTCAAGCCAGTCAAACAAAAACAACGAAAGAGGTGAGTTTCGAAATCATGATGATAGTATAATACAAGTAAGAAGAACACGCAAACAATCATAATAGAACCATATCTTTAAACAAATATTCCTCCAGAAAATATCACATTAAACAGTCAAAATCACTCAAGGAAAATCAATAAATTTCACTATAACATCAAATGGTCTAAGAGAAATTATCACCACACACAATACATATTAAATACAATAAAACAATCACAATAAAATGGAATGCTACGCATGAGCTTAGACTCTACTTCACAATGTAGTACCATTCTAACTCTGAAGTACTTGGTTAAGAGGCTTAATACTATGCCACAATCTCGGTGGATGGACAATTCAAATTGGCCCAGTCCTCATAGATCCCCTCAACTCAACCCGAGATACATATAAGCGACAGTTAAGATAAACGTGTGTTGCGTGGTAGCTCCTGACATTTGGAGTGCGACCTCCAAGTCACCTAGGAATTCTCCACTCGAATATCTCCAAGGTCTAACAATCTTGCCTTAAGGCTCAACAGCAGACCGCCACGATCAGGCTCATTCAGTTGTACTTCCCCGAAATCACTAGGCTTGTCAGGCCTTACCTATATGATGACAAAATAATCTCCACTTCAAAAATTCTCAATATTTATTTTCTCCCCTCGGTAGCTTAGACTACTCCATTAAGAGCATCGTCTTTAGGAATCATCACTATCTCATCAAGTATGGGGTACTTCAATATTCTCATCATAATTTTATAATATCATTAATCATACATAATCATGATCATCATATATACTCATCACAATTTTATAACATCACTATCATGAATCAAAAATCATCATTATCATCACGTAAACATACATCATACCATGCATCCATCTTTTATTATCACATCACATAAATTCGTCTAATCAAACATATGCACATAATTTCATTCAACATCCAACATCACAATAATGATAAATATCAACTACCATACAAGTATCGAAAATTAAATCAATCAACACCTTATAACATTTCTATTTCACATTTTAATCTCACAGTTCTCATATATTACATTAATCAATTTATCTCTCAAATGACTATTGCCTTACGTTGTGAACCCCAAATGAATCGTTGGGAAATACGGTTTTCCCGATCATCTCACAATATATTATACTCATAAATTCAAACACTCTCTCACCCTTTACCTTATTTTGACGCTTTCACACACGTGTACGATTCCACGAGCAAACAATATTTGTTTTTTTGACTTTTTGTCCATCAATCGATCTAACTCGACAGTTTATGGGTAAACGTCAAGAATAAATTATGAGAAAATACTCTAAAAACTAAATTTCTAAATTCGGTCAACGAAAATTACCATAAATCAAAAAAATCAATTAGTGGATAATATAGCGACTTTTCACATGATTGTTTTGACATTGGTTTCACTCAAAATGGATTTATGGTAAAGAATAAGGATGCAAAATAATAAATTCTATAAATGGAGAAATCGGGTATTTTAGGGAGAAATTCGGGTTGTTAAAAATCTAGGAAATTGTGTTTAATTGAATAGTTAAATGAGTAATACTACATACTGAAATTTGGACAAAAACAGAGAAACTTTTCTTGGACAGTCATCGATGAACGGTATCAATTTTTTTTCCCCCAATGTGCGGTTGCCTTATTTTGTGTCCAGGTTACTCTCTCTTTCTCATGCCGTTCATTCTTGTTATTTTCAATAATATTTTTTTTTATTATTTAATTTGATTTTACTCTTAAATTTGTGTCTAATCCATAAAATAAATTTTACTTCTTTGTTTTATTTATTTATTATTAAATAAAACAAACAATTATCAAAACTATATTTTTTAGTCATTTTTTTTAAACATAATACAATTACCAACGTGTTACTAATATTTCAAAAGCATTACAATCATTCGTGAGAATGATTTTAGAGGTGGTTATAGTAAAAGAAAAAAGCTTTATCGATCTAACAATCGTAATTAACTAATAGAGAATAAACTTTTAACATTGACAATGTATAAGAATTAAATCGATATTATAATAGATTTAATTAATAAATGATTAAATATTATAAAAAATAATAATTATTTCTATTAGAAAAGTTATATATGAAAGATGATGGTGCGTAACATGATCCATGTAGAGGAGGTGTTGGTGCAAGCACTAGGCCTACATCGAATCAGTTTCCTTTATTTTTTTTTATTAAAATTTGAAATTCTTTCATTTATCTACCATATTCTCATTAATGAAAACTAATCATTTTTCTGTATTTTTTGCTTTGGAAAGATATCAAAAATGGAAATCAGAACAACATATAACTATAGTGGTTATGATGTTGTCTTCAATCAAAAATCATGTGAAGTAATACATCAAAATAATGTTGTTTCCACTTATACATCACTTGAAATTTTATATCTTGATTTATTTGGCCCTTTAAAGACTGCCTCTACTGGTTGTAAAAAATATGGACTTGTTATTCTTGATGATTATTCTAGATGAACATGGGTAAAGTTCCTTAAACATAAGGAAGAGTCACACAAAAATTTCACTACCTTCATTAAACAAGTGCAAAATGAAAAAAGTTTTTGTATTGCAACAATTCGTAGCTATCATGGGGATGAATTTGAAAATAATATTTTTGCAAACTTATGTGAAGAGAATTAAATTTTACATAACTTTTCCTCTCCTAGAACACCTCAACAAAATGGTGTTGTAGAAAGAAAAAATAGATCTCTTCAAGAAATGACACATACTATGATTCACAAAATGAATGTTGTCAAACACTTTTTGACAGAAGCAACGAACATTAAGTGATATACTCATAATAAAACATTTATCAAACCTATTCTTAATAAGACTCCTTATGAACTGTGGAAAGAAATAAAACACCCACATTTCGTCAATTTAGTTGCATATGCTATATTTTGAATATCAAGATAATCTTAATAAATTTGATTCATGATCTCAAAAGTGTACTTTTTGGGATACTTTGAAATGTCTAAAGTCTATAGATTATACAATAAAGAAACATTGATTTGTGAGGTATCAATTGATGCCAAGTTTGATAATAGAAAGCATAAAAAGTCAAAGTTAGATGTAGCTTTTGTATATCTATAGATATTAGAGGAACCACAAATATGGGAGGAACCAACAAAATCATCCTCTGATGAATTACAAGATGTACCTAACAACTCAAGGAAAAGCAACAATGAACCTCCCACAAATAGAGATAATTAAGAACCCAAACCTGAATGGAAATACAAATCTTCACATCCAGACTATCTGATCATAAGAAGTCCTCTGAAGACCAGATCCGCATTTAAAGAAACATTTATGTTTGGACTGTTATCTGAAATCAAGCCTACAACTATAGATGAAGCTCAATAAGATGATGGATAGATAATGGCAATGCAAGAAGAGTTGAATCAATTCAAAAGAAATGATGTATGGGGTCTTGTAATGAAGCCTAAATAAAAGAAGTCAATTGGAACCAAATGGGTTTTTAGAAACAATTTGAATAAGGTGAAGTAGTTAGAAACAAGGCTAGACTTATAGCTCAAGGATACAGTCAACATGAAGGTATTTATTACACTAAAACTTTTTCCCTTTGTGGCAAGGTTAGAGACAATTAGAATTTTACTTTCATTTGCAGTATACAATAAAATCATTTTATATCAAATGGATGTGAAATGTGTTTTCTTAAATTGTTACATAAATGAAGAAGTGTGCATCAAACAACCTTATGGCTTTGAAGATAATGAATGTAAGAACCATAATTTTAAATTCTAATTTATGTATTTTGGTATTGAACTCTGAGGCTTTTTAGCCAAGTTATTGATATTTTGTGAGTTTAATGCCCAAAAATATCTTTTGATGCCCCAATTAAAATTATTCGTCGATAAATAAATTAGATTAAGTACGATGAAACTGTTGTCGAATAATAATTTATTTATGTTATGAAAAATTTAATACCGGGCAGTTTTGTTAAAAATATCTCGGATTGCTTTATTTGTCAATTGAGTTGCGACGAGAGTAGATATTTTTACGTAAACATTTTATAAAAAATGTTTGAGAAGTGATGGGAGGTGATGTGGACATGATTTTTATAAATATCTAAAAATTCTAGATATTTAGATATTGGTTTCGCTTAATTAATATATATATCTATATATATATATATATATATATATATATTTGATTTTTGCATAAATCTGTTTGGTACAATGCTACTTTTTAAGCAGTTTATGTCTGCTCCGTATCAAAAAGTGCAATTGTTTCAAATTTGAAATCTACAGAAAAAACTAAATTGATTTTGATTAAATATTTTCTTGTTGTTATAGTTCTTAAAGCAAACAACAAAACCTTTGGGATTTCTTCTAGGTTTTCAATTTTGTTTGAATACTCTTCATTTTCTCCTTTTTCTTCTTCCTGTTTTGGATCAGAGGGAGTTTGGTTTTGTATTCTGGAAAAAAGGTTTTAAAGAATATTTGAATCAACTGGTTTTGAAGAATATTTGAATCAACTATTTTACCGGATCGTCCCTCCTGTGGGGGTTTTGAAATTACTTTACAGGATGATCCCTCTTGTGGGGGGTTTTGAAATAATTTTTTGAGATGGGATTTTTGAAGATTATCCCTGAATTGAGGTCCAAAAGGACCAACCACTAGACAACTCAAAACCTATTTCATCAACAAAACCCATCAGGTCTTGGTGCAAGTCGTCGAAGAAAATGAAGAACAAAACTATATATATATATATATATATATATATATATATATATGGAAAAGAAAAGGAAAATAAAGAAAAAGAGAAGAAAGAAAAGGAAAAGAAAGAAAACAAAAGAAAGAAAAAGGAAAGAAACAAAATTCTTCTTCCTCTCCCTGCCTCGCGAACTCATTCTTTCTTCCTTCTCCCTTCTTTTTCGTTTGCTTTCTTTAGCTTCAAGAAAAGAAATCCAAGGCTTGGTGGGTGAGAAAAAAAAAGATTTCCTAGCTTCATTCTTCTTCTTTGATTCAAAAACGAAGAAAAACATTGTTAGGGGTTTCAAAACCATTAAACACAAACCTCCATATTTCTTCTAGATCTAGGCTTTATTTCGCAAAGAGATAGAAGGGAAACTTGCTCATCTCCCCGCTACGGTGCTAGTGAACTAACTTTGAAAGCGACGACACGAGCGGAGATTTTATCAGAATTGATCGCGGTGCTGTAATGGGTTGTTAAAGCTACCGTTAAGGTAAGGGCTCCTTCCAAAGTTTTAGCTTGATATAGGATGCTATATGTGTATTTGTGGAGTTGGAGTTTTGTGAAATGGATGTGTGATTTTGTAGAAAATGAATTTAATTTATTTATGTATGTGTTTGAGTAAATTAAATTTGATGTGTGGTTTGCGAAAATTATTTTGGCGTGATTTATGTTTGAAAGTGTGGAAATATTTGGTTGGCTGATGATTGAGATTGGTGTGGTTTTTGTGGAATTTGAATTGATCGAATTTAATGTGAATTTTTGATTAAATTTAATGTGTGGTGGTGGAAAATATATGTTTGAGTATGCTCTGTGTTGAATTTGAAAATCATTAGTGTTAAATGAGTATTAAAAATGGGGAATCTTTTAATATTTGCATTTACTTAATGATTGTCGTGGAAAGAGTCAAAGTATGCTCGTGCATTTCATAGTACATGGTAACCGCGATGGTGCCATGGTGATAGTGGTGACCGTGATGGGCCACGAGATGATGCCATGTGATTTGTTGGTTCATCTTACCCTTGCGGGGATTTTCGCGTCGTGCAGGTTCGTGATAGACTCAACCTTTTTGTAAATCGTGATGACCCGCATGATAGGTGGCACCTTGGTAAACAGTACTGGTCTGTAATAGACGGTACGTTTACGATTTACGCTTTTTAGTAAATCGTGCTGACCCGTGATAGGTGGTACCTCGGTAATTAGTATTGGCCTGTGATAGGTGGTACAATTATGAATTACGCCCCTTCGAGGAGGGTTTTGGTTCGGATTCTGGAATTCATGCATTTTGGCATATACGCATTGCATTAGGGTGCTTGGCACGCGAGTCATGTTTGATATATTGTGATGAGTGCGTGTGTATCCTCAGTTGTTGTTATGATTGTGCCATAATTGGTAAGTGTGATTGTTTTGGATGGGTGGTAAGTGTTGATTGATTGCGAAACCATTTCGAAACTCAACTCTGCATTTTTCTGCAGTTGTATTTGAATACAATAAGGTTGGAGTTGAATACAGTTGTCCTGATTTTTCTACTGACTTTTGAAACAGCATTGTATTCGAATACAATGTGGTTGTAGTCGAATAAAGTTGTCCTGATTTTTCTGTATTCGAATACAAGGATGTTGTATTCGAGTATAATTGTGCTGATTTTGCTTCTGACTTGTGAATTAGCACGGTATTCGAATACAAGGATGCGGTATTCGAATACGACAATGCAGTTTTGTTAAAAATTTCATTTTTCAACTTGTTTATGCATGTTTGACATATGAAATCCCATTCAAGGAGTATGCTAAGATGAAAGGTTATTTTGTGGTTTTGAAACTTAAATGCTAAGTGATATTTGTTAATTTCAGTTGGTGACCTTTACAATTATTGTAGAAATCTGGGTTTTGCCCTCAGATGAGAACCAGGATCGTCCTACCGGCTAGTACCTGATAGCGTTTCAGCAAGTGTACTGAATCGTTGCAAGTAATAATAAAACGGTAGTATCAAGTGTCGAACTCAAGGATTGCGTTTTACCATTGAATTATATTTAGTTACTAAAATTGAACAAAAGGTTCCCCAGTTGATTGAAATAATATTTAAAATTGACAGCAGTAGTAAAATTGATCCTTTATAAATTGAGAAAAATGTCAAGGATGAGTTTCACTTCGAATCCAACCTTGGTGTCTAATTTGATCCTAGTTATTGAATTCCTTTATTGAATTATTACCGAATTCTCTTTATTATTTTTCCCTAATGTCTTAGTGACAGAACCTTTAATTCCAAAGTAACCCCTAATTCCTTAGTAGATTTAAGATTAGAATTAAGCATTACCGTATAGAAATTCTCTTGTAAATTATTGCTTTGAAACTAATTTAATTGGTTTCATGACCTGCATCTATCCCTAGACTACAAATTCATGAATTTCTCATCCCAAGCATTCGTAAAGTCCACTTCCGTTTCAAAATACAAATCGTAGAACATTTTAATGTTGATCAAGCAATAAAAAGCATTAAGCACAGAGATGAGAAAAACAATTCAATAAACTCATTCATATAACTAGAAATCAAATCAGAAAAATAAGGGTTTCATCTGGTTACACTCATCCTAACAAATAGGGTTTAGTTACTCATGACAGAGATACAAAAGATAAGGATTAAAGAAGAATTACAAGAATGATTCATGGATGATTCTTGATAAACTGCTTCAATGGCGTTAGAAACGGCCGTCTCTGAGTTTCTATGCTAGGGCACAAGTCTCCCAAGTTCCCAAGAGTCAAAAGATCCCTAAAACAGTAAAAATCTGCGTTTTTATGGTTGCTGGTGCGCGTCGCGCGCCCCAGGCGCGGAAAAACGCACTCCAGGCGCGCGTTGGCAGAGTCCAATCCTGAGAAATGCGCTCCAAGACGCGCTCCAGGCGCATTTCATCTGATGTCTGATGTATTTTGCATTTTTCTCATCTTTTGCGTCTGAATGTGGTCCCGGTGTCCTTATGAAAGTTGTAGATATGGATCTTAGCTTTCATTAGCACTTGGAGTGACACTAATTGGACATCTAGAACTCCAGATATGGCTGCAATACTCCACATATGTCATGTTGATTTTTCACCAAAATTCAGCACTACACTAAAACAAAACGCAATGTAAAATTACGACAAATTCCTACTTAATCAACGAAATAAAAACAAAAAACATTTTATTAACTCAAAGAACAAAAATCAACAAAATGTATCAAATAAATCCTTAATTTAACTGATGATTGAGGATAAATAAGACTAAAACAGTGGGAAAATATGCATATGATGAAGAGTCATCAGTACCTTAGAGACGGACACGTAGTTAGACTTGCTTGAACGGCACTATGTCAGAAGGATCTTGCGGGGCACGTGGAGATCACTCAGGTTGTATAGTTTTTGGTAGCATGATCAAATTAGATGGTTGTATTGGGGATAAACTTCTTTCTTTTGTGGATGTATTTATTTCAATTTGGAAGAATGTACCTATACCTCATATTGTCAGCTAGACTTTTATTTTGATGGGTCCGTGTACCACTTTTTGATGTGACGTGAGGGAGTTAAAATTCTTCACGCAGTGCTTTTGTACAGGTGTCTGCCGAGAATACCCGAGAGGTATGAGCTATGTGAGATAGGCCTCATAGCCCCAATGTATTTTGATGTTTAAATACTTTGGATTTTTATTTCAAATACTATTTCGCTGCTTGTAAATATTGTTGACTTTTGTCGTTATGTTACGACTTAAATATTTTATCCAAAGGTATTTCTTCCTTTGTTTATAAAATTCGATTTCTGTTTGTTTTACAATAAAACGGGATGTTACAATTGAAATTCTTTGTTTTTATGAATTTGTTTTTTAGAAAAAAATACACTCGCGCTGTTAAAAATCGGGGTGTTATAATGAACTTCCAAACTATGTTATCAAATTAAAGAAATATATGTATGGTCTGAAACAGGCTCTTAAAGTTTGGTTTGATAGACTAAGTAATTTTTTATTCAATAATTATTTTGAAAGATGCCTAGTTGACACTAATTTATTTAGAAAATCATCTAAGAGTGACCTTTCTCACTATCCAGATATATGTTGATGATATCATTTTTGGTTTTACTAATGACAAGTTCTGCCAAGAGTTTTCTAAGTTAATTTAGAATGAATTTGAGATAAGCATGATGGAAGAACTAAAGTTCTTTGTTAGAAGCCAAATTTCGTTCTTGAAATTTGTAGTGAACAATACGCAAACTAATATCTAGCTAACTACACACTCGAATTTCAAACGTAGTCTATAAACATTTTTAAGACTTTCACTATTCATTCAAGCACAATATCTGAAAACCACTTAGCTTAGCATGATAGGCTAGCATGACACAATAAATTAATTAGACACATCACCTTCAATAACTCAATTATGAAGCAAATAACATGAATAATGAGTATCATTTATATATAAAACTTCGCATGTGAATTTAGTCAACAACAACTTACTATATTCAGTTTGATCAAATAACCCATATATCAAATACGGTTTCAACTTCAACTAATTTCTCAAACAACATGCTACAAGTTTTACTCTTCTTAAAGAATGTTTAAATCTTAACCACAATTACTCTATCGATTTCACATAAGTTAGATAGATAGTGAAACACTTAAAATATTTCACCTTCAAGAAATACAAACAGAAACTCATATAACAACTCAGTGACATGCAATCACTTAAGTTTTTTATTTGAAAAGAAAACTAATGTTTATAATCATAGTGAAATAAGACAATTATTTTCACATATAGTTCAAACACACTCAAAGTCTAACTTAATTTCAAAGTCTAACTTTATTTTAAAGTCTTATACAAAAGATTCATTTATAGAACTCAATAAATAGTTCTAGGTCCTTATCAAATCAGACAGAATATCAATTCTATCTCAAGATAATTATTTATAAAAAAAATAACTAAAAATAGAAAATAGTTATAAATAATTAAAATATAACTACGTGCATACTTAACATCAGTCAAACACACAGAAAAATATTACATTAATTGGATACGCATATACACGTAAAATCGCATAAAATATTTTCCTTTAAAATATTACACTAAAATACTTTATTTTTAAAAATATATCAAATAATAAAATATAATATTTATTATTTATATCGCACATTTAATCTAATATTTCTAAAACTAGCACATCGTACAAAACACCTATATAACGAAAATTAATCCCAAAATCTATCAACATATATCATAAAATAATTTTAACATCAAATTAATTATTTAAAACTTTATTTAATTAAAAAAATAATTTATTATAAAATTTTGGAGTGTTACAATGTTTGTTTATGTTATTTTATATTAAAAGTTAGAGACTAATTTAGGAATAATTTAATAATATTGGGGACTAAATTTGAGTATAAGAGATTTAGATTAGGGAGTAATCTAATATGGTATATATCTTAATGTTTAGGCATGACAATGGGGCGGGACAGGGCATATTTTGTCTCACCCCTACATCCGACTATTCAGAGAAAATCCACATCCGCCTCCATTTTTTTAGCGAGTGTAAAAATTTGGCCCTCATCCCGCCCGCAACGGGGTTCGGATTCTCCGCCCTCACTCGCACCCATTCATATATATAAAATTATAAATTTAAAAATCATATCTATTATAATTAATATAATACAATAATTATTATTATATAATAGTAAAATATAAAAAAAAAAATTATAGAGATGAGATTAACATTTAAAAATTACAATAATATTATTAGCGAGGTGGATTTGGGTGTAGGCGCGAGTGGGTATCAATACTCCCAAATCCGTCCCCGTCCCTAAATTTTAATTTCGGGAAAAACAGGCACCCGCATCCAATCAAAGCAGATTTTCTCAACCCAAATCAAAAAGGGTTTAGATGGATACCTCTGAGTATGGGATATGTTGTCATCCTATTCATGTTTCAAGGTCTCACTCCAGCCATGCAAGAAGTTATGCTAAGTATGCCACACAAATATTGTGCCATGCATTTGTGGAGTAATTTTACAAAACAATGGAAGGCCAAGAAACTAAGGGGGGTGATTTGGGAATGTTCCAAATCAACAACTGTGACACAATTTAATCAAAACGTAGAGAAAATGGAGATTTTGGAAGAGAGAAAGAATGAAAAAGGAAAAAGTAACAATGTGGCGAGGTTGGATTGAACACACGACCTTCAGATCTTCAGTCTGACATTCTCCCAACTCAGCTATAGTCCGCAAATTTTCAAGTATTTTTTTCGTTTTATGTTGTTATTATGGGTGTTGTGAGCCTATTCACATATATACCCTTTTCAATTTTACCGAATGTATATTTGTATCATTTTCGATCGACGTATTTTGTTAATTTGAATAAATTAATACCATTTTTAGTAAAAAAAAATCGTTTAAAAAAGAAAATGATTTTATTTTTAATTGTATATTTGAAAGAAATTTTTCAAATATATGTGGAAATGTTTAACAACCATACTTTTTGAATAAATTTAAAATACTTGAATTGAATAAGCTAAGTTTTAGTCTAGAGAGTAAATGTAAAATAAATTATGAAAACAATATTTTTGTGAGATATTTTTATCATCAATGAATCGAACGCGCGACCTTAAGATTTTTAGTCTGACGCTCTCTCAATTGAACTATCCCGATAAATTTATAAGTATTTTACCATTTTTTGTTGTTATTCTTTTGTGCTTGAGCATGTTCACATATACACCCTTTTTGGTTTTAGCGAATGTGTATTTGTATATTTTTTGATCGATATATTATTGGGCTTGAATTAATGAATATCATTTTTAGATTAAAAAATCATTAAAAAAGGATATAATGTTATTTTTAATTGTACATTTGAAAGAAAAATTTCATATATGTATTGGATTTGTTTTAACAACCATAGTTTTTGAATAAATTTTAAAAACACTCAACATTTTAATCTTCAGACTGACGGTATCCAGCAAAGCTATCTCCACAAATTTATAAGTACTTTGTCATTTTATTTTGTTATTCTTTTGTGATTGAGTATATTCAGACATACACCTTTTCAGTTTTAGCGAATATGTATTTGTGTAGTTTTTTATTAATGCATTTTTGTGCTTTGAATATACAAACATCATTTTTAGTAGAAAAAAATCATTTAAAAAGGAAATGATGTTATTTTTAAGTGTATATTTGACCCAAAAAAATTCAAATTTATATTGGATTTGTTTAACAATTGTAATACCCATCACCAATTGTCTAGAATATGGTAATAAATTCATTAATGTTGACATAGCAAAATGAATCATTTAAAATCTTTTAAGGTACAATCAACAAAATAAATTGTAACTACAAATTTATAGTTTACAATCATCCTTTGAAGTACTAAAATTACATCACATATTACATTTTAAACAAAATATAACTATTAAGTGCTATCATTTGATTCTGACTTTAGTTGTACTTCTTTTCCTCTACTATAAAACATAAGAAAACAAGGGTGAGATAATAATCTCATCGAGCTCTTAAAAAGGGGAGTGGTAGTTTAAAATTCATTAGTAGATGCACATAAATCATAAGAATGATATGTAATTCATGCTAAAAACATTTAACTTCAATCTGTCATACATATGTAAATTAATACATCCTTCTTTTCCTTAAATTTTGGAAAATTGCATGACCTCTTTCTTTTCCTTAGAGTATGGAAAAGTTTCTCAATTATCTTGATGTGGGTCACTAAGGTAATTGAGGCCTCTTAGTAAATTTAGTATGGCCACAAATTCAAATTGGTGTCCCAATTTGTTCCTCCTTTACCCATTGTTTCATGCTCAAAACACTCCTCAAATGTCCCATTGTGTACTTTAGCCTTGCATATCCTGAATTGATGTATGCAATGTATTATAATAATATGTATGCAATGCACCTTTTTATCATTATGCCATCTATTAATTTAGTAATATATATATATATATATATATATATATATATATATATCAACCAGAGGATACCTTCATTCTCAATTAATTCAACTTCAACTAGTTGATTATTTAGATGTAACTATGTACTTTCAAATTCTACATTTAAATTAGGATGCTTGGACTAGAGGCAACCTGATAAGAAGAAACTCATATCAGAGGAAACATGATAAGAGGTTACGTGGGCCAGAGGAAGCATGATCAGAGGCAGATTCTGATCAAAGGCAACATGATTAAAGGATATGTGGATCAGAGGCAGCATAATTAGAGGCATATTCTAATCAGAGGCAACATGATTAGATGCAGATTCAAATCAGAGGGAGCATAATCAAAGGATATATGGATCAGAGACAACATGATCAGATGATACATGGATCATATGCATATTCTGATAAGAGGATACGTGGATCATATGGAATATGATCAGAGGCATCATGATCAGAGGATATGTGGGTCAAAAGCAACATGATCAGAGGTAGCATGATTAGAGGATATGTAGATCAGAGGTAGCATGATTAGAGACATACTCTGATCAGGGGTAACATGATCAGATGATACGTGGATTAGAGGAAAATTAAAATAAAAGACAACATGATTAGATGATACATGGATTAGAGGCAACATGATTAGAGTCATATTCTGATAAGAGGTAGCATAATTAGAGGATATGTGGATTAGAGGCAACATGATCATAGGAAAATTTTGATTAGAGGCAACATGATCAGAGGATACATAGATCAGAGGTAGATTCTGATCAGAAGCAATATGATCACATGATATGTAGATCAAAGGCAACATGATCAGAGGATACCTGAATCAGAGGCAACATGATCAAAGGATACATGGATCAGAGACAACATGATCAAAGGAGACAAGATGGGGGTTTGAATTGTGTTTGATAAAGTTGACAACTTCTTGATGATTTGATGACGACTTGTTGGTTTTTATGAATTACTTGGATAAGAAGCAATTAGATTTAGAGGTAGCAAACAATGAAAGCATAGATAATTTAACACATAAATAATTTAACACTTTTGCAAACAATGAAAGCATAAATAATTTAACACAGATTTATTGGCTACATCTAGTCCAACTCTTCAAAAGGCTTAATCCACTATTCAATTACCTTTAAATTGCAAAGCACGTGACCCTCCAACTATAATAATAATAATAATAATAATAATAATTAATAATAATATAATAATAATAATATAATAATAATAATAATAATAATAATGAATAATAATAATAATAACAATAATAACAATAATAACAATAATAATAATAATAATATAATAATAATTATAATAATAATTAATAATATAATAATAATAATAATTAATAATAATAATAATAATAATCTTACACTCTAAGAAAAGACACTACGAGAATATTTCTAACTTTGAACAAGGTTTTTCTCTTTTTAACTCTAAGATGAATTTGGAATTTTGAGCTTGAGTTTCTTCTACTACACTTTTCTGCTTTTCGATGATTTTTCTTCTTCAACCTTGAGCATCTATTCATAGTTAAAATTTGAGCTTAAATTTAGTCATTGTTTAATTTTGAATTGTATTTTGTTCAGATTGCTTTTGTAAACTTTTCAAATTGACTATGTTCCTATTTTGTTTAGATTGAGATTTTAAATTCTTCTTATTGATTTTGTTCGTATTTTGTTCATATTGCATTTGTAAATTCTTCAGATTGATTCTGTTCATATTTTGTTATAGATAAATCTTGATCAAATATTGACTATATCTTCTTTCATACTCTTTGAAGTCAAATATATTGTTCTCATAAAATACTTTTGTCATCATAAAAGTTCTAAGTATAAAATTATCTTGGTTCCAACAATCTCCCTTTTTTTATGTTGACAAAACTTGTATTTGTATTTATTTGACTCCCTCTAACTTATGGCTCCCCCTAAGTCTACGTTATCATTTCTCTCCCCACTTTATCAAATATCTTCTCCCCTTGTCATTAGATAAAAGACTTGAAAGTGAGACTTTTTTTTAATAATATGAATATAACATATTACAAGAAAATATAAAAACTAATGTAAAACTAAACCACTTTGAAGTTACCACAACATCAGTCAGGGATTGTGACACCCCTAACCCCAAAATAACATTTATAATAATATATATTAAATTATTTGAGGAAAACTTGCAGCGGATAAAGAAAATTTGTTAAAGAGAATAAAACTTTAATATATGATTTAGGATATCACGTTTCTCCAAATACACATGTAACAATTCAACTTTATTTTTTTCAATTAAAATAGTACAATATCAATGAACTTGATTCAAATAGGATTTCTTGATTTAATTCCCAAGACTTACTTGTACTAAGTTTTCATATAAAAAGTCATTTATAATAACATAAGTAAAATACACATTACAACTCTTAATTCCCGGTATCACCTATCAGAGTGGGGTTTCTCCCAAACTTGAACTTCGAGACTCATTAACCTGTAATAACTGCGATTTCGCATACGCATGGCCAAGTCAGTCAAACACAAACAACGAAGGACGTGAGTTTTGAAATCATGTTGATAGTATAATATAAATAAGATGAACACACAATTAATCATCGATAAACTGTATCATTACACAAACATTCTTCAAGGAAAAACATCACATTATATAGTCAAAATCAAAGAAAATCAATACACTTCACTGTAACATCAAATCATCGTATAAATTATTATTACACATAATACATAGTAATCACAACAAAACAATCACAAGAAAATGCAATGCTATGCATGAGCTTAGACTCTACTTCACAATGTGGTACCATTCTAACTCTGAAGTACTTGGTTATGAGGCTTGATAATATGCCACCATCCCGGTGGACGGACAATTCAAATTGGCCCTGTCCTCATAGATCCCCTCAACTCAACCCGAGACACATATACGTGACAGTCGAGGTAAACGTGTGTTGCGTGGTAGCTCCCGACATTTGGAGTGCTACCTCCAAGTCACCTAGGAATTCCCCACCCGAATACCTCCAAGGTCTAACAATCTTGCCTTAAGGCTCGACAGCAGACCGCCACGATCAGGCTCATTCAGTTGTACTTCCTCGGAATCACTAGGCTTGTCAGGCCCTACCTATATGATGCCAAAATAATATCCACTTCACAAATTCACAATATTTATTTTCTCCCCTCGTTGGTATATGATCCTCCATTAATACCGTCATCTCAGACACAAATTGAAATCACAATATTCTCATCACAATTTTATAACATCACTATAACTAATCACACATCATCATCATCATCACATAAACTCATCACAATTTATAGAATCACTATCATCATCACATATTCATCACAAATTTATCACATCACCATTATTAATCATACATTATCATCACTATAATTATCACAACACATCTATTTTTATTATAACATCATTTAAACTCATCTAATCAAACATATGCATAAAATTAATTCAACAACCAATATCACAATAATATCACACACCACACATTTAAAGAAATTAAATCAAATATCAAAATAATATCAAATGCCACACATTTAACGAAATTAAATCAAATATCACAATAATATCAAATGCCACATATTTAACAAAATTAAATCAAATATCACAATAATATCAAATGCCACACATTCAAACAAATTAAACCAATCAACACCCTACAAATATTTCTATTCTATATTTTAATCTCACAATTTCCATATTTTCACATTAATGAATTTATCCCTCAAAGGGCTACTGCCATACGTAGCGAGCCCGGGATGAATCGTTGGGAAATACGGTTTTCCCGTTCATCTCACAATATATTACTCTCATGAATTCAAACGCTCTCTCACCCCTTACCTTATTCCGACGCTTTCACACATGTGTATGATTCCTCGGGAAAACAATCTTAGTTCTTTGACTTTTTGTCCTTCAATCGATCTAACTCGGCCGTTTATGGGTAAACGTCAAAAATAAATTATGAGAAAATAATCTAAAAACTATATTTCGAAATTCGGTAAAGGAAAATTACCATAAATCAGAAAACAAATCAGTGGATAATATAGCCACTTTTTACACAATCGTTTTGGCATTGGTTTCAGTCAAATCGGACTTACGGCGAAGAAGAACGGTGCAAACTAACGAATTCTGTAAACGGAGAAATCGAGAATTTTAGGGAGAAATTCGGGTTGTTAAAAATCTGGAAAATTGTGTTTAATTGAATAGTTAAATAAGTAAAGCAACATACTGAAATTTGGACGAAATCGGATAAACTTTTCTGGAACAGTTATCGATCACCGGTGCTAAACGATAGGTTGTTGTTATTGTGTTTGTTTCAGAGCTGCTCGTTCAATCCCCTTTTTTTTCTTTTTGGTGGTTTTATTTTATTAAACAATTAAGGTTCACACATGGTTAAAACTCATTGGTCCCTTTATTTATTTTTAAATAAAATCAATAATTAATAAACTAATGTTTTAACATTTTTTTTAACATTACTAAATATTGCTAATATTTCCGAACTAATATTTTATAAAACAAAGTAATAAATCGTTTAAAATATATTAATAATCAAAACCTTCATATTCAAAATAATCACCCTAATGATACTTTTTTTTTTATTACTCACATTAAAATACTATCATAATTAGATAATATTCAAATTATAAAATAAATAAGTATAAAAATCAATACTTTTATATTAAATACTAAATCATACTAAATATATATATAATCACAATATCATAATAAGTGTATAAAAATAAAGAAAATCAAACACAATATTATCACTATCTCAAGATAATTATTTATAAAGTAAATAATTAAAATAAAATATATTTAGAATTAAATAAATATAATTAAGTACACATTTAATAATAGTCAAACACATAAAAGAATGATATATTGATTGGGGTGTGTGTATATACACGTAAAATCGTATAAAATCTTTTTTTTTTAAAAATATATATTACACTAAATACTATTATTTTTTTAAAAAATATATCAAACTTACCAACCTCAAGATTCAAACTTAGTCTACAAACATATTTAAGATATTCAATCTCCAATTAAGCACAACATGTAAAAAAATCAACTAACATAGCATGATAGAATAACATGACAAAATAAATCAATTAAACACAAGGTAAGGTTAGTAGTGCCTTTTAGGTATATAAGGATTCCCTTAAAATCTTGCACATACACATGCACTAAACATGATGTTAGGTCTAGAAACGGTAATAAAAAATAGGGATTCTATCATTCCTCTATAGGTTTTCCGGTCAACTTTTTTTTCCTGAATCATATTTTTCAAGTGAACGGATAGAGTGCATTGGTGTAGCCATAGGTTTGCAATCACTCATCTTAAAATTCATGAGAACCTCTTTTGTAAATTTAATTTGATGGATCTATATATCTTTTTGACTTTGCTGAATTTGTATCTCTAAGAAGATCTTAAGTTCTCACATCACACTTATTTGAAATTCAAGTTGCATCAATTTAGAAAATTCTTGGCAAAGAGTGCCATTAGTAAATCCAAAAATAATGTCATTAGCATATATTTGAATAATAAGAATGTCATCTCATATTGATTTTCTAAAAAATATATTATCTACTTGTCGTCTTTCAAAGTTATTTTTAAGCAAGAAGTTACTAAGCTATCATACCATGCACTAGGTGCTTGTTTTAGACCATACATAGATTTCCTAAGTTTAAAAATATTATTTGGAAATTCAACACTTTCAAAACCTAGAGGTTGTTTAACATAGACTTCTTCACTTATATAACTATTTAGAAAAACACTTTTAACATCCATCTAACGTAATGTTATGATTTGCAACAAAAGAAAGTAGAACACAAATAACTTCTAACTTGGTCACTAGAGCAAATTTCTCAGTATAATCAAAGTCGTCTTGCTTACTTTAGCCGTGTGCGACAAGTCTTGCCTTGTTTCTGACAACTATTCCTTTTTCATTTAGCTTGTTTCTGAAAACCCACTTGGTTCCTATAACGTTCTTCTTTTGCCTAGGTACTAGATCTCGAACATCATTCCTCTTAAATTCATTTGAATTTACTTGTATTGCAAGAATCCGTCCATCATCTGCCAATGCTTCATCAACAGTGGTAAGCTCAATTGATGAGAGTGAGCCAAACAAAATGGTATATTTTAATGATGGTCTGATCATCAAAGAATCACTTGCACTTTCTAATGAGATAAGATGACTTGTACTTTCATCTATATCTTCCTTCGGACTTATCTAGACTGTTTCTAACTGGATTAGATTCATCATCTAAAGATTTTTCATATTATGGTTTGTCTGCATATTTCGGTAAACCTGCAGTATCCTTAACTTGCTTTGACTTTTTAAGGTCAAGCTCTTGGCCATATAACATAATGTAAATTAGATAATTGAAGAATGAAATCAATACAACCAAAACATCAGTTTTGTTTCTGGTGGTTTCTGCTTGTTTCTGAAAACCAAACTTATATGCTACTTCTGCTGAAGTGTTCAAATTTTGTGGATCTTCTTGTTCCTCTAAATTTTTTAGAACCTGCAAAATACTTATCTTGCTTTGATTTTTAAGATCAAGCTTCTTGTTATCACAATAAACATAATATCAAACAATAATTAAATTTAAAGAAAGATATAACCTATATGTCAACAGTTTCAGTGCCACTCTGAAAACCCTTTTATTTCTTCATTTCTGGTTTTCAGATTCTGAGTTTGCATATTCTCTGATTAGAGGGTCTGGATGAAGGGATTTGAATTCCCATCCAGGTTTGTAGTCTTGATGAATTTGATTGGAGTGTTCAAAGAAGTCTCCTATTTTTGGTTATTAATATGACACTTATGTTTTTGTTGATGTATCAGGTTCATATAGTAATTTTGGAGCTGATGGTAATTCTGATTCTTCTGGTAGTTCCAATTCTATTGATATGTGTGATTTTTCTGTTAATTTTGATTTTGTTGACATATGTGGTTTCTCTTCCAGTTTTGATTATGTGGATACTCTAGAATTTTCTGATATTTCGGGTTCATCATATGGTTCTAGTTGTGATAGGTAATGTGTTGACCAGTCTTTCTTCCACAAGAGTTAATTGGCTTCTATTTGTTAAGTCTTGGAACATAGACGTTTTTCCCTTCACATATTGCAAACATCCATTGACCAAGCACCATGACTGGAGTTTCAATTTGGTTGCTTAGAACATCTGCAACAAAAATAATTTTATCCTTTGGTACCTAAATCTGGTTGGGTCTTGGTTTGTTAGTTCTTAAAGTTTTATTGTCTTTCGATGTGGTTAGCATAGGACAAAACATTTTAGTGTGACCTTTCTTATAGCAAATAGTACATAAATCAATAAGAGGGGACAAACTTAAGTTTAGTTACTTTTTCTTGAAATCCTATTCCTCTTTTACCATTCCTACTAACACCATAAATCATAGATGCATACTTGCTTCTATCCATACCATTATCAAAATAATCTTGATATACTTCATGCTTATCAGAGTTACATGTGGTATTTTCAATTGATGTTGAACTATAATTACTTTTCAGAGTTAGATTTTCAGCCTGAAGTTCAGCAATAACAATTTTCAGATTTGTATTCTCTTTTTTAAGTTCAGTAATATCAATTTTTAGAGTAGCATTTTCTGCATTATGTTCAATAATATCAGTTTTCAGAGTTGCGTTTTGTAACACCCCGATTTTTAACAGCACGAGTGTATTTTTTTAAAAAAAACAAAGAAATAAAACAAAGAAAATACTTTTGGATGAAATATTTAAGTCGTAACATAACGACAAAGGCCAACAATATATTCAAGCAGCGGAAATAGTTTTTGAAATACAAACCCAAAGTATTTACACGAAAAAATACATCGGGGCTATGAGACCTATCATACATAGCTCATACCCCTAGAGTATTCTCGGCAGACACCTGTACAAAAATATTGCCCAAAGAATTTTAACTTCCCCATGTCGCATCAAAAAAATGGTACAAGGACCCATCAAAATAAAAGTCAAGCTGACAATATAAGGTATAGGTATAGTCTTCCAAATTGAAATAAATACATCCACAAAAGAAAGACAACTAAACCCTATACAACCCTCTAATCTGATCATGCTACAAAAAGCTATACAACCTGGGTGATCTCCACGCGCCCCGCAAGATCCTTTTGACATAGCTTCGGTCAGGTATGACTAACTACTTTCCCATCTCCAGGGTACTAACCGATAGGATCTTGGTTCTCATATGTGGGCAAAGCCCAGATTTCCACAATAATTGTAAAGGTCACCAACCGAAATTAACAAATATCACATAGCAAAATTCTTATATTTTCAAATGCTCAAAAGAACATTTTGTCTTAGCATACTCCTCGGAAGGGTTTTCATATGTCCAAAAATGCATAAACAATGTTGAAAAATGAAGTTTTAACAAACTGCACTGTCATAGCCGAATACAACAGAGAAAATGCAGATTTTCAGTTCTAAAATAGCTCTGAATCAATCAACACTTTGAATATTCATTAAATCAATTATGAACACATAATTACATCAAAACTTAATCAACCCAACTTCACACCTCAAAACTATTACGACAAATCACAACAACAACCGAATATGTATATACAATCATCATAGTATAACAAACATAACTCGCATGCCAAACACTCTAATGCAATGCGTATATGCCAAAATGCATGATTCCAGAATTCCAAACCAAAACCCTCTTCGAAGGGCGTAAATCATAATTGTACAGCCTCTCACAGACCAGTACTAATTACCAAGGTGCAATCTCTCACGGATCAGCACGATTTACTAGCGTGCAGTCTCTCACAGACCAGCACGACATACAAGAGTACAGTCGCTCACAGACCAGCACAATTTACTAGCGTGCAGTCGCTCACAGACCAGCACAATTTACTAGCGTGCAGTCTCTCACAGACTAGCACGATTTTCTAGAGTGCAATCGCTCACAGATCAGCATATTCTAGAGTGCAATCTCTCACAGATCAGCACGACGCGACAATCCCCGCAAGGATAAGATGAACCAACAATTCACATGGCATCATCCCGTGGCCCATCATGGTCACCACTATCACCATGGCCCCATCGCGGTCACCATGTACTATGAAATGCATGCGCATACTCTAACTCTTTTCACCATAATCATTAAGTAAATGCAGCTATTAAAAGATTCCCCATTTTTAATACTCATTTAACACTAATGATTTTTCAAACACAACACAGAGCATACTCAAACATATTTATTCACACCAATTAAAATTTCCACAACCACACATAAATTACAACTCCAAATTCCATTCACACCTAAATTGAATTAAATTCATTTTCCACCAAGTCACACATAAATTTCTTCTCAAAAATTCATAATATTAATTATGAACACATCAATTTCACCAAACATGAATCACCAAATTTCCAAACATTAATCACCCATATTCAATCTCCAAAATTTTCAACCATAAATCACCACAACAACATTAATATATCAGAGTTCTCTCCACCGCTAACTCGGTGCCAACGGTCTCGATTTATTTTTGAGACTCAAGGAGCTAACTACATAAACATAAATATTTATAACAATTTGTTCACAATAAAATTAATTCACACACAACAAAATTCTTAAAATTAAATCTTTCTCACACACCAAACTTTTAAAACCAAATAATCTATATTATTTACTTAAAACTAAATTAAACAAATATTGTCCAAATTTCACATACACACACTCGACTATTAAAGCACCGAAATTTTTGAGTTAATAAAATTGTAACACCTCGATTTTCAAAGCGAAGGTGTATTTTTTTTTCAAAAGAGATTAAAATAAAACAGAGAAAAACAAATAAGGAAATACCTTTGGATAAATAATTGAGTCATTATAATTTACAAGCAGCGGAAAAGTTTCTCAAAATACGAATCCAAAGTATTTACACTTCTAAAGGTGGTACATAGACCCCATCATAAATAACATGTCACACAGACAATATTAGTATAGGTACAGTTTTCCGAATTAAAATACTGCAACCCAAAAAGAAGGACGTCTAGTCCCGTCAAGCATTCCCATCCGTAGGGTACAAACCGGCAGGATCGTCCTGGCTCTCATCTGAGGGCAAAGCCCAGATTTCCACAATAGTTGTAAAGGGTCACCAACCGAAATTAACAGATAACACGTAACATTTAAGTTTCTAAATGCACAAAATAACCTTTCAACTTAGCATGCACCTTAAAAGGATTTCTCATATGCTAAAAGTTCATATAATGCTTGCCAATTAAAAATGAAATCAAAATGAAGTTCTCAAACCATCAAGTAATACATAACTGACCAAAGCATTGATAAATCAATTGAGCAATCGATTATCTAACTCAAAATAAGGATTTCTACTGAGCCAATCGATTGCCAAATCGATTTGGTCAGTTTTGCTGAGTTCCTGTGTTGCCAAATCGATTTTGTCAGTTTTGCTGAGTTCCTGTGTTACCAAATCGATTGTCAAATCGATTTTGTTAGTTTTGCTGAGTTCCTGTGTTAAGGCCAATCGATTTCCAAATCGATTTCTTAAAAGATTTTGAAAGACATATTTATACAATCGATTGGCAAATCGATTAGGTTAAAATAGTGAAGTTCCTGCAACTCATCCAATCGATTGGGAAATCGATTTCCCTGCTTATTCTTCCAAAAAATACTTAAACTAATTCAATCACACTCACACATAATTCCAAAACTTAACACTTAGCAATTCCCACACAATCACCACGACGAATTGGTTTTGGAAATAGTTTTACAATCCATCGCACTCACACACGATAATCAATACATAACACTTAGCAATTCCAACACAATTACCACGACAATTCCTATTCAAACCACTCAATCATAAACTTAATTCAAACACGACTCGTGTGCCAAGCACCCTAATGCAATGCGTATATGCCAAAATGCATGGACTCGGAATTCCAAACCAAAACTCTCCTCGAAGGGCCGTAAATCATAATTGTACCGCCTATCACAGGCCAAAGTACCAATTACCGAGGTGTCACCTATCACGGGTCAGCACTATTTACTAAAAAGCGTAAATCATAAACGTACCACCTATCACGGGTCAGTACTGTTTACCGAGGTGCCACCTATCACAAGTTAGCACGATTTACTAAAAGAAAAAGCGTAAGTCGTAAACGTACCGCCTATCACAGGCCAAAGTACTGTTTACCGAGGTGCCTCCTATCACGGGTTAGCACAACTTACCAAAATGTAAATCGTAAACGTACCACCTATCACGGGTCAGTACTGTTTACCGAGGTGCCACCTATCACGGGTCAACACGATTTACCAAAATGAAATGCATGAGCATACACTGACTCCACCCACAACAATCGTTAAGCAAATGCAGATATTAAAAGATTCCCATTTTTAATACTCATTTGACTTAAACGATTTTTACAACAAACATTAAGCAAATAGAAATATTAAGAGATTCCCCATTCTTAATACTCTTTTAACTTAAACGATTTTCACAACAAACATTAAGTAAACAAGACATTAAGAGATTCCCCATTCTTAATACTCATTTAACTTAAACGATTATCCAAAACAAACATTAAGTAAACAAGACATTAAGAGATTCCCCATTCTTAATACTCATTTAACTTAAACGATTTTCTCAAACACACATTAAGTAAACCGAGATATTAAAAGATTCCCATTTTTAATACTCGTTTAACTCTAATGGTTTTCACGCCAACATTAAGTAAACGTAGACATTAAGAGATTCCCCATTCTTAATACTCGTTTAACTCTAATGGTTTTCAAATTCCACACAAAAACAACTCAAACCTATTATCAGATCAATCCACAACTCATACCAAAACACATCAATTCATTTCTCCACAGAATCCAACCATACACACAACAAATTTCATCAGTATTAATTAAGAACACGTCAAATACGACGAACACAAAATTAACACAATCCACCACTCAAACACAACAAGTTTCATTTACTCAAAATCATATATAAATGAGTTTAAATTCATTTTCCACGAAACATTCATCAATATAACCAAAACCTAACTCTAAGATTTTACCCATAAAGCCTTAGATTCATTTTCCCCCAAATCCACACTCTAACCCTAACAAAATTCTTTTCCACAAAATCACAGATAAGTCCCTAAATGCAAACTAAAAGTTTGGAAGGAGCCCTTACCTTAACGTTAGCTTTAACGTGCGAACACGGTACCGCGAGTAAATCCGGTGAAATCTCCGCTCGCGACGTCGCTTCCAAGTTAGTCCACTAGCACCGTAGTGTGGTGGTGAGCAACTTTCTCTTCTATCTCTTTGCGAAACGAAGCTTAGATCTAGATGAAACGGGGAGGTTTGTGTTTGACGGATTTAAAATCTCTAACGCCGTTTTTCTTCGTTTTCGAATCAAACAAGAGGAATGAAGTTGAGTAATCTTCTCTCTCACACTCACCAAACCTTGGGTTTTTAATCTTGAAGAAAGGAAGCAAAGAAAAACGAAAATGGAGGAGGGAGGGAGAATGGTCGTGCGATAGAGGAAGGAGATGGAATTTTTTTGCTTTTTCTTTCCTTTCTCTTTCTTTCCTTTCTTTTTCCTTTCTTCCTTTTTCCATTTTATATCCCTTTTCTTTTCTTTCTATTTCCTTCTGTTTTCCCTCCACACAAACATATAAATATATATATATATATATATATATATATATATATATTAATTATAACTTAACAAATATCTCAAAATATCTAGATATTTGTTAAATTACCATTTCACCCGTAACGCATTAAATTCTTCGTAAAAGATTCACCGCAGTTAATTTAATTTATTTATCGACGAGTAATTCTAAACGGCATCAAAATATCCTTTTGATCATATAAACTCCAAAATATTATTAACTTTGGCTAAAAAAGCCTCCGAGTCAAAATCCAAAATACACAAAAGTACATAAAGTATACTTTAAAAATTATGGGTCTTACATTACTACCCCCCTAAAATTTGTTTCGTCCTCGAAACTATGCGTCGATAAATAGCTCTGGGTGTTTTCTCTCATCTTGCTCTCCAGTTCCCAAGTCGCATCTCCAGTAATTAGGTTCCAAATTACCTTGACCAATGAAACATCCTTGGTCCTCAATCGCTTAATCTTCCTGTCATCAATTCTCACGGGTGGTACTTCGAATGACAAGTTATCCTTCAGTTGGATTGTGTCTGGTTCGATCACATGAGATGGATCTGCAAGATATTTCCTCAATTGTGACACATGAAACACGTCATGAATATTGGACAGTATCGGAGGCAATGCAATCCGATAAGCAACAGGCCCAATTCGTGCAGAAATCTGGTATGGTCCAATGAATTTCGGAGTCAACTTCTTCGATTTCAAGGCCCTACCTACTCCAGTAGTAGGTGTGACTCTCAGAAATACATGGTCACCCTGTTCGAATTCTAAAAGTCTGTGACGCTTGTCCGCGTAACTCTTCTGACGATCATGTGAAGTGTTCATTTTCTCCTTGATCTTCCTTACCTTAGCTGTAGTCTGTTGCACCATCTCAGGTCCGACAATCATATTCTCACCGTCCTTATACCAACACAAGGGCGTTTGACACTTGCGCCCATATAAAGCCTCATATGGTGCCATTCCGATACTTGCGTGGAAACTATTGTTGTAGGTGAACTCAATCAACGGAAGTACATCATCCCAACTTCCCCTATCATCTAATACACATGCTCTCAACAGGTCTTCCAGGGACTGATTCGTCCTTTCAGTCTGTCCGTTCGTTTGTGGATGGTAAGTTGAGCTCAATCGTAGTTTCGTTCCCAACGCTTCGTGCAATGCTCCCCAAAAATGTGATGTGAACTTCGGATCACAGTCTGATACAATACTCGATGGTACCCCGTGTAACCTCACAATTTCAGCAATGTAGATCTCCGTTAGCTGATCTACCTTATAGGTGGTCTTTACTGGAAAAAAGTGAGCGGATTTAGTCAGTCGATCTACTATCACCCATATAGAATCATTCTTTCTCCTTGTTTTTGGCAATCTAGTTATAAAATCCATAATTGTTGTCTAGCCATAATTGTTGAAGACACCGATACACTTCTCCTATTCAAAGCATCAGCCACTACATTGGCCTTCCCAGGGTGGTACTGCAATGTGAAATCAAAATCTTTGAGAGTCTCCATCCATCGTCTCTGGCGCATGTTCAATTCCTTCTGATCAAACAAATACTTCAAACTTTTATGGTCACTGAACACGGTGAACGTGCACCCATATAAATAGTGCCTCCAGATCTTCAATGCAAAAACAACCGCAGCAAGCTCCAAATCATGAGTAGGATAGTTTCTCTCATGAATCTTCAATTGCCTTGAGGCATAAGCTACAGCTTTATTGTGTTGCATCAGAACACATCCCAAACCTTGGTGAGATGCATCACAATAAACTTCATAGGGTTCATCTGATTGCGGTAATACCAATACTGGTGAGGTCGTCAATTTTCTCTTTAGTAACTGAAAATTTTCCTCACACTTCTCCGTCCATACGAACGGTTGATCTTTTCTGGTAAGTTGTGTTAATGGGGCCACAATCTTAGCAAAACCTTCAATAAACCTCCTGTAGTACCCTGCCAGTCCTACAAAGCTTCGTATGTCTGTGACAGTCTGAGGCTGGTTTTAAGCAAGAACCGCCTCAATCTTAGCCAGATCTACAACGATTCTTTCCTGGGTTATCACATGTCCTAAGAAGTTCACTTTTTCTAGCCAAAACTCACACTTCGACAAATTGGCATATAACTGCTTCTCGCGTAAAATCTCAAGAACTTGACGTAAGTGTTCTCCATGCTCTTCTTCAGTTCTCGAGTAAATTAATATATCATCAATGAACACCACAACAAATTTATCAAGGAATGGACTAAATATTCTGTTCATGTAGTCCATGAAAATTGCTGGTGCATTGGTGACTCCAAACGGCATAACCAGATATTCATAATGTCCATAACGGGTTCTGAAAGCAGTTTTCTGAATATCTCCTTCCCTTACTCGAATCTGATGGTAACCCGACTTCAAGTCAATCTTCGAAAATATCGCGGCCCCTCTCAATTGATCCATTAAATCATCGATGAGTGGCAAAGGATAACGATTCTTAATAGTTGCCTTATTAAGTTGTCTATAATCCACACAAAAGCGCGAGCTTTCGTCCTTCTTCTTAACTGGCAAAACTGGAGCTCCCCATGGTGATACACTTGGTCTTATAAATATCCTCTCCAACAAGTCTTCAGTTTGGCTTTTGAGCTCATTTAATTCCAATGGCGACATTCGATACGGTGCCATTGAAATTGGTCCCGTTCCTGGGTGCAAATCAATGAAAAATTCCACTTCTCTTACAGGTGGCAATCCTGGAATTTCCGTTGGAAATACGTCCCGGTACTCATTGACAAGCATCACATCTTCTATGTTCACATTTATCTTTGCCTCCACATTAGCCAGGGACAAAAACACATGAGTCCCTTCTCTTAGCGACACTCGGAGTTTGTTAGCGGCTAGATATTTAACAACTCCTGGTTCGGGGAAAAGAACCAATTTACGAGCGCAATCCAAGATCACGTAATGATACGACATCCAATCCATACCGAGAATGACCTCGAGTGATTGTAGGGGTAAACAAATCAAATTAATCAAGAAGTCTCTATTTTGTATAGTTACTTGACAATGTAAACATGCGGAATTTACTGTCAAAGTCTTAGCAGGTGTAGAAACAATCAAATCAAAAGGTCGAGGCGACACAAATAACTTCAAACGATTCACACAATCCATAGCAATGAAGGAATGGGTTGCCCCCGAATCAAAAAGTGCAGTTAGGGTGTTACCTGCAATCTCACACTCACGTTGAATTAGATTGCCAGATGGGTTTCCAGCTTCAGCACTCACGCAATACACGCGTCCTCTAGCGATAGGACGAGTAGCCCTAGCTACATTCGCAACTGGTTCCACCTTTGGAGCCGTGCAATCCCTTGCCATGTGCCCTGGCTTCCGACAATTGTAACAGGTGAGGACATTAGAGGCACAAGCACTAGCGTAATGTCCCTCTTCCCCACATCGGAAACATCGAAGCACTTGTCCCAACTGTCTTTTGAAATTCTGGTTCCCTAGGCGACTCTGCCCACCATTGTTATTTTGTGGTCGATTATAAGGTTTAGCAACTTGCTTTCCCTTGTTCTGATAATTCACCCGACTAAGGCCTCCTGAATTAAAATTCCCTCCTCGACTAGCCCTCTTACTTTTCATATCCTCCACTTCTCTACATTTTTCTACAAACGCTTGGAAACGTTGAATTCCCAAGGGTAAGACGGAGTCTTGAATCTCACACTTCAGTCCGTCTTGGAAACGATGACACGTGAATGGTTCATCAATCACTTCACGGAAAAACCTGAAATGCCTCGATAGCGATTCAAACTTAGCAGCATATTCGCCGACAGTCATGTTCCCCTGATGGAGTTTCAGGAAATCATCACCCAGCTTAGTTCTGGTACTCATCGGGAAGTATTTGTCTAAAAACTTCCTTTTGAATGATTCCCAGTTCACATCCTCGTGAGCTGATCTCATCAACAATCTTGCACTCCTCCCCCAGTACTCAGCATCCCCTAATAGCATATAAGTGGCATAGCTGACCTTCACTTTTGCCTAACAGTTAATCATTTCGAAGATCTTCTCCACTTCTTGTATCCATTGATCCGCCTTCTCTGAATTTTCATCCCCCTTAAACTTGGGAGGATTGTAACGATGGAAGTCTTCTAATCCTCTTGACTCTGCAGCACGGATCTCTCTTCCCCTCTTTTCAAGATCCCGTTGAGTCTTGGCAGCAGTCTGTGCAGCAACAGAAGCAGCCATGTTATTCATAGCCTCCGCCATTCGATCGTCCCTATTAGCATTGGCTCTTGGAACGTCATCCCATCTTGGCGGCATGGTTTTTCCTATAAAACCATCATCAAGTAGAGTCTTAACACTACTTCAAATAATTCCCAAATCTAGCTTCCGACCACGTTAACATGTAATAATTATTGCGGACCTGACAACTCAACCCCCTAAACCGACGCATGATCAGATAATAACTCCCAACTTATAGGTTGACCTACAATCTATAACTAAGGCACCACAGCCCCCAAAGAAAACCAAACCAAAGCTCTGATACCACAATGTAACACCCCGATTTTCAAAGCGAAGGTGTATTTTTTTTTTCAAAAGAGATTAAAATAAAACAGAGAAAAACAAATAAGGAAATACCTTTGGATAAATAATTGAGTCATTATAATTTACAAGCAGCGGAAAAGTTTCTCAAAATACGAATCCAAAGTATTTACACTTCAAAAGGTGGTACATAGACCCCATCATAAATAACATGTCACACAGACAATATTAGTATAGGTACAGTTTTCCGAATTAAAATAATGCAACCCAAAAAGAAGGACGTCTAGTCCCTATACATCAACCTAATCTGATCATCCTACCAAAAAACTATACACCCTGAGTGATCTCCACGCGCCCCGTGAGGTCCTCCTACATAGCTCTCGTCAAGCATTCCCATCCATAGGGTACGAACCGGCAGGATCGTCCCGGCTCTCATCTGAGGGCAAAGCCCAGATTTCCACTATAGTTGTAAAGTGTCACCAACCGAAATTAACAGATAGCACGTAACATTTAAGTTTCTAAATGCACAAAATAACCTTTCAACTTAGCATGCACCTTAAAAGGATTTCTCATATGCTAAAAGTTCATATAATGCTTGCCAATTAAAAATGAAATCAAAATGAAGTTCTCAAACCATTAAGTAATACATAACTGACCAAAGCATTGATAAATCAATTGAGCAATCGATTATCTAACTCAAAATAAGGATTTCTACTGAGCCAATCGATTTGCCAAATCGATTTGGTCAGTTTTGCTGAGTTCCTGTGTTGCCAAATCGATTTTGTCAGTTTTGCTGAGTTCCTGTGTTACCAAATCGATTGCCAAATCGATTTTGTCAGTTTTGCTGAGTTCCTGTGTTAAGGCCAATCGATTTCCAAATCGATTTCTTAAAAGATTTTGAAAGACATATTTATACAATCGATTGGCAAATCGATTAGGTTAAAATAGTGAAGTTCCTGCAACTCATCCAATCGATTGGGAAATCGATTTCCCTGCTTATTCTTCCAAAAATACTTAAACTAATTCAATCACACTCACACATAATTCCAAAACTTTAACACTTAGCAATTCCCACACAATCACCACGACGAATTGGTTTTCGAAATAGTTTTACAATCCATCGCACTCACACACGATAATCAATACATAACACTTAGCAATTCCAACACAATTACCACGACAATTCCTATTCAAACCACTCAATCATAAACTTGATTCAAACACGACTCGTGTGCCAAGCATCCTAATGCAATGCATATATGCCAAAATGCATGGACTCGGAATTCCAAACCAAAACCCTCCTCGAAGGGCCGTAAATCATAATTGTACCGCCTATCGCAGGCCAAAGTACCAATTACCGAGGTGCCACTATCACGGTCAGCACGATTTACTAAAAAGCGTAAATCATAAACGTACCACCTATCACGGGTCAGTACTGTTTACCGAGGTGCCACCTATCACGGGTCATCACGATTTACTAAAAGAAAAAGCGTAAGTCGTAAACGTACCGCCTATCACAGGCCAAAGTACTGTTTTCTGAGGTGCCACCTATCACAGGTCAGCACAACTTACCAAAACGTAAATCGTAAACGTACCACCTATCACGGGTCAGTACTGTTTACCGAGGTGCCACCTATCACGGGTCAGCACGATTTACCAAAATGAAATGCATGAGCATACACTGACTCCACCCACAACAATCGTTAAGCAAATGCAGATATTAAAAGATTCCTCATTTTTAATACTCATTTGACTTAAACGATTTTTACAACAAACATTAAGCAAACAGAAATATTAAGAGATTCCCCATTCTTAATACTCTTTTAACTTAAACGATTTTCACAACAAACATTAAGTAAACAAGACATTAAGAGATTCCCCATTCTTAATACTCATTTAACTTAAACGATTTTTCAAAACAAACATTAAGTAAACAAGACATTAAGAGATTCCCCATTCTTAATACTCATTTAACTTAAATGATTTTCTCAAACACACATTAAGTAAACCGAGATATTAAAAGATTCCCCATTTTTAATACTCGTTTAACTCTAATGGTTTTCATGCCAACATTAAGTAAACATAGACATTAAGAGATTCCCCATTCTTAATACTCGTTTAACTCTAATGGTTTTCAAATTCCACACAAAACAACTCAAACCTATTATCAGATCCAATCCACAACTCATACCAAAATACATCAATTCATTTCTCCACAGAATCCAACCATACACACAACAAATTTCATCAGTATTAATTAAGAACACGTCAAATACGACGAACACAAATCAACACAATCCACCACTCAAACACAACAAGTTTCATTTACTCAAAATCATACATAAATGAGTTTAAATTCATTTTCGACGAAACATTCATCAATATAACCAAAACCTAACTCTAAGATTCTACCCATAAAGCCTTAGATTCATTTTCCCTCAAATCTACACTCTAACCCTAACAAAATTTTTTCCACACAATCACAGATAAGTCCCTAAATGCAAACTAAAAGTTTGGAAGGAGCCCTTACCTTAACTTTAGCTTTAACGTGCGAACACGGTACCGCGAGTAAATCCGGTGAAATCTCCGCTCGCGACGTCGCTTCCAGGTTAGTCCACTAGCACCGTAGTGTGGTGGTGAGCAACTTTCTCTTCTATCTCTTCGTGAAACGAAGCTTAGATCTAGATGAAACGGGGAGGTTTGTGTTTGACGGTTTTAAAATCTCTAACGCCGATTTTCTTCATTTTCGAATCAAACAAGAAGAATGAAGTTGAGTAATCTTCTCTCTCACACTCACCAAACCTTGGGTTTCTAATCTTGAAGAATGGAAGCAAAGAAAAACGAAAATGGAGGAGGGAGGGAGAATGGTCGCGCGACAGAGGAAGGAGATGGAATTTTTTTGCTTTTTCTTTCCTTTCTCTTTCTTTCCTTTCTTTTTCCTTTCTTCCTTTTTCCTTCTTTCCTTTTTATATCCCTTTTCTTTTCTTTTTATTTCCTTCTCTTTTCCCTCCACACAAACATATAAATACATATATATTAATTATAACTTAACAAATATCTCAAATATCTAGATATTTGTTAAATTACCATTTCACCCGTAACGCATTAAATTCTTCGTAAAAGATTCACCGCAGTTAATTTAATTTATTTATCGACGAGTAATTCTAAACGGCATCAAATATCCTTTTGATCATATAAACTCTAAAATATTATTAACTTTGGCTAAAAAGCCTCCAAGTCAAAATCAAAAATACACAAAAGTACATAAAGTATACTTTAAAATTATGGGTCTTCCAAAATACTCTAAACTTTTTTTTTCTTTTTAAACTCAATCAAAAAGTAATTAAAAGAGTAATATTTTAAAACTCTAACCATTTTTTATTTCAATCTATCTTTTTGCTCAAACTCTTTAACTTAGTTAAAATTTAAACTTTTTTCACAACTTTAACAACGCTAATTTTTTGTAAAATTTCAATTTCAGATCAAACTCATTTATTTGAAAATAACTCATTACGTAACTCAAACTCATCAAATTAATTAATTTCAATATCCACAAAATCCACACCTAATCACATCTCAAAGATTCATAATAATAATTATGAATATATAAATCAAACCAAATATGGATCACTACAAACCACACCTCAAAACACACCAAAAACAAATCCCACTAATTCCCACATATACAAATTAAATCCATTTTCAACAAATTCACACATCAAATACATGAAATTTCTTTTCCACAAAATCACAAATAATGTCCTAAATACAAACTAAAAGTTTGGAAGGAGCCCTTACCTTAATGATAGCTCTAACACGCGATTACGGTACCGTAATTAATTTTGGTAAAATTTAAGTTTGTGATGTCGCGTCGAAAACTGGCTCACTAGCACCGCAGCGTGGCAATGAACAACTTTCTCTTTTGTCACTTCTCGAAACGAAGCTTAGATCTAAGAGAAAAGTGAAGGTTTTTGTGTTTGTGGGTTTTGAAAATAAGAGAAAAGTGAAGCTTAGATCTAAGAGAAAAGTGAAAGTTTAAGTGTATATATATACTTAAACTTTCCTTGCTTTCTTATATATATACATACATTACTATATATATATTATATATATATATATAATATATATATATATATATATATATATATATATATATATATATATATATATATATATTATATATATTAGTAAAACTAAACTCCAAATATTAAAAATATCTAGATATTTCATAAAATCACCATTTCACTCATCACTTTCCAAACCACTTTTTGTTAAAAATATCAACTCTCGTCGCAACTCAGTTGACAAATACAATTTTTCAGCAACCCGAGGTATTTTAACAAAACTGCCCGGTATTAAATTTTTCGTAACCTAATTAAATTATTCTCTAACAAATAATTTAAATCGGGTTTCAAAATATATATATATTAAAATATATATATAAATATTAAACATATTTTTAACTCTAATAAAATATGATTTTGATATTTAATTCCCAAAGTTAAAATTCGATTGTGCTAAATGCCTAAGCAATTTAACACCAAATACCCTAAAATCGCATAAATTAGAATTTAGAAAATTAAGGGTCTTACACGTTTTCTGTTTTAAGTTCTGTAATATCTGTTTTCAAAGTAGCATTTTCTGTTTTAAGTTCAGTAATATCAGTTTTCTGAGTTTCATTATCAGTCTTACGTTTAGTAATATTAGTTTTCAGAGTTCTATTTTCTGTTTTAAATTCAACCATTTGATTCTAAAAAACATTAACATTTTTAGTTAAGTTTGTATTTTCTTTCCTAAGTGTTTTTAGTTTTAAAAACAATTTGTGATTCTTATTTAAAAATTTATTTATAACAGTAATTAAATCAGAATGAGTAAATTCAGTAAATACCTCAATTCCTTCATCTGTTGATTCACTAAATCAAGACATGTTGAAGAAGAAACTAAACCACTATCAGGTTGGATACAAAAGATTGAAACTAGAGTAGTTGCTTCTAATAAAGTGGATAATAATAATAATAAATCTCGCACTTTAAGAAAAGAACACTCAGAGAATATTTCTAACGTGAACAAGTGTTTCTCTCTTTAAACTCTAAGATGAATTTGGAATTTTTTCCTTGAGTTCTTATACTTTTTTATGTTTTTCGATGATTTTCTTCTTTAGCCTTGAGTATCTATTTATAGTTAAAATTTTGGCTTCAATTTAGTACTTGTTTAATTCTGAATTGTATTTTGTTCAGATTGCGTTTGTAAATTTTTCAAATTGATTATCTTCGTTTTTTGTTTAGATTGAGATTGAAAATGCTTTAGATTGATTTTGTTCGTATTTTGTTCATACTACATTTGTAAATTCATTAGATTGATTATGTTAATATTTTATTGTAGAAAAATCTTGATCAAATCGTGACTATATCTTCTTTCATACTCTTTGAAGTCAAATATATTTTTCTCATAAAATACTTTTGTTATCATAAAAACTCTAAGTATAAAATGAACTTGGTTGCAACATATATGAGTATTAGATGCAACATGATTAGATGATACGTGGATCAAAGGCATCATGGTCATAGGCATATTCTGATCAGAGGGAGCATGATAGGAGGATACATGGATCAAATGCATATTCTGATAAGAAGTGATAGCGTTTTAGCAAGTGTACTGAATCGTTGCAAGTAATAATAAAATGGTAGTACCGAGTGTCGAACTCAAGGATTGCATTTTACTATTGAATTAATTTTAGTTACTAAAATTGAACAAAAAGTTCCCAAGTTGGTTGAAATAATAATTAAAATTGACAGCAGTAGTAAAATTGATCTTTTATAAATTTAGAAAAATGTCAGGGATGAGTTTCACTTCGAATCCAACCTTGGTGTCTAATTTGATCCTAGTTATTGAATTCCTTTATTGAATTATTACCGAATTCTCTTTATTATTCTTGCCCTAATGTCTTAGTGACAGAACCTTTAATTCCAAAGTAACCCCTAATTCCTTAGTGGATTTAAGATTAGAATTAAGCATTACCAGTATAGAAATTCTCTTGTGTAAATTATTGCTTTGCAACTAATTTAATTGGTTTCATGACCCTCCATCTATCCCAAGACTACAAATAAAATGATTTCTCATCTCAAGCATTCGTAAAGTCCACTTCCGTTTCAAATTACAAATCGTATAACATTTTAATGTTGATCAAGCAATAAAAAGCATTAAGCACAGAGATGAGAAAAATAATTCAATAAACTCATTCATATAACTAGAAATCAAATCATAAAAATAAGGGTTTCATCTTGTTACACTCATCCCTAACAAATAGGGTTTAGTTACTCATGACAGAGATACAAAAGATAAGGATTAAAGAAGAATTACAAGAATGATTCATGGATGATTCTTGATAAAACTGCTTCAATGGCGTTAGAAACGGCCGTCTTTGAGTTTCTATGTTAGGGCACAAGTCTCCCAAGTTCCCAAGAGTCAAAAAGATCCTTAAAACAGTAAAAATCTGTGTTTTTATGGTTGCTGGTGCGCGTCGCGCGCCTCAGGCGCAGAAAAACTCGCTCCAGGCGCGCGTTGGCAGAGTCCAATCCTGAGAAATGCGCTCCAAGCGCTCCAGGACGCGCTCCAGGCGCATTTCATCTGTTGTCTAATGTATTTTGCATGTTTCGCATCTTTTGCGTCTGAATTTGGTCCCGGTGGCTTCATGAAAGTTGTAGATATGAATCGTAGCTTTCATTAGCACTTGGAATGGCACTAATTGGACATCTAGAACTTCAGATATGGCTGAAATACTCCACATATGTCATGTTGATTTTTCACCAAAATTCAGCACTACACTAAAACAAAACGCAATGTAAAATTACGACAAATTCCTACTTAATCAACGAAATAAAAACAAAAAACATTTTATTAACTCAAAGAACAAAAATCAACAAAATGTATTAAATAAATCCTTAATTTAACTGATGATTGAGGATAAATAAGACTAAAACAGTGGGAAAATATGCATATGATGAAGAGTCATCACAACCCCAAACTTAATCTATTGTTTGTCCCCAAGCAACAATTAATTTCATATTTGGTCCTGTTAAATGCACACTTAAATTCAATTTCTCAAATTACATCAAATTCAAATTTCAAAGTTCCTGCTACTGCAAAACATTCATCATGCTCTATGGTTGTTTTTAAAAATACAGACAACAAGATTTGTACACCTTGGCATTCATTCATCAAATTCAACTCTCTCTTCACACAATCTCACCAAAATTTCTCTCAAGTGTTTAGAAAGGTTTATGAATTTATCACTCAAATCCTAGAACATGCATCACGCTACCATAGGCTTGAAAAAATTCTAGTTAGCAATCACAATGCAGTAAACACATACATTTTTGGAGGACTTCCGGGTTGTAATGGGGCTTAGGTAAGGGTAGGACATTTTAGGATAGTAGGCTTTACCACTTGGAGTTAGACATACATTTCCAGATTATTCTACCATTTTTTTTCTTCACCTTTTCATTATGGAGATTCTTAGACATTGACAGAAGAACCAGAAGATATATATTTTGTTTTTGTTTTTGTTTTTCTTCTTTCATTTTATTTTTCTTCTTTTTAATTTTTTTTTTATTTTCTTTTTCTGAGAATCACCACCCCAAACTTAGAAAGTTGCTATCCCATGAGCAACCCAACTTAGAATTTTATCAAGAACAAGATTTTTTTTTCTACCTAAACTCCAAGTAAGGTGATTTAATTAAAGTCAGGTGTTTTTCTTGTAATGTGGCTAGTAACTGAAATAAAAGGGCAATGCTCAAAGGGGCTAGCAAAGGGTAAATTTTTCATAGGGTAGTTAGAAAGGCTCAAACGACCAATAAAAATTGCCTCAATGTATGCATAAATTACATGTGATGCAAGTCAGAATTAGTGCAAGTTCTAGAGGGATAACACATGTCTGGATAATCACACAACAAATAATTTAAGTGTTTAGGCTCAAAAGCTCACAGCTAGGATAATAAGAGAGAGTATGAAACAATCAAAATAAAGCCAACATGCTTCTGAAAAGTTAAAATTGTATTTTTTGAAAAATTGATGGCATATTAGCCTTCTACAACCATTTAGTAATCAAGAATGCATGCATTAGAAAGGCTTGTCGACTTGAGCAATAACATAATCTAAGAAATGAAATTTAACTTGCAAAATCACAAACAGAAATTTTAAGATTAAGTGCAAGTCAATACGACTGTTACATCATCAAACAAAGAAAACAAGAAGACACAAAGAAAAACAAATAGACTAGACTAAAACAAAGAAAAACAAGGAAAGAAAAAAAAACGAAAAAAAAAATTCAAAACAAAAGAAAGAAAACTTCTCTAGTTTAGCAATTCAAGGATCCTCGTTTAGATCATCTGCTCCTGTTCCGCTATGGTCGCCGGTATACTGTTGAGGTGTAAATAGATCAGCATAAAACATGCCTCCCGGTGTCTGTTGAGAGGAGGATGTACTTGCAACCTTAGTTCGTTTTGCTGGAAAAAGCGTTTGGGCAACTTAACCAGGTTCTGTCATTTGGAGCTGTACAATCGTTTCTCAACGCATCTTTTTGATTCCTTGCTCATACCAAACATCAAAACTAAGAAAACTAGAAATTAGAGACTAAAATTGGAACTAAATGGAGTAAAATAAATCTGAAATGCAATAAATAAATACGGTGCAAAGGATATAAAATTGGGTTGCCTCCCAATAAGCGCTCGTTTAGTGTCTAGAGCTTGACGTCTCAACTACTGTCAAGGTGGCATATATGACAGGAAGAACACATCATCCTTCTTCTTCTTTTTGTTTGGTTGAAATTCCATGAACTTGAGAAATAAAAGATGTTGCTTCCATGTCCTTCTCAAATGTACATTGATGAACAAGGCATAGATTGAATCTAGAACTTTATCAATCTCTTCTTTTTTCTTTTCCTTGTTCGTCTTTTCCTCTTGCTTATCTTCTTCTACCACAACAATGAAATTATCTTCAATCTTCAACTTCTCCTCCATCTTCTCAAACGTAACCACTTGTTCAAATAACCTCTCACATTGAGTTTCAAATCTTTCAATTGAAACCATGTTATTCTTCATGAATTCAACCAAAACGTTTGTAACGTGAAAGTCTTTGTCATCTGATTCTTTGGATAGAATTTTAGGAGGTATAATTTGTTCCCAATAGATCTTTTTAATGTAACGCTCGTCGTTTTCTGTGACTTTCCAAAAAAATCTTCATATTCTACTAGTTCGGCAAGGTCATCAGCACAATTTCCATTCTTATGTGCTTCTCCGCAAAAGTCACACCTAAGAGGTTGCATCGGAGGGATCTGAGGGTGATGTTTTAAAAATGCATGGCACATGATTTGCCCCTCAATCATGCGACATATACCCGAAATAAGACAAGTATCCACACTCTTCATATAATTGCAGTAGAATATCATCAGTATAATCTTCCATGCTCTACAACGAATAGTTATCTCAAACAAAGAAGAGACAAACCACTAGACATGACATTAGCAAGTTCAACAAATAAAAAAAATAACATAAAATAAAATAAAATCAAAAATTTTATTGCAGAGTGAAAAATTTCAATTAAGTAAATAAATTAAATTCAATAGTGATATGGCAGTCCCCGGCAACGGCGCCAAAAACTTGATAGCGTTTCAGCAAGTGTACTGAATCGTTGCAAGTAATAATAAAAACGGTAGTACCGAGTGTCGAACTCAAGGATTGCATTTTACTATTGAATTATATTTAGTTACTAAAATTGAACAAAAAGTTCCCAAGTTGATTGAAATAATAATTAAAATTGACAGCAGTAGTAAAATTGATCTTTTATAAATTTAGAAAAATGTCAGGGATGAGTTTCACTTCGAATCCAACCTTGGTGTCTAATTTGATCCTAGTTATTGAATTCCTTTATTGAATTATTACCGAATTCTCTTTATTATTGTTGCCCTAATGTCTTAGTGACAGAACCTTTAATTCCAAAGTAACCCCTAATTCCTTAGTGGATTTAAGATTAGAATTAAGCATTACCGTATAGAAATTCTCTTGTAAATTATTGCTTTGCAACTAATTTAATTGGTTTCATGACCTGCATCTATCCCTAGACTACAAATTCATGAATTTCTCATCTCAAGCATTCGTAAAGTCCACTTCCGTTTCAAATTACAAATCGTATAACATTTTAATGTTGATCAAGCAATAAAAAGCATTAAGCACAGAGATGAGAAAAATAATTCAATAAACTCATTCATATAACTAGAAATCAAATCATAAAAATAAGGGTTTCATCTTGTTACACTCATCCCTAACAAATAGGGTTTAGTTACTCATGACAGAGATACAAAAGATAAAGATTAAAGAAGAATTACAAGAATGATTCATGGATGATTCTTGATAAAACTGCTTCAATGGCGTTAGAAATGGTCGTCTTTGAGTTTCTATGTTAGGGCACAAGTCTCCCAAGTTCCCAAGAGTCAAAAAGATCCCTAAAACAGTAAAAATCTGCGTTTTTATGGTTGCTGGCGCGCGTTGGCAGAGTCCAATCCTGAGAAATGCGCTCCAAGCGTTCCAGGACGCGCTCCAGACGCATTTCATCTGTTGTCTGATGTATTTTGCATTTTTCTCATCGTTTGCGTCTGAATGTGGTCCCGGTGTCTTCATGAAAGTTGTAGATATGAATCTTAGATTTCATTAGCACTTGGAATGACACTAATTGGACATCTAGAACTCCAGATATGGCTGAAATACTCCACATATGTCATGTTGATTTTTCACCAAAATTCAGCACTGCACTAAAACAAAACGCAATGTAAAATTACGACAAATTCCTACTTAATCAACGAAATAAAAACAAAAAACATTTTATTAACTCAAAGAACAAAAATCAACAAAATGTATTAAATAAATCCTTAATTTAACTGTTGATTGAGGATAAATAAGACTAAAACAGTGGGAAAATATGCATATGATGAAGAGTCATCAGGAAGCAACATGATCAAATGATACGTAGCTCAAAGGCAACATGATAAGAGGATACGTGGATCAGAGGTATATTCTGATTGAAGGCATCATGATTAGAGGATATGTGGATCAGAGGCAACATGATTAGAGGCAGATTCTAATTAGAGGCGGTGTAATCAGAGGCAACATGATCAAAGACAAATTATGACCAAAGGCATCCTAATAATATGATACGTGAATCAGAGGCAACATGATCAAAGGCAACACAATCAAATGATACGTGGATCAGAGACAACATGATAAGAGGCAACATGATCAGAGGATACATGGATAAGAGGAAACATGATTATAGGCAAATTATGATCAATGGCATCATGATAAGAGGATACGTGGATTAGAGGCAACATGATTAGAGAAACTTTTTGATAAGAGGCAGCATGATTATAGGGTTCATGGATTAGAGGCATTTTTTATCAAAGACAACATGATCAGATGATACGTGGATCAGAGTTAACATGGAAGGAATAAACTCATAGGTAAAGACAGAAGAGAAACAACAACGTCAACAAGAGAAAGAAAACAATAGAGGCCAAAATAGAAGGGAACAATAGAGGCAAAAATAGAAGTAAACATCTGAAGCAAGAACAAAAGAAAAACAACAGAGTCAAAAAGAGAAGGGAAACGTCAAAAGCATGCGTATTAACATTGGAAGTGGGAACGACACATCTAACCATAATTCATTAAATCACAGTTTCCCAGGTTCTTAAATCATTCATCAAGAAAATCATCACAATCAAAATAACAACATGTATGACATTTTAAATGCAGAATTCACAAAATTCCTATATGCTTAAAAGAGTCATTTTCCTGTATTTCTCATATTGTCAATAAATCGATTTAACTTATAAAATAGTTTAATAGTAAATAGAGATTTTTAATGGAATTAACCCAAGAACTCTCATGCTAAATAAGTTTTAATCTAAAAGAACTCACTGTTTCTAAGAGTTGTCCTTTGAAATTTGCACTAATTGGAGAAGGAATTGATTCCAGTAGTTCTTGGTCTTTCTTCAAGTCGTGTCCTCTGTTCTTAGCTTTGAAATCCTCCATTCTTGTTCGTTATTTCCTTGCTTATCTTTTATTGGTTTATTCTCGAAGATGGAGAAGTAGAATCTTGCATGCAAAGCTTTTGGGCAGGTTTGAGAGACTTATGTGAGATTTTACCATTTTAGGTGTTCTTCCAATCTTCAGCTAATGGAAAAGGAAACAAGGAAGAAAAATGCTTACTTCAGATTTTTTATCGAGACAGAAATAAGTGAGGGAAATGTGTGGAAATTCGCCTTTTTGACCCATTGATATTTCCCATAAATCTCTTGCACCTTCCCATTTAAATTAAATTTCTTATTTTAAATTAATATGTTAATAGTTTAAAAAAAAATCATTAAGTTTAAAGTAAATGGGTTATTACAACAACCATAGGTTTTAAATACATGAATTGACTAACCTAAGTTTTAGTCTATATAGTAAATATAAAGAAATTTTGAAAACAAAATTTGTGAGTTATTTTTATCATCATCAATGATCGAATTCTTAAAACAAAAAAGTAGCTCTGGAGAAAAAAAAGTTGGAAGAGAGAAGGAATGAAAAAAGAAAGAGAAAGAATGTGATGAGCGTAAATTAAACACGCGACCTTCAGATTTCAGTCTGACGTTATCCCAATTGAGCTATTCCAGCAAATTTATAAATTATTTGTCGTTTTTTGTTGTTATTCTTTTGTGCTTGAGCCTGTTCACATATACACCCTTTTTCGATTGTAGCAAATGTGTATTTGTTTAGTTTCCGATAGATGTATTATTGTGCTCTGAATGAAAGAATATCATTTTTGGCAAAAACAATCATTTATAAAGTAAATGATATTATTTTTAATTGTATATTTTAAAGAAGAATTTCCAATATTATATTTGGTTTACAACCATAGTTCTTAAATAAATTTTAAATTCTTGAATTGAATAACCTAAGAAAAGAAAAGCTTGGGTCGAACATGGGACCTTCTGATCTTCCATATGATAGTCTCCCAACTAAGCTATAGCCCACAAATTTTCAGTGTTAGTGATAGCGTTTCAGCAAGTGTATTGAATCGTTGCAACTAATAATTAAAACTGTAATACCGAGTGTCGAACTCAAAGATTGCGTTTTGCTGTCGAATTATATTTAATTCCTAAAATTAAACAAAAAGTTCTCAAATTGATTGAAATAATATTTAAAATTAACAACAGTAGTAAAATTTATCATTGATATTAAGAAAAATATCAAGGATGAGTTTCACTTTGAATCCAACCTTCGTGTCTAATTTGATCCTAATTACTGAATTGTTTTATTAAATTATTACCAAATTCTCTTTATTATTTGTGCCCTAATGTCTTAGTGACAGAACCTTTAATTCCAAAGGAACCCCTAATTCCTTAGTGGATTTAAGATTAGAATTAAGCCTTACCGTACAAGAATTCTCTTGTTAAACTATTGCCTTTGCAACTAATTTAATTGGTTTCATGACCTGCATCTATCCCTAGACTACAAATTCATGAATTTATCAACGCAAGCATTCGTAAGGTCCACTTCCGTTTCAAAATACGAATCGTAGAGCATTTTAATGTTGATCAAGCAATAAAAAACATTAAACACAGAGATGAGAAAAATAATTCAATAAACTCATTTATATAACTAGAAATCAAATCAGAAAAATAAGGGTTTCATCTTATTACACTCATCCCTAACAAATAGAGTTTAGTTACTCATGACAGAGATAGAAAAGATAGAGATTAAAGAAGAATTACAAGAAGGATTCATGAATTATTCTTGATAAAACTCCTCCAATGGTGTTAAGAACAATCGTCTATGAATTTCTCTGCTAGAGGACAAGTGTAACACCTCGTTTTTCAAAGCGTGAGTGTATTTTTTTTTTTCAAAAGAAATTAAAATAAAACAGGAAAATAAATAAGGTAACACACGTTTGGATAAATATTTAAGTCATAATACAACGACAATTAAGTCAACAGAAATATTAAGAGCAGCGGAGAAATTCTCAATCCATGAATTCAAAATATATACATAACAAAAGTAGTACAGTCTTCCAGTTTAAAAATAAACGCAACCCAAAAGAAAGACATCTGTTCCCTCTGTGACAACCTAGTCTGATCATTTTACAAAACAACTAAACACCCTGAGTGATCTCCACGCGCCCCGTGAGATCCTCCTAACGTAGCTGCAGTCAAGCGTCCCATCTCCATTCCCGTCCGTAGGGTACGAACCGGTAGGATCGTCCTGACTCTCATCTGAGGGCAAAGCCCAGATTTCCACAATAATTGTAAAGGTCACCAACCGAAAATAACAGTTAACACATAACATTTAAGTTTTAAATGCTAAAAGTAACTTTTCAACTAAGCATGCACCTTATCAGGATTCTCAATATGCGAAAAGTTCATACAATACTTTGCCAATTAAAAATGAAAGCAAAAAGAAGTTCTCAATCCCCTAATGAAAACATAACAAATCAAGACATGGATAAGTTAATGAGTAATCAAACATCTAACTCAAACTGAGGATTTTCACTGAGCCAATCGATTGGGAAATCGATTGGGGTGAAGGATTTTAATGAAAACAGAATCCTGGGCTGAAATCAATCGATTGGGAAATCGATTGAGTGAGTACTGAGCCCCTGGTTTTAAGCCAATCGATTTCCAAATCGATTTGGTCGAATATGGCTGAGTCCCTGACTTAAGGCCCAATCGATTGGGCAATCGATTTCTTAAAGGATTTTTGAAAACTGATTACGAAATCGATTGGCTAATCGATTTTGTCAATTTGGCCAAGTCCCTGTTTACCCATCCAATCGATTGGGAAATCGATTTCCCTGTGTATTCTTTCAAAAATTCATAACTAACTCAATCACATTCATACATGATCTGAAATCCTAACACTTAGCACTGATAACGCAATCGCTACAACATCATTAAGTTCGAAATAGTATTGCAAGCAAACATGTTATCACCAAATTCCAAAACATAACACTTAACATTTATAACACAATTAATACAACATCATGAGTTTCGAAATGGTATTGCAATCCAACATGTTATCACCAAATTCCAAAACATACATTTAACACTTATAACACAATACTACACAGACAAAATGAACCAACAATTCACAATTTAACAGGGTGTAGTCTCTCACGGACAAACACCTGTGCAGTCTCTCACGGACAAACACAATTCACCAAGAAACGTAAGTCGTAAACGTACCACCTATCACGGGTCAGTACTGTTTACCGAGGTGCCACCTATCGCGGGTCAGCACGATTTACCAAAATACACATAAGTAAACAAGACATTAAGAGATTCCCCGTTCTTAATTCTTATTTAACTTAAACTAGGGCGTAGTCTCTCACGGACAAACCCCTGTGCAGTCTCTCACGGACAAACACAATTCCCTCAGGAACGTAAGTCGTAAACGTACCACCTATCACGGGTCAGTACTGTTTACCGAGGTGCCACCTATCCCGGGTCAGCACAACTTACCAAACGTAAATCGTAAACGTACTGTCTATCACGGACCCGTACCGTTTACCAAGGTGCCACCTATCGCGGGTCAGCACGATTTACCAAAACACACATAAGTAAACGAGACATTAAGAGATTCCCCATTCTTAATTCTCATTTAACTTAACGATTTTCAAAACAAAACATTCAGTAAATAAGTCATTAAGAGATTCCCCATTCTTAATACTCATTTACTGAAACGATTTTCAAAAACAAACATTAAGTAACCGAGACATTAAGAGATTCCCTATTCTTAACGCCCAGTTAACTTAAACGATTTTCAAAAACAATATTAAGTAACCAAGACATTAAGAGATTCCCCATTCTTAACGCCCAGTTAACTTAAACGATTTTCAAAAACAAATATTAAGTAAACAAGACATTAAGAGGTTCCCCATTCTTAATACTCATTTACTGAAAGATTTTCAAAAACAAATATTAAGTAACTGAGACATTAAGAGATTCCCCATTCTTTACGCCCAGTTAACTTAAACGATTTTCAAAAACAAATATTAAGTAACCGAGACATTAAGAGATTCCCCATTCTTAACGTGCAGTTAACTTAAACGATTTTCAAAAATAAATATTAAGTAACTGAGACATTAAGAGATTCCCCATTCTTAACGCCCAGTTAACTTAAACGATTTTCAAAAACAAATATTAAGTAACCGAGACATTAAGAGATTCCCCATTCTTAACGTCCAGTTAACTTAAACGATTTTTCACAAACAAACACACATTAAGTAAACAAGACATTAAGAGATTCCCCATTCTTAATACTCATTTAACTTAATGGTTTTCAAATTCCACACAAAACAAACTCAAACAAATTCTCACATTCAATTCATAATTCACACCAAAACACACATCAATCAACAAACATCAAGTATGAACATGCCAAATACGATGAACACAAATCAACATAATAAATTTCATTTATTCAAAATCTTACATACATGAGGTAAAATCATTTTTCCCAAAACAATACTCCAATCCTAACACAATTCGTTTCCACACAACCACAGATAAGGCCCTAGATGCAAACTAAAAGTTTGGAAGGAGCCCTTACCTTAACGTTAGCTCGAACGTGCGTTTCCGGCACCGTGAGCAAATCCCGTAAAATCTCCGCTCGCAACGTCGCCTCCAAATTGGTCCCCTAGCACCGTATCGTGGTAGTGAGCAACTTTCCCTTCTAACTCTTCGCGAAATGAAGCTTGGATCTAGAAGAAACGGAGGGGTTTGTGTTTGAATCTCAATTACCGTCTTTCTTCGTTTTCGAATCAAAGAGGAAGAGTGGAGTTGCGAAATCTTTGTTCTAGCACTCACCAACCTTGGGTCATAGTTTGAAGAAATGAAGCAACGAAATGAAAAATGGGAGGAGGAGGGAAAATGGGGTCGCGCACGCAGGGGAGAGGAAGAAGATGAAGTTTTGGATTTTCTTTCCTTCCTTTTTACTTTGTTTTTTCCTTCCTTTCGTAATTTCCTTCTTTCCTTTATATAACCTTTTCTTCTCCCTTTCCTTCCTTCTAATTTCCTTTCTTTCTATATTCTCTCCAAGCAAACTGATATATATATATATATAGTATATATATATATGACTATATATATAGTTCATAGATCAATATAACTTCACAAATATCTCAAAATATCTAGATATTTGTTAATTACATTTCACCCGTAACGCATTTAAATTCTCCGTAAAGGATTTACCCCGCACTTAATTTAAATTATTTATCGACGAGTATCTCTACGGTGTCAAAATAACTTTTTGATCCTATAAACTCCAAAATATAATTAACTTTGGCTAAAAAGCTCCGAGTCAAAATCCAAAATATATAAAATACATAAGTGTACTTTAAAATTATGGGTCTTACAACAAGTCTCCAAACTTCCCAATGACAAAAAGATGTCTAGAAAGTGAAAAAATGCGTTTTAATGTATGTTGTCGCGTGCCACGCACCCCAGACGCACCCCAATTGGACATCTACAACTCTAGATATGGCTGAAATACTCCACATAAGTCATGTTGATTTCTCACCAAAATTCAGCACTGCACTAAAATAAAGTAACAACGCAAAACTACAAAAGATCTCTACTTAATCAAGAAAATAAGAACATAAATATTTCATTAAATCAAAGAACTAAAATCAACAAAATATATCAAATAACTCCTTAAATTAACGAATGAATAAAAGATAAATAAGACTAAAAATAATAAAAAATATGCATATGATGAAGAGTCGTCAGTTAGCAAATGTGTATTTATGTCGTTTTTCATCGATGTATTATATTAATTAGAACAAATGCGTATACTTTTTAGTCAAAAAAATCGTTTAAAAAGGAAATGATGTTATTTTAATTGTATATTTGAAATAAATTTTTTAAATACATATTGGATTTGTTTAACAACCATAATATATTTAAAATACTTAAATGAATAACCTAAATTTTAGTCTAAAGAGTAAATATAAAAGAAATTTTAAAAATAATATTTTTGAGTTATATGTAGTGAGCGTGGATCGAACAGGCGACTAGGGTGGGAATAGGTTAGACCATTCGTCAGGGCCCTATGGCCTATTTAATAAAAAGGTTAGGCTCATGCTATTTTTAAAGCCTATTTATTTAAATAGGTCAGACTCAAGCTTATAAAAAAGCCTATTAGGGCCTTACAGGCCGACCTATATATATTTTATTATTTATTAATGTTATTTTTTATTATTATATTAATAATATTATTTCCTATTTTAAATTTTATCAACTAGGCAATCACTCAGTAGCGATTCCATATTTGGTAGTCGTTCCATATTTGGTAGATGTTCAATTAGTCAATCATTCACTAAGTAGTCGTTCCATATTTGTTTGAGAAGTGTGTTTGTTTTAGAAAAAAAAATATATTCTTTGAAACTAAAAATTATTTTTTAGGGTTTAAAGGATGTTTGTTTTCTGATTTTTTTAAAATTATTTTGTTAGAAAAATTATTTTTTGTTTAATATATATATATGTACATTGATATTGGTATGTGGAGAGTATCACGTGGTATTTAAATATTTTAATGTGAATAAGACTTTTAAATAGGCTTCCAGGCCAGACCAGACTTTTAAAAAGGTCAGGCTATACCGAAAAAAAAACCTATGATAGGTTGTAGGCCTAAAAAATTAGTTATAGGTCAGACTCAGACCTTTCAAAGCCTAACTTATTCCCACCCCTACAGGTGACCTTTAGATCTTCAATCTAACGCTCTCCCAACTAAGATATCCCTGTACGTTTAAAAGTACTTAGCCATTTTATGCTATTATTCTTGGTGTTATGAGCTTGTTCACCTTTTTGGTTTTAGCGAATATTTTTGTGAGTTATGTTTATCATCCAGAATTGAATTTTTAAAAAGAAGTCCGTAAAAAAAATAGGGCATGTGAATGCAGTGAACGTCTGACACTCTCCCAACTAAGCTATTCCCGCAAATTTATAAATTTTTTGTCTTTTTTGGTGTTATTCTTTTGTACTTGAGCCTTTTCACATATACATCCTTTTCGGTTTTAGCGAATATGTATTTATGTAGTTTTTGATCAATGTATTATTGTGCTTTGAATGAACGAATATCATTTTTAGTAAAAAAAAATCATTTAAAATGCAAATGATATTTTTTAATTGTATATTTGAAAGAAAATTTTCCAATATATATTATATTTGTTTAACATATATAGTTATTGAATAAATTTTAAATTCTTGAATTTAATAACCTAAGATTTAGTCTACAAAGTAAATATAAAATAAATTTTGAAACTAATATTTTTGTGAGCTATTTTTATCATCAATGAACGATGTTTTTATAAAAAAAGACCGTAAAAAAATAGTGTGCATGAGAGAAGAAAGAGCTTGGATCAAACATGGGACCTTCAAATCTTCTCTCGGATATTCTCTCAACTGATCTATAACCCACAAATTTTCAAGTGTTGTCGTTTCATGGTGTTACTCTGGGTGTTGTGAATTTGTTTACGTACACACCCATTTCAGTGTTAACAAATGATTATTTGTGTCGTTTTCGATCGATGTATTATGTTAATTAGAATGAATCATTATTTTTAGTCAAAAAAGTTGTTTAAAAAGGAAATGATGTTATTTTTAATTGTATATTTGAAAGAAAATGTGAATTATTAATTAAAAGACCATAAAAAATAGTAGTCATGTAAATGCCGTGAGCGTGGATTGAACACGCCATCTTTAGTAATGCTCTCTTAAGTAAACTATCGCCGCCAATTATTTAGTGTTTTGTTTATTTATGTTGTTATTATGGGTGTTGAGTCAGTTCACATATTTACATTTTCCATTTTAGTAAATACGTATTTGTGTCATTTTTTATCGATGTATTTTATTAATTTGAATAAGTGAATATCATTTAAAAAGGAAATAATGTTATTTTTAACTGTACATTTGAAAGAAAAATTTCAAATATAAATAAGATTTGTTAAAAAACCATTAGACTAAATTACATTCGTGGTCTCTTAACTTAATTTCAGGTAATGTTTTAGTCCTTTATCTTTTTTTTTTTTCCCGACTTAGTCCTTTATTTTAATTTTAAATGACAATTTGATATTTTATGTTTTAAAATTTCAACAACCTTATCCTCCTTTTTAAACAAAAATTCAAAAAAAAAATTCAATCAAAACTCATAAAATTAATTATATTCTTCAATATAATATAAATTTCATCAAAATCCGTAACGCAAATCTTCAAATAAACTCATATTTTCATACTTTATTTGATATTATTAGGAATAAAGGACTAAATCGGAGAAAAAAAAGATAAAGGACTAAAACGTTACCTGAAATTAAGTTAAGGGACCACGAATGTAATTTAGCCAAACCATTATTATTGGATAAATCTAAAAATATTTGAATTGGATAACCTAAGTTTTAGTCTTGAGAGAGTAAATATAAAATACATTTTAAAAAATAATATTTTTTGCCAGTTATTTTTTATCATCAATGAACAATTTTTTTAAAAAAAGACCGAAAAAAAGTAATGCCGGTGAGAAAATAAAGAGTTGGAAAATAGAAAGGATTAAAAAAAAAAAAAAAAAACCAATGCGGTGAGTCTGGATCAAACACACGACTTTCAAATCTTCGGTTTGACCCTCTCCCAAACATGTTCTCCCCGCAAATAATATTGCAAACCAGTCGGAAATCAATCCAAACTCGGGTCTTACTGTGGCAGGGCAGTATTTCTAACACTAGACGACTGGTGCTTGTCATGAATAATTCTTCACTACTTTGAGTTTTTTTTTACTACTGCAAGTTTTTGTTGTTACCCGTGTCTTGTATGGATAAATTATTTTTTGTAAAAAAATTGTGTAAATAAAATAATATTTTTTAGCTGTTTTGAAAAAAATAAAATGATATAAATTTCTGTTATGAAATATGCATTATAAAATACATATAAAAAATAATAAAATATTTGTAATAAATATAAATAATTAAAAGAAGTCCTCATCTTTGTATAAAAATAAAATAAAAGAAGTTCTATATATACTTAAAATATTCAACCTATTGTGTCATAAAAAATAACGCAAGTCAATTTTAAAAAAACACTCAAGCATGCATATACTAAAACGTGTAAAGAAATATCAGCATAGGGGAGCGGCCCAACATAAAACAAAATTATTCGAGTAAATTTTTTTAAAGTTAATAAATAAATTATTAATATTTTATTTAAAATTTTATCTTTCGCATTTTTTCGATGCAAAATCAGTTATCAAATTATTGTAATCGATTTTGTTTAATAATTCTTTTTCAATCGATAATAAAACTAATCTATTTAATCTTTCTTGTGACATCATTGGTCTTAAATAAAATTTAATTAATTTGAGTTTCAAAAAACTTCTTTCTGCTGAAGCGATAGTTACAAGAATTGTTAATATTATTCTATATACAATATATGTATTTGGAAAAAATCTAACTTTCTTATATAATTAAGTATGTCAATTAGTGTGTCATTTTCTACTTGTATTATCTCTCTTTGAATTTTAAGTTCTACAAATAAATATAATCCATAAATATCTGATTTGTTCTTATGTTTTAAAAAATCACTACACGAAAAATAGGATTTTACAACGTTCTTTTTAATGCAATTTTCTTTTAATTTTTTATTATCCAATGATTTTAATCTCTCAATATTAAATAGAAAATTAAAAATATCTTCATAAAATTTAAATTGTTCAAATCTACTTTGAAATGAAGTAATTAATCAAGTGAAAAGCAATTAAAATAATAATTATGCTAAAAATTGAAGATAAAACTTTTTGGAAGCATTTTTTGTTTGTGTTTACAGTTGTTGGAGGTTTAAATAATTTTTATAATCTATTATTGGGTCCATATAGCATATAAAAATGAAAATAAAAAATTATTTTTCGACGAGACCTAAAACAAAGAATTTACCTGTCTATCTCTTAGACGACTAACAAGAATGAAGTAGTGTTGGGTATCAGAGAAAAAAACCAATTTTATCTTCAATTTGAAAAAATAAAAGTTAGATATTAACCTAAAATACCATACCAGATGTATAAGACGTATTCCATTGCAACAATCTTATTATTGATGGCGAGTCTAAGCACGACATATAGAATTTGTCGAGATTTATGGTTGTTAGTGAGAGTAAGCTCAATAGAAAAATGTAATAAATATTACAACTCATTTTCTTCCATTTCCAATTGAAAGGGTCACTTTCTCCTACATACGGTTTATAAAATATGTATATTAGTTAGTTCATGTAACTTAGTATAAGAAAAAATAAAACTCAAGACCTGACCAAATGTACTAATTAAATAACACATAATGGATGAATATCAATACATAGTCAAATATAAAAGTAAGTGGTTTCCCAAAGAATAAACACTGGTAACAAAAAACCAAATACAGATAATTTAAGAGTCATCTCAAAATAAAATAAATGATAAAATAGGAACGATGATAAATTATTTCTCAAATTGATCTAAATATTTTCAAATATTTCCCCATAAAAAATGATGTTTGTAGTTGATGAACATACTTTTTGGCAACCACAAGAAAAATGAACATGAATGAAGACTCGGTAAATTAAAATTGCAAAACTATTTCAAAATTAAAGTTAGAAAAAAACATTGAAAGTTGGTGGCATGATTATATATTTATAGAAAAGTAATGACTTTAATGATTTGGAGGAAATTAGGATTTTAATAAATAATGTTTTTGACTAAAAAAAAATGTTTTTTAGATGAGATATTAGTTTTGAATTTTACATATTCAAAATTTCTAATTTTGTGATATATTATTGGCTTAATTGCAGTTTTGATCCCCCTATTTTAACTGAATCGCGGAAGTAGTCCCTCCATTTTGTTTCTTCCCAGTTTTGGTCCCCCAAGCAGAATTTTGGTCCAAAACTTGATGAAATTTCATTTTTTTTTGCATTTATTTAAGTCACGCAATGCCTCAAGATCTCATTTGCAACAATTGTACCTGAAATATATGATCATAAATGATGTAGTACGGCTTTAAAAACTAAAATTTGATCAAGTTTTGGACTAAAATTCTGTTTGGGGACCAAAACTGGGAGAAAATAAAATGGAGGGACTACTTTTGCGATTCAGCTAAAATAGGGGGACCAAAACTGCAATTAAGCCTATATTATTTTTAATTTATTTTTAAAATTCAAATATAATATAGATTTTTTATTTATATTTTTTTTATATAAGTAAAAGTGAATCAAAGAAAACTAATGAATCTAATACAAGCATTTACATTAATTTTCTTTTATCGTACTTTACTTATATTTGATATTGGAGTAGTATATTAAAGTGTTATTTTATATTGTGACTGACATTCTAAATTAATTGGGAGGAATTAATTGAAAATTGAAAAAGTGGCAAATAACGTAGAAAATTGTGTTTAACATGTTTGATTTATTTTAGTGCTTGATTGGAATCAAATTGATGGAATTTTTACGGTTTCTTTTGTAAATTGAAAATGCTTGTTAATGCAAAAGAGTAACACACGAGTTATGCACGATGGTCAACAACTTACGGTGATCAACCTTCCTTGAATTACGTCAAAAACTAAATTTACTAATTTCTTTAATTTAAAATCTTGACATATGTATATTTATTTATTTTCATTTGGAAATCATTCGCGCTATATAGCATTACCCTTTATAAAAATGTCAAATTGTGTATTTTTATTCCTTGTTAAAAAAAACCAAATTATAGTAGAGATGTTTAAAATCGCGAATGAAATGAAATTAATTAATATATTTTGCTTTTATTATTTTACTTATTGGCAATAGTAAATTTCAAAATTGAAATGGTGTCAATGACGTTGGAAATTATCAATATTGTACTTTATGTTGGTGATTAATTGGAATCACACTGATGAAATTTTTATGTTTGACAAAGAATAAAATGCAAATGGAGACAGTGTTAGGATCAATCACGTTGGAAATGGTTTTCAATGTGCTTGTTTCATGTTTATTTTTTATTTGAAAGAATGTTGGTTCTTTCATTAGAACTAGACTTATGTATTATTTTACAAAAAGCCCAAATAGTGTATTCCCATTAAAAAGGGATAAATTATAGGAGATGTTTGTAACCGTGAATGTAAAATGAAATTAATAAATATATTATGTTTTTATTATCGTAATTCACTACGCCAGAAATGACATTTAACAACGCCCATTTTACAGCGCTTTCTAAACACAAGCGCTGTTGTAATTATATTTTAAAAATAACGGAACCTATTACAGCGCTTTTTATGTGAAGCGCTGTAAAACAAGCGCTGTAGTAGGTCATATAACGTTTGCGCATCACGTTATAAGGATTTTACAGCGCTTGTCAAAAAAGCGCTGTAAAAGGAAGCGCTTTCGCGAATCAGTTACAGTGCTTTTTCACAAGCGCTGTAAAACACATGCGCTTTCATTGAATTTAACTACCTATTACAGCGCTTTTTCACAAGCGCTGCTAAACACATGCGCTTTCATTGAATTTAACTACCTATTACAGCGCTTTTTTCACAAGCGCTGTAAAACACATGCGCTTTCATTGAATTTAACTACTTATTACACCGCTTTTTTCACAAGCGCTGTAAAACACATGCGCTTTCATTGAATTTAACTACCTATTATAGCGCTTTTTTCACAAGCGCTGTAAAATACATCATTCAAATAATTATATACGTTGGAAACCCTCATATCCTCTACATCTTTCAAATAATTATATACATTGCGAACCCTAATATCCTCTACGTACTGTGCGGCCATCTACGTTGTCTAAGGTATTTTTTACACATGATCTGTTATGTTTTGAAATTGTCAAAAATTGTCAAAAACTCATACCCACATGATCTGTTCTGTTTTGAAATTGTCAAAAATTGTCAAAAACTCATACCACATGATCTGTTCTGTTTTGAAATTTTTAGTTGATATTGGTTTCTTTTTGAAACTTGTTGATATGTTTTGAAAGCTTATTATTTTTGTTACTGCATTCATATAGGTGGTATAATATGGATAGGAAATGGATTTCAGCCAATCGATTGTCAAAAGAGTATGAAATTGGAGTGAAGGAGTTTGTTGAGATTGCAGTGAAGAATGCAAAAGATCCAAATAGAGTAGTTTGTCCTTGTTTAAAATGTTGTTTTGGAAAACGTGTTAGAGAAGATGAATTAGAAGGACATCTAGTATGTAATGGAATTGATCAAAGCTACACATGTTGGATAAGACATGGTGAGAAAAAAAAAAGGAAACATTAATTTTGAGAATAGTTCTACATATGCTTCAACTGACTTCGATACAGATACATATGAGCCGGACCGAGTTGATGAGATTGCAAAAGCAGTTGAAGAAGATCTTCGAGATTGTCCTAAAATGTTTGAAAGTTTGTTGAGTGATGCAGAGAAAGAATTATATAATGGTTGTACTAAATTCACAAGACTGTCAGCGATATTAAAGTTGTACAACTTAAAAGCGAGTAATGGATGGTCTGATAAAAGCTTTACGGAATTATTAACACTCATAAAAGATATGTTGCCAGATGATAATGAACTTCCCAGTCGAACCTACGAGGCTAAACGGATTTTGTGTTCTATTGGAATGAGTTACGAAAGGATTCATGTGTGTCCTAACGATTGCATTTTATTTTGAAACGAATATGAACTACTTAAGGCGTGTCCGAAATGCAATGTCTCTCGATATAAGAAGAAAGAATCTACTCCAGCAAAAGTCGTGTGGTATTTTCCTATAATACCAAGATTTAGGCGCATGTATCGCAGTGAAGAAGATTCAAAACACTTGACATGGCATGCAGATGAAAGAATTAGAGATGGAATGTTTCGACACCCTGCAGATCCCCACAATGGGCAAAAATTGATCACGAGTATCCTGAATTCGGGATAGAGTCAAGAAATCTAAGACTTGCACTTTCTACTGATGGAATGAATCCACATGGTCTTCAAAGCATCTCACATAGCACGTGGCCTGTGATTTTGGTAATATATAACCTACCTCCATGGTTATGTATGAAGCGTAAGTTTATGATGTTGTCTCTGTTAATTTCTGGACCCAAACAACTGGGGAATGATATCGACGTTATACTTGACTCCTTTAATTGAAGATTTAAAAATTCTGTGGGAGACAGGTGTGGAAGTTTATGATGGGTATAGGAAGAGTGTTTCAATTTGAGGCTATGTTGTTTGGCACAATTAATGATTTTCCAGCATATGGTAATTTATCAGGATATAGCATTAAAGGTCAGTGTGCATGTCCTATATGTGAAGAGAGTACAAATTGGATGCGGTTGAAACATTGTAAGAAGAATGTGTTTCTTGGACATCGTAGATTTTTAACCTTATAGTCATCAGTATCGTGGGTGGAGAAATGCATTCAATGGAAAATCAGAGGAAGGTAAAGCTCCTTTAGCACCGACTGGATATCAAATACTTGAAAGAGTACAAGGGTTTGACCAATAAATTTTGGCAAACCTTTTGCGGGAGAGCTGGTGAAAACTGGGTGGAAGAAAAAGTCAATTTTCTTTGAATTGCCATATTGGAAGTCATTGTATGTAAGACATTCCTCGATGTGATGCATATTGAGAAAAATGTATTTGAAAGTGTTATTGGTACGTTACTCAATGTTCCAGAAAGTCTAAGATGGCGTCAATGCAAGATTGGACTTGGTCGATATGGGGAATAAGAAATGAACTAGCTCCAGTAAAGAAAGGAAGTCGCACATATCTACCTCCAGCCGCTCATACTCTATCTAGAAAGGAAAAAATTGTTTTATGTAAATTTCTACACGAAGTTAAAGTTCCAGAAGGATACTCTTCGAACATTAAAAATTTGGTTTGTATGAAAGACCTCAAGTTAAAAGGTTTGAAGACCCATGATTGTCATATTATAATGGAGCATTTGCTACCAATAGGTATACCGTTCCATTTTACCTGAAAAAAGTTCGACTAGCCTTAACTAGATTATGCTTCTTCTTCAGGGAAATTTGTAGTAAAGTGATCGACCTCAGAAATTACCGACATTGCAGAGGGAAATTGTTGTTTACTTTGTGTGAGCTTGAAATGTATTTCCCACCATCGTTTTTTGATATAATGGTTCACCTTACTGTTCATTTGGTTAAGGAGACACAACTTTGTGGGGCCAACTTATATGAGATGGATGTATCCGATAGGAACGATATATGAAAATATTAAAAGGGTACGTAAAAAGTAGAAGTCGACCAGAAGGTTGTATTGCTGAACGATACATTGTTGAAGAGGCTGCTGAATTTTGTACTGAATATCTGTCCAATGTTGAATCCATAGGGCTTCCCATGTCTCGTCATTCGGGAAGACTATCAGGAGAAGGGATAACTGGAAGGAGACTACTGACTATATCAAGGACAGAATGGGAGCAGGCACAATTGTATGTTCTGCACAATGATGATGAGGTTCAACCGTATGTTACAATACACATTGATCAGTTATCTCGTTTGAACATGAATAGGAATCAAAATTGGATAACTCGAGAGCACAATCGAAGTTTTGTAACATGGTTAAAAATCACATAATGTCAAAATTTGATATAGACCCCGGATCAATTTCAAATAGATTGAGGTGGCTAGCAAATGGTCCGAGCTTACATGTCTTTTCTTACACTGGTTATGTTATTAACGGCTACACATTTTATACCAAAGAACAAGATGATCAGACACTATGCAAAATAGTGGAGTCACTCTCGTAGCTGAAGCGATGCATGTCTCAAGTGCAAAAGACAAAAACCCAATATATGCAAATCTATCATATTTTGGGGTTATCGAGCGCATATGGGAGTTAGACTACACAATGTTTCGTGTTCCCATATTTGGTTGCAAGTGGGTCGATAATAATAATGGCGTTCGGATTGATGAGTCAGGATTCTTGTTGTCGATTTTAATAGGGTGGGATACAAAGACGAGCCTTTTATTTTTAGCGTCGCAAGCTCAACAAGTGTTTTATGTCACTGATCCTTCTAATGATAAATGGTCTGTTGTCCTATCGACCAATAAAATAAGTGATGATAACATAATGATGAAGATGTTGGTAATGATCTTTTATTTGCAACATCACAACAACCACATGAAATTGATTCAACTGATGATGGTTTATATCTTAGAGATGATCATGATGAGGGAATTTGGATTAATCCATCGTTTCGTATTGTAAATGGACAAACAAATGTGAATGTCACCAGGAAAAGAAGAAGGGCATCTTAATGTATATGTTTAATTGTTTTATATAAGCTATGCATGTAATCTGAACTGTGTTATTGTAAATATGCATGTAATCTGAATTGAGTGTTTTATACTAAGTTCTGATTAATTTATTTTCTGAACTGAACTGAACTGAACTGTACAGAGAGATTCTCATTGTCATTTCTAATAATTCATGCATGTAATCTGAATTGAGTGTTTTATACTAAGTTCTGATTAATTTATTTTCTGAACTGAACTGAACTGAAACTGAACAGAGAGATTCTCATAGTCATTTCTAATAATTCATGCATGTAATCTGAATTGAGTGTTTTATACTAAGTTCTGATTAATTTATTTTCTGAACTGAACTGAACTGTACAGAGAGATTCTCATTGTCATTTCTAATAATTCATGCATGTAATCTGAATTGAGTGTTTTATACTAAGTTCTGATTAATTTATTTTCTGAACTGAACTGAACTGAACTGTACAGAGAGATTCTCATTGTCATTTCTAAATGATTCATGCATGTAATCTGAATTGAGTGTTTTATACTAAGTTCTGATTAATTTATTTTCTGAACTGAACTGATAAAAAGGTTTTTTAATGTCATCCCAACCCCCAAAATAAACAAACACAAAATAAAATAAAGAGACATTTTACAGCGCTTATCTTAAAAAGCGCTGTAAAAGATCCTTTTAAAAATAAAATAATGAGTGTTTTATACCTTTTAACAGCGCTTTTCACACAAAGCGCTGTAAAACGACTCATTTGAAAGTGAGTAAAAAAGACATTTTACAGCGCTTGTTTGCCAAAGCGCTGTAAAATGGCTTTAAAAAATAATATTCATCAGACACCTAATTTCTTCAAAACACCTTGTACGCATCATGGGATTCAAAAAACATCAGACACAAACCCATTTCTTCAAACACATTGTACGCATCATGGGAATCCAAAAAACATCAGACATTAACCCATTTCTTCAAACACCTTGTACGCATCATGGGAATCCCAAAAAGGGTGGAGATTGAATTGTGAAAGAGTAAGATTTGATGTTTGTGAAGAAGATGCATAAAAGGAGAAGAGTTTGGTAAAGAGGAAGGGATTTTGGTGGTGACCAGTTACTACTATGTGGGTTTTGCATGTTGAGCTTGTTTAAAAAATAACATAACAAAACACAAAAACAATAAGGCCTTTAACAGCGCTTATTTGGAAAAGCGTTGTAAACGAGCCTTCTAAAATTAACCTAAAGAGACATTTTAGAGCGCTTATGTGGAAAAGCGCTGTAAAAGGCTTAAAAAACATTCATATAACATAATAACACACGGAGGTCTTTTACAGCGCTTATTTGGGAAAAGCCTGTAAAAGAGCCTCTTAAAATTAACATAAAGAGACATTTTAGAGCGCTTATGTGTAAAAGCGCTGTAAAAGGCATTCAAATAACATAATAACACACGGAGGTCTTTTACAGCGCTTATTTGAAAAAAAGCGCTGTAAAAGGCATTCAAATAAACATAATAACACACGGAGGTCTTTTATAGCGCTTATTTGAAAAAAGCGCTGTAAAAGAGCCTTTTAAGAATTTAACTAAAAGAAGCCTTTTAGAGCGCTTATGTGGAAAAGCGCTGTAAAAGGCTTTAAAAAACATTCATATAACATAATAACACACGGAGGTCTTTTACAGCGCTTTTGGGGAAGAAGCGCTGTAAAAGAGCCTTTTTAAAATTTAACTAAAGAAGCCTATTAGAGCGCTTTACAAAAAAAGCGCTGTAAAAGTGTTACGTATATATAACAGTTACCTCTTCAGTTTCCTCTTCATTACGTAACCTTCATCTCAACCTTCATTTCTACTCTTCTTTTGCAAACCCTATCATCCCGTCCTTTACGAACCTTATTTCCACGATCATCTCCTTCATTTCGAACCTTATTTCCATCCAAGATCATCTCTCCCATTTCACACACAATATATTTTCATTGAAATACGTAACCCTCATTTCGTATTTCTTCAATACCGTTCCCTCTTTCTCTTGACCATATTTCTGTGAACTTTCTGCGTTCCTCTGTTCTTTAGATTTCATCTTTTCTTCGAACCATTGTTCAGGTATTGATGTTATAAATTTTTTGTAATCATTAAAATGCATGTTGAGCTTTTTAAGATATACTGATACATGTTGAGTTTTGTTTATAATAATGCATGATCCATGTTGAGCTTGTTGATGTTATACTAAAGTGCATGTTGAACTTGTTGTAGTTAAATGGATACAAACAAAGATTTAGAATTCAAAATGAAGAAGTTGGCACTCCAAGACTTACGAAAAAGAAGTCAAACGTGGTGCAACTATCATGCAGAAGTCATTAAAGCAAGGAGTATGGCATTAAATTTGAGGTATACTATATATACTCTGTTTGCTGTGTGTTTTTTTATCTTTTTTAGGGTTTAGGGCATGTACTTACTATATGAGTTTATTAGGTTGGCTGGAACGAGAGTGGTCAACCAGTTGACCCCAACAGCTCCATGTTTGTAAGCTACATTGGGGCTGTTGTTCGTCAAAATGTCCCAATAACAATAGACAACTGGAGAGATAAGGCGTTGAAGGATGCCAAAGATATCATCTGGAATGACATTCAAGTAAATATTTTGATCTACTCTTTTGTCATTTATAATTTTTTTTTCTGTAAATACATTACTTATAATTGTTTTCATTGCAGACCACTTTTGTTCTTGATGAGGAACGAAAGTCATATGTTTTGAGAGTTGCTGGGAAAATCCATCTTGGATTTAGATCCCATCTCTCAAATTTCTATCTAAAAGATAGAGAAGGAAACACAAATGCTGAACCTCCAAAGATATATCAACATTATATATCAAAGGATGAATGGAGTGCATTTGTTTCCAAACGTTCTGACCCGGCGTTTGTCGTAAGTTATTAATTTATTAGCATTTGTGTTTTATTATTCATATTCGTAGCGTATTTTAAATTTTTACACAATTGCTAATTTTTTTTTTATATAGAATATTATAAAGGCAAATCGCGAACGGGCAAGCAACCCAAAACACCCATACAAGAAATCACGTATGGGATATGCACGCCTTGAACAACAAATTGTAAGTAATTAAACATCACTTTTATATAATGAAGTAATGTGTATTATAAACTATAGTGTGTAACTATTTGTATTATTTGTTTATTATTTTAACGAATAGAGAAAGACACCCAAGCCGATCAACCCTTGGGTCGTCATATCTTATGGAAGGAAGCGCCGTGTTAACAAAGAAGGAGTGTTGATAATGAAAATGTCAAGAAAGTGTGTAGAACTTTGTGTAAGTATATTATCACTTAATATTTTTAATATTGTATTTTAAAAAATGCTATTGAACTTATCTTTTTAATGTTACATGTATTTTAGGAAACTATTGAACAAAGTTCTGAAACTCAAGAGGGCAACAAGGATACGTGCAGGGACATTCTTGGGAAAGTGTTTAATGTCCCTGAGTATTCCGGTCGAGTGAGGGGGAAAGGATTTGGCGTAACTCCCAAAAGCTTTTTTCCTCAAGAGAAGCGCCAAAAACCTTCCAACGAGGAAGTATTAGAGAAGCTCAGAATCTTATCGGAGCAAGTGGCACTCTTGGTGAATACGAATAAAGACAAGCAACTTCCGGTTTCAGCTCCAACCTGAAATACAAATGGAGAGTGAAACCCGGGAGTTGCAACGTCGGTTTTGAAGAGTATTCCGAGGTAATTAATTACTTACTACTTACTTGCTTATGTAATTACTTATGTATTAAACAAACTTATATATTAACTGTACTTATGTTCTTAACTATTGATGTAGGGTGTCACTACATGTGTCCTATACTTGTCCTCGCCGACTCAACGGAAGGTGGGAAAAGGAATATTGCACAATACTTCGGGAGAAGTATTGCACAATTTTTCCGATCCCCCGCGGGCCATGTCAAAGTATCGCCTCGGTTGCTTTCGAACCAACTGCACCGTTCCATACGGACAACGATGGAGATATGAAGTTCTTAAAGCGACCGCTATTGGCAGTTACGTGGCATGGCCCAACACACCTTGTTGCCCTCGAAAAAAAGATTCCAGGACAAATCAGTTAACCATCTCCCGAACAAGGTTTGTCACATTATTGCCTAAGGTTTTTTAATTTTTTCAGATTCAATAAACTACATTTTACCTCAATTTATGTAGGGCCAAATAAATAAACCAACCTACAGCCAAAAAAAGGCAGCAGACCTCAAAATTGGAGGTTAATAGGCTGCCAAACTACAAAGGCTGGAGGGTAATAAAAGCTGCCAAACTTGCAAGCAACAAGAAAAATCTGGATCGGGGAAAATCGTCGCTGCCTGCTGCTGCTCCTAATAAAAGTCAGCACGCCTTTGCGTAATACGGGGCGTGTCTTGGACATCCAAATAAAAAGGAACATGGCAACAGCAACGATTCGCCCATCGTACAAATGAATCAAGACATCTTTGGAGATGAGTAGTATTGAATACTCGAAAAGGAGCAATGTACGATCCTTCTCGACATAAGGAGCTGAGTGTTACTTGTAATCAGCTTGTACATAAGGTAAAAAAATACTTTTAATTGCATTTATTTGTAATTAATTAAATGTATTGGTAATTATCTAGTTTAAAAATTTTCATTGAAGGTTTTTGTACGAGAAGGTCGTGTGCACGAGGAAACTGTCAAATAAATACTCATTCTTGTCTCCGCATAAGATGTCGATGTTCAAACTCGATCCAGACAATGTAAAAACACTACATTGTAGATTGTTTTTAAGAAATAAAGAAAGTGATAAATTGTTCTTGGCACCATATAAGTTCAGGGTACGTAATTTTATCTTTTTTAATTGATGAGAATTTAATTTAATTAGTTGTCTATAAACAAAATTGCTTAACCAATTTTTTGTTGTTGTAGGGCACATTGGGTGCTATTTGCAATCAATGCGGTCTCTGGAGTGATATACTATACTGGATCCCGTGCACGGCGATACACCAATCACCCCGGAATAAAGAATATGCCTCGACACGTAAAGTAATATTCATTTATTTCTTACATATAATATAATATATATATATATATATATATATATATAATATATATATAAATATTCATGCTCTAAATAATCACATATTCATTCGATAGTGCCTTAAAGTTTTATCGAGCTTCAAAGAGGTGCTAAAGTGTCGAAGCAGAAGTCTAATAACATTACATGGATCTCAATAAAGTGCCCTCGTCAAACAAATAACATCGACTGTGGGTACTACATATTGAGATTCATGAAGGAGATTGTTGAGAAGAATAAAATACTATCCCAGAAACGGTACGGTATTTGGCATTATATGATTTTCATATATAAATATCTATATATTTGATACTAACTTAATATAATATGTTCAATTTTTATATTGCAGTACTTTTGCCAATTCCAGTCCATCATATTCTGAGAAGATCTGATGGAATTAAAGGAAAGAATGGTGTCAGTACGTGCTTGACATGAAATTATTTGATTTCTGGGAAATAGCTTGCTGCTGGGCAAGGGATCTGAATATCTATATGGTAGCTAGTGCATATAATGTATATTCTGTTAGTTATTATATGTAAATGATCATAGGACACAATATATGCATATAATGGATCTGTCGATTAGTTACATGCATATAATGGATCTGAATGTAGATCGGTAATTAGGTTGTAAAATTAGGTTGTATATATGTATCTGAATGTAGTTACTTAGGTTGTAAAATACAGAGTTACATATATGTTAATAAAGTTACAGAGTTCTGATTTATGTTCTACTGATTGTGGTGAACTGATGAATATGATTGTCTACTTAATATATGTTCTGTTTCTACTGATTGTCTGTAATATGTTCTGTTCTACTGATTGTGAAGTGATTTTGGATCAAAAATAATTTGGATACAAAGATAAAAGACAGCGCTTTTTAAAAAAAAAGTGCCATAAAAAGCTAAAAAAGCACTTCTTCATTTCAAATAAATTGAATTTACAAGCGTTTCAAAAAACAAAAACACACATTTCTACAACGCTTTTTATACAAGAAGCGCCTGTAAAATTTGTTTCTAAAAGCGCATTTAATGGTGCACCTTTTACGCGCTTTCGGTTTGAGAAAGCGCTACTGTAAAATGTACAGAAAAGCGCTGTGAAAATGGACACAGACCCATAATATGAAATTATGGGGTGGGCATTTTTACAGCGCTTTCATCGCAGAAAGCGCTGTAATATGCACACCCATATATGAATTATGGGTGGCGCATATTACAGCGCTTTTGTGAGAAAGCGCTGTAATCATGCCCACTCGTATATGAGTTATGGTGTGCATTTTAGAGCGCTTTTAGTTGAAGAAAGCGCTGTAAAAATGCACACCCATAACTCATTAATGGGGTGCATATTATAGCGCTTTTGTGAAGAAGCGCTGTAAAAGGTGCATAAACAAGCGCGCGTTGATGTATTACATCGTTTATAGCGCTTTTTTAAAAGCGCTGTATGTATCATTACAGCGCTCGTTTTCCACAGCGCTTATTTTTGAAAAAGCACTGTAAATGGCTTAAAAAAAGCGCTGTAAAATCCGACTTTTTTTCGCCCGTTAGCTCTCGATATTATTATAATTTTATTAAATATTGTCATGGCAATGATAATTTGTAATAGACACATGACATAATTCACGCGAATAGACAATTGAGAATACATTTAGATAGTAATATAATCATATAATTATGTATAATTTTATTTATAAACAAGATAGATATTCTAAAATTATTAATTTGAATAAAAAAGTTAATTATAACTAATCCAAGTTGAGTACACCTCAATTTAGACAACGTGGGTACACCTAAAAGTGTCTTCAATCATGTGTATATAAGATGGAAAAAACTTTCCATAAAAAAAATAGATGAAAAAAGTAATATCATCGTCGTGTATCATAATATGGTAATAAATTTCAAATTCTAATTAACAAAGACATCATTTTTAATATTTTTAGTACAATCATTGAAATAAATTATACTACAATTATATAAGTTAACATTATCCTCTGATATATAAGAATTACAAAATACATAAATCATCAAACATTTATATTACTGCAAAATTTCATTCATCCAGTTCTGCGATCCAGCCTTAAGCCCACTTTTATCTTGCTCCATAATACATAAGAAAATATGAGGTGAGATAATAATCTAATGAGTTATAAAAAGGAGGAGCAATTCCCAAAAATTAAATTTTCCCTAGATGCAACATAAAACATGACATACATGAAATAGGAATTCAAAATTCGCGCATACACTCTGGACGAGACACAAATTTCGAAGTTTGTAACATGGTTAAAAAATCCAATGTCAAAATTTGATATAGACCCCGGATCAATTTCAAATAGATGAGGGTGGCTAGCAAATGGTCCGAGCTTACATGTCTTCTTACACTGGTTATGTTATTGAACGGCTACACATTTTACCAAAGAACAAGATGATATACACACTAATGCAAAATAGTGGAGTCACTCTCGTAGCTGAAGCGATGCATTTCTCAAGTGCAAAGACAAAACCCAATATATGCAAATCTATCATATTTTGGGGTTATCGAGCGCATATCGGAGTTAGACTACACAATGTTTCGTGTTCCCATATTTGGTTTGCAAGTGGGTCGATAATAATAATGGCGTTCGGATTGATGAGTCAGGATTCTTGTTTGTCGATTTTAATAGGGTGGGATACAAAGACGAGCCTTTTATTTTAGCGTCGCAAGCTCAAACAGTAGTTGTTATGTCACTGATCCTTCTAATGATAAATGGTCTGTTGTCCTATCGACCAATAAAATAAGATGATGATAACAATAATGATGAAGATGTTGGTAATGATCTTTTATTTGCAACATCACAACACCACATGAAATTGATTCAACTGATGATGGTTTATATCTTAGAGATGATCATGATAGGGAATTTGGATTAAACATCGTTTCGTATTGTAAATGGACAAACAAATGTGAATGTCACCCAGAAAAGAAGAAGGGCATCTTAAATGTATATGTTAATTGTTTTATATAGCTAGCATCGTAATTGAACTGTGTATTGTAATATGCATGTAATCTGAATGAGTGTTTTTACTAAGTTCTGATTATTATTTTTCTTGAACTGAACTGAACTGAACTGATACAGAGAGATTCTCATTGTCATTTCTCAATAATTCATGCATGTAATCTGAATTGAGTGATTATACTAAGTTCTGATTAATTTTTTTTCTGAACTGAACTGAACTGACTGAACCAGAGAGATTTCTCATGTCATTTCTAATAATTCATGCATGTAATCTGAATTGAGTGTTTTATACTAAGTCTTGATTAATTTATTTTCTGAACTGAACTGAACTGTACAGAGAGATTCTCATTGTCATTTCTAATAATTCATGCATGTAATCTGAATTGAGTGTTTATACTAAGTTCTGATTAATTTATTTTCTGAACTGAACTGAACTGAACTGTACAGAGAGATTCTCATTGTCATTTCTAATACTCATGCATGTAATCTGAATTAGTGTTTATACTAAGTTCTGATTATTATTTCTGAACTGAACTATAAAAAGGTTTAAATGTCATCCAACCCAAATAAACAACACAAAATAAAATAAAGAGACATTTTACAGCGCTTATCTTAAAAAGCGCTGTAAAGATCCTTTTAAAAATAAAATAATGAGTGTTTTATACCTTTACAAGCGCTTTCACACAAAGCGCTGTAAACGACTCATTTGAAAGTGAGTAAAAAGACATTTTACAGCGCTTGTTTCCAAAGCGCTGTAAAATGGCTTTAAAAATAATATTCATCAGACACCTAAATTTCTTCAAACACCTTGTACGCATCATGGATTCAAAAACATCAGACACAAACCCATTTCTTCAAACCATTGTACGCATCATGGGAATCCAAAAAACATCAGACATTAACCCATTTCTCAAACACCTTGTACGCATCATGGGAATCCCAAAAAGGGTGAGATTGAATTGTGAAAGAGTAAGTTTGATGTTTGTGAAGAAGATGCATAAAAGGAGAAGAGTTTGGTAAAGAGGAAGGGATTTTGGTGTGACCAGTTACTACTATGTGGTTTTGCATGTTGAGCTTGTTTAAAAAATAACATAACAAAACAAAAACAATAAGCCTTTTAACAGGCTTATTATGGCAAAAGTGTAAACGAGCCTTCAAAATTAACCTAAAGAGACATTTTAGAGCGCTTATTGGAAAAGCGCTGTAAAGGCTTAAAAAACATTCATATACATAATACACACGAGGTCTTTACAGCGCTTATTTGGGAAAAGCCTGCTAAAAGGCCTCTTAAAATTAACTAAAGAACATTTAGAGCGCTTGTGTAAAAGCGCTGTAAAAGGCATTCAAATAACATAATACACACGGAGTCTTTTACAGCGCTTATTTGAAAAAGCGCGTAAAAGCATTCAAATAACATAATAAACAAACGGAGGTCTTATAGCGTTTTTGAAAAAAGCGCTGTAAAAGAGCCTTTTAGAATTTAACTAAGAAAGCCTTTAGAGCGCTTATGTGAAAAGCGCTGTAAAAGGCTTTAAAAAACATTCATATAACATTAATAACACACGGGGTCTTTACAGCGCTTTTGGGGAAGAAGCGCTGTAAAAGAGCCTTTTTTAAAATTTAACTAAAGAAGCCTATTAGACGCGCTTTACAAAAAAGCGCTGTAAAACACGTGTTACGTATATATAACAGTTACCTCTTCAGTTTCCTCTTCATTACGTAACCTCATCTCAACCTTCATTTCTACTCTTCTTTTGCAACCCTATCATCCCGTCCTTTACGAACCCTTATTTCCACGATCATCTCCTTCATTTCGAACCTTATTTCCATCCAAGATCATCTCTTCCCATTTCACACCAATATTATTTTCATTTGAAATACGTAACCTCATTCGTATTTCTTCAATACCGTTCCCTCTTTTCATCTTGAACCATATATTTCTGTGAATTTCTGCGTTCCTCTGTTCTTTAGATTTCATCTTTCTTCGAACCATTTTCATAGGTATTGATTGTTATAAAATTTTGTAATCATTTAAAATGCATGTTGAGCTTTTTTAAGATATTACTGATACATGTTGATTTGTTTATAATAATGCATGAAATCCATGTGAGCTTGTTGAGTGTTATACTAAAGTGCATGTTAACTTGTTTGTAGTTAAATGGATACAAACAAAGATTTAGAAGTTACAAATGGAGATGTTGGCACCCTAAGACTTACGAAATAAGAAGTCAAACGCTGGTGCAACTATCATTGTCAAAGTCATTAAAGCCAAGTGAGATAATGGCATTTAAATTTGAGGTTATACTATATATACTCTGTTTATGCTGTTTGTGTTTTTTATTCTTTTTTTAGCGTTAGGGCATGTTACTTACTATATGGTTTATTAGGTTGGCATGGAACGAGCAGTGGTCAGAAAAAACCAGTTGACCCCAACAGCTCCATGTTTGTAAAAGCTACATTGGGCTGTTGTTCGTTCAAATGTCCCAATAACAATAGACAACTGGAGAGATAAGGCGTTGAAGGATGCCAAAGATATCATCTGGATGACATTCAAGTAAATATTTTTGATCTACTCATTTTGTCATTTATAATTTTTTTCTGTAAAAATACATCTACTTATAATTTTATTCATTGCCAGACCACTTTTGTTTCTTGATGAGGAACGAAAGTCATATGTTTTGAGAGTTGCTGGGGAAAATCCATCTTGGATTTAGATCCCATCTCTCAAATTTCTATCCTAAAAGATAGAGAAGGAAACACAAATGCTGAACCTCCAAAGATTATATCAACATTATATATCAAAGGATGAATGGATGCATTTGTTTCCAAACGTTCTGACCGGCGTTTTGTCGTAAGTTATTAATTTATTAGCATTATGTGTTTTATTATTCATATTCGTAAGCGTATTTTAAATTTTTACACAATTGCTAATTTTTTTTTTATATAGAATATTAGTTAAGGCAAATCGCGAACGGGCAAGCAACCCAAAACACCCATACAAGAAATCACGTTATGGGATATGCCACGCCTGAACAACAAATTGTAAGTAATAAACATCACTTTATATTAATGAAGTATATTATTTATTATAAACTATAGTGTGTAACTAATTTGTATTATTGTTTATGATTTAACGAATAGAGAGGAAAAAGACACCTCAAGCCGATCAAACCCTTGGGTCGTCATATCTTATGGAGAAGGCCGCTGTTAACACAAGAAGGAGTGGTGATAAATGAAAATGTCAAGAAAGTTGTAGAACTTTGTGTACAGATATTATTCACTTTAATATTTTTTAATATTGTATTTTTAAAAAATGCTATTGAACTTATACTTTTTAATGTTACATGTATTTACGGAAACTATTGAACAAAAGTTCTGTCAAACTCAAGAGGGCACAAGGAACATGCAGGGATATTCTTGGGAAAGTTGTTAATGTCCCTGAGTATCCGGATCGAGTGAGAGGGGAAAGGATTGCGTAACTCCCAAAAGCTTTTTTCCTCAAGAGAAGCGCCAAAAACCTCTCCAACCACGGAAGTATTAGAGAAGCTAGAATCTTATCGGAGCAAGTGGCACTCTTGGTGCAATACGAATAAAGACAAGCAACTTCCGGTTCAGCTCCAACCTGAACCACAAATGGAGAGTGAAACCGGGAGTTGCAACGTCGGTTTGAAGAGTATCCGATAATTAATTACTTACCTAACTTACTTGTTTATTGTACATTACAACTTACTGTTATTTAAACAAACTTATATATTAACTGTACTTATGTTTTTAACTATTGATGTAGGGTGTTCACTACATGTGTCCTATACTTGTCCTCGCCGACTCAACGGAAGGTGGGAAAAGGAATATTGCACAACACTTCGGGAGAAGTATTGCACAATATTCCGATCCCCGCGGGCCATGTCAAAGTATCGCCTACGTTGCTTTCGAACCCAACTGCACCGTTGCCCATACCGGACAACGATGGAGATATGAAGTTCTTAAGCGACGCTTCATTGGCAGTTACGTGGGCATGCCCACCACACCTTGTTGCCCTCGAAAAAAGATTCCCAAGGACAAATCAGTTACATCTCCCGAAAAGGTTTGTTCACATTTATTGCCTAAGGTTTTTTATTTTTTCAGATTCAATAAACTAACATATTTACCTCATTATGTAGGTCCAAATAAATAAACCACCCCTACAAGCCAAAAAGCAGCAGCAGACCTCAAAAGGAGGTTAATAGGCTTGCCAAACTACCAAGGCTGGAGGGTAATAAAGTGCCAAACTTGCAGCAACAAAAAATCTGGATCGGGGGAAAATCGGTCGCTGTCTGCTGCTGCTCCTAATTAACAAAGTTCCAGCCACGCCTGGTAAATACGGGGCGTGTCTTGACATCCAACATAAAAAAGGAACATGGGCAGCACAACCATTCGCCCATCGTACAAATGAATCAAGACATCTTTGGAGATGAGTATATTGAATACCCTCGAAAAGGAGAGCAATGTACGATCTCTCGAACATAAGGAGACGCTGAGTGTTACTGCTGTAATCAGCTTGTACATAACAAGGTAAAAACATCTTTAATGCATTTATTGTAATTTAATCTAAATGTATTGGTAATTAATCTAGTTTAAAATTTTCATTGAAGGTTTTTAGTACGAGGATCGATACCTGTGCCGACAGGAAACTGTCAAATAAATACTCATTCTTGTCTCCGCATAAGATGTCGATGTTCAAAACTCGATCCAGACAATGTAAAACCACTACATCTTGTACGACTATGTTCTTAAGCGTGAAGGAGTTTGTTGAGATTGCAGTGAAAGAATGCAAAAGATCCAAATAGAGTAGTTTGTCTTTGTTTTAAAAATGTTGTTTGGGAAAACGTGTTAGAGGAAGAATAAATTAGAAGGACATCTAGTATGTAATGGAATTGATCAAAGCTAACACAGTGGGATAAGACATGGTGAGAAAAAAAAGGAAACATTAATTGTTGAGAATAGTTCACATATGCTTCAAACTGACTTCGATACAGATACATATGAGCCGGACCGAGTTGATGAGATTGCAAAAGCAGTTTGAAGAGATCTTCGAGATTGTCCTAAGTGTTTGAAGTTTGGTATCTGAGTGACGCAAGAAAGAATTAATATAATGGTTACTAGATTCACAAGACTGTCAGCGATATTTAAAGTTGTACAACTTAAAAGCGAGTAATGGATGGTCTGATAAAAAGCTTACGGAAATTATTAACACTCATAAAAGATATGTTCCAGATGATAAATGAACTTCCCAGTCGAACCTACGAGGTCTAAACGGATTTTTGTGTTCATATTAGGAATGAGTTACGAAAGTTCATGTGTGTACCTAACGATGCATTTGTTATTTGAAACGAATATGAACTACTTAAGGCGTGTCCGAAATGCAATGGTCTCTCGATTATAAGAAGAAAGAACTACTCCAGCAAAAGTCGTGTGGTATTTTCTATATATACCAAGATTTAGGCGCATGTATCGCATGAAGAAGATTCAAAACACTTGACATGGCATGCAGATGAAAGAATTAGAGATGGGAATGTTTCGACACCCTGCAGCCCATTCCCCACAATGGGGCAAAAATTGATCACGAGTATCCTGTGATTCGGGATAGAGTCAAGAAATCTAAGACTTGCACTTTTCTACTGATGGAATGAATCCACATGGTCTTCAAAGCATCTCACATAGCACGTGGGCCTGTGATTTTGGTAATATATTAACCTACCTCCATGGTTATGTATGAAGCGTAAGTTTATGATGTTGTCTCTGTTAATTTCTGGACCCAAAACCAACTGGGAAGAATGATATCGACGTATACTTGACTCCTTTAATTGAAGATTTAAAAATTCTGTGGGAGACAGGTGTGGAAGTTTATGATGGGGTATAGGAAAGAGTGTTTCAATTTGAGGGCTATGTTGTTTCGCACAATTAATGATTTTCCCAGCATATGGTAATTTATCAGGATATAGCATTAAAGGTCAGCCAATGTGCATGTTCCTATATGTGAAGAGAGTACAAATTGGATGCGGGATTGAAACATTGTAAGAAGAATGTGTTTCTTGGAACATCGTTAGATTTATTTACCTTCATATAGTCTCAGTATCGTGGGTGAGAAATGCATTCAATGGAAAATCAGAAGAAGGTAAAGCTCCTTTTAGCCACCGACTGGATATCAAAAATACTTGAAAGAGTACAAGGTTTGACCAATAAATTTGGCAAACCTTTTGCGGGAGAGCTGGTGAAAACTGGGTGGAAGAAAAGTCAATTTTCTTTGAAATTGCCATATTTGGAAGTCATTGTATGTAAGACATTTCCTCGATGTGATGCATATTGAAAAAAATGTATTTGAAAGTGTTTATTGGTACGTTACTCAATGTTCCAGGAAAGTCTAAAGATGGCGTCAATGCAAGATTGGAACTTGGTCGATATGGGAATAAGAAATGAACTAGCTCCAGTAAAGAAAGGAAGTCGCACATATCTACCTCCAGCCGCTCATACTCTATCTAGAAAGGGAAAAAATTGTTTTATGTAAATTTCTACACGAAGTTAAAGTTCCAGAAGGATACTCTTCGAACATTAAAAATTTGGTTGTATGAAAGACCTCAAGTTAAAAGGTTTGAAGACCCATGATTGTCATATTATAATGGAGCATTTGCTACCAATAGGTATACGTTCCATTTTACCTGAAAAAGTTCGACTAGCTTTAACTAGATTATGCTTCTTCTTCAGGGAAATTTTGTAGTAAAGTGAATCGACCCTCAGAAATTACCGACATTGCAGAGGGAAATTGTTGTTACTTTGTGTGAGCTTGAAATGTATTTCCACCATCGTTTTTTGATATAATGGTTCACCTTACTGTTCATCTGGTTAAGGAGACACAACTTTGTGGGCCAGCTTATATGAGATGGATGTATCCGATAGAACGATATATGAAAATATTAAAAGGGTACGTAAAAAGTAGAAGTCGACCAGAAAGGTTGTATTGCTGAACGATACATTGTTGAAGAGGCTGCTGAATTTTGTACTGAATATCTGTCCAATGTTGAATCCATAGGTCTTCCCATGTCTCGTCATTCGGGAAAGACTATCAGGAGAAGGGATAACTGGAAGGAGACTACTGACTATATCAAGGACAGAATGGGAGCAGGCACAATTGTATGTTCTGCACAATGATGATGAGGTTCAAACCGTATGTTACAATACACATTGATCAGTTATCTCGTTTGAACATGAATAGGAATCAAAATTGGATAACTCGAGAGCACAATCGAAGTTTTGTAACATGGTTAAAAAATCACATAATGTCAAAATTTGATATAGACCCGGATCAATTTCAAATAGATTGAGGTGGCTAGCAAATGGTCCGAGCTTACATGTCTTTTCTTACACTGGTTATGTTTATTAACGGCTACACACATTTATACCAAAAGAACAAGATGATCAGACCACTATGCAAAATAGTGGAGTCACTCTCGTAGCTGAAGCGATGCATGTCTCAAGTGCAAAAGACAAAAACCCAATATATGCAAATCTATCATATTTTGGGGTTATCGAGCGCATATGGAGTTAGACTACACAATGTTTCGTGTTCCCATATTTGGTTGCAAGTGGGTCGATAATAATAATGGCGTTCGGATTGATGAGTCAGGATTCTTGTTTGTCGATTTTAATAGGGTGGGATACAAAGACGAGCCTTTTATTTTAGCGTCGCAAGCTCAACAAGTGTTTTATGTCACTGATCCTTCTAATGATAAATGGTCTGTTGTCCTATCGACCAATAAAATAAGTGATGATAACAATAATGATGAAGATGTTGGTAATGATCTTTTATTTGCAACATCACAACAACCACATGAAATTGATTCAACTGATGATGGTTTATATCTTAGAGATGATCATGATGAGGGAATTTGGATTAATCCATCGTTTCGTATTGTAAATGGACAAACAAATGTGAATGTCACCAGGAAAAGAAGAAGGGCATCTTAATGTATATGTTTAATTGTTTTATATAAGCTATGCATGTAATCTGAACTGTGTTATTGTAAATATGCATGTAATCTGAATTGAGTGTTTATACTAAGTTCTGATTAAATTTATTTTCTGAACTGAACTGAACTGAACTGTACAGAGAGATTCTCATTGTCATTTCTAATAATTCATGCATGTAATCTGAATTGAGTGTTTTATACTAAGTTCTGATTAATTTATTTTCTGAACTGAACTGAACTGAACTGAACAGAGAGATTCTCTCATAGTCATTTCTAATAATTCATGCATGTAATCTGAAATTGAGTGTTTTATACTAAGTTCTGATTAATTTATTTTCTGAACTGAACTGAACTGTACAGAGAGATTCTCATTGTCATTTTCTAATAATTCATGCATGTAATCTGAATTGAGTGTTTTTATACTAAGTTCTGATTAATTTATTTTCTGAACTGAACTGAACTGAACTGTACAGAGAGATTCTCATTGTCATTTCTAATGATTCATGCATGTAATCTGAATTGAGTGTTTTTATACTAAGTTCTGATTAATTTATTTTCTCTGAACTGAACTGATAAAAAGGTTTTTAATGTCATCCCAACCCAAATAAACCAAACACAAAAATAAAATAAAGAGACATTTTACAGCGCTTATCTTAAAAAGCGCTGTAAAAGATCCTTTTAAAAATAAAATAATGAGTGTTTTATACCTTTTACACGCGCTTTTTCACACAAAGCGCTGTAAACGACTCATTTGAAAGTGAGTAAAAAAGACATTTTACAGCGCTTGTTTGCCAAAGCGCTGTAAATGGCTTTAAAAATAATATTCATCAGACACCTAATTTCTTCAAACACCTTGTACGCATCATGGGATTCAAAAAACATCAGACACAAACCCATTTCTTCAAACACATTGTACGCATCATGGGAATCCAAAAAACATCAGACATTAACCCATTTCTTCAAACACCTTGTACGCATCATGGGAATCCCCAAAAAGGGTGGAGATTGAATTGTGAAAGAGTAAGATTTGATGTTTGTGAAGAAGATGCATAAAAGGAGAAGAGTTTGGTAAAGAGGAAGGGATTTTGGTGGTGACCAGTTACTACTATGTGGGTTTTGCATGTTGAGCTTGTTAAAAAATAACATAACAAACACAAAAACAATAAGGCCTTTTAACAGCGCTTATTTGGAAAAAGCGTTGTAAACGAGCCTTCTAAAATTAACCTAAAGAGACATTTTAGAGCGCTTATGTGAAAAAGCGCTGTAAAAGGCTTTTAAAAAACATTCATATAACATAATAACACACGGAGGTCTTTTACAGCGCTTATTTGGGAAAAGCGCTGTAAAAGAGCCTCTTAAAATTAACATAAAGAGACATTTTAGAGCGCTTATGTGTAAAAGCGCTGTAAAAGGCATTCAAATAACATAATAACACACGGAGGTCTTTTACAGCGCTTATTTGAAAAAAGCGCTGTAAAAGGCATTCAAATAACATAATAACACACGAGGTCTTTTATAGCGCTTATTTGAAAAAAGCGCTGTAAAAGAGCCTTTTAAGAATTTTAACTAAAGAAGCCTTTTAGAGCGCTTATGTGGAAAAGCGCTGTAAAAGGCTTTAAAAAAACATTCATATAACATAATAACACACGGAGGGTCTTTTACAGCGCTTTTGGGGAAGAAGCGCTGTAAAAGAGCCTTTTTAAAATTTAACTAAAGAAGCCTATTAGAGCGCTTTACATAAAAAAGCGCTGTAAAAGTGTTACGTATATATAACAGTTACCTCTTCAGTTTCCTCTTCATTACGTAACCTTCATCTCAACCTTCATTTCTACTCTTCTTTTGCAAACCCTATCATCCCGTCCTTTACGAACCTTATTTCCACGATCATCTCCTTCATTTCGAACCTTATTTCCATCCAAGATCATCTCTCCCATTTCACACAATATATTTTCATTGAAATACGTAACCCTCATTTCGTATTTCTTCAATACCGTTCCCTCTTTTCTTTGAACCATATTTCTGTGAACTTTCTGCGTTCCCTCTGTTCTTTAGATTTCATCTTTCTTCGAACCATTGTTCAGGTATTGATGTTATAAATTTTTTGTAATCATTAAAATGCATGTTGAGCTTTTTTAAGATATACTGATACATGTTGAGTTTGTTTATAATAATGCATGATCCATGTTGAGCTTGTTGATGTTATACTAAAGTGCATGTTGAACTTGTTGTAGTTAAATGGATACAAACAAAGATTTAGAAGTTCAAAATGAAGAAGTTGGCACCTCCAAGACTTACGAAAAAGAAGTCAAACGTGGTGCAACTATCATGCAGAAAGTCATTAAAGCAAGGAGTAATGGCATTAAATTTGAGGTATACTATATATACTCTGTTTGCTGTGTGTTTTTTATCTTTTTTTAGGGTTTAGGGCATGTACTTACTATATGAGTTTATTAGGTTGGCTGGAACGAGAGTGGTCAACCAGTTGACCCCAACAGCTCCATGTTTGTAAGCTACATTGGGGCTGTTGTTCGTCAAAATGTCCCAATAACAATAGACAACTGGAGAGATAAGGCGTTGAAGGATGCCAAAGATATCATCTGGAATGACATTCAAGTAAATATTTTGATCTACTCTTTTGTCATTTATAATTTTTTTTCTGTAAAATACATTACTTATAATTGTTTTCATTGCAGACCACTTTTGTTCTTGATGAGGAACGAAAGTCATATGTTTTGAGAGTTGCTGGGAAAATCCATCGTGGATTTAGATCCCATCTCTCAAATTTCTATCTAAAAGATAGAGAAGGAAACACAAATGCTGAACCTCCAAAGATATATCAACATTATATATCAAAGGATGAATGGAGTGCATTTGTTTCCAAACGTTCTGACCGGCGTTTGTCGTAAGTTATTAATTTATTAGCATTTGTGTTTTATTATTCATATTCGTAGCGTATTTTAAATTTTTACACAATTGCTAATTTTTTTTTTATATAGAATATTAGTAAGGCAAATCGCGAACGGGCAAGCAACCCAAAACACCCATACAAGAAATCACGTATGGGATATGCACGCCTTGAACAACAAATTGTAAGTAATTAAACATCACTTTTATATAATTGAAGTAATTTGTATTATAAACTATAGTGTGTAACTAATTTGTATTATTTTGTTTATGATTTTAACGAATAGAGAAAAGACACCCAAGCCGATCAACCCTTGGGTCGTCATATCTTATGGAAGGAAGCGCGTGTTAACAAAGAAGGAGTGGTTGATAATGAAAATGTCAAGAAAGTTGTAGAACTTTGTGTAAGTATATTATCACTTTAATATTTTTTAATATTGTATTTAAAAATGCTATTGAACTTATCTTTTTAATGTTACATGTATTTTAGGAAACTATTTGAACAAAGTTCTGAAACTCAAGAGGGCAACAAGGATACATGCAGGGATATTCTTGGGAAAGTGTTTTAATGTCCCTGAGTATTCCGGTCGAGTGAGGGGGAAAGGATTTGGCGTAACTCCCAAAAGCTTTTTTCCTCAAGAGAAGCGCCAAAAACCTTCCAACGAGGAAGTATTAGAGAAGCTCAGAATCTTATCGAGCAAGTGGCACTCTTGGTGAATACGAATAAAGACAAGCAACTTCCGGTTCAGCTCCAACCTGAACCACAAATGGAGAGTGAAACCGGGAGTTGCAACGTCGGTTTGAAGAGTATTCCCGAGGTAATTAATTACTTACTACTTACTTGTTTATGTAATTACTTATGTATTAAACAAACTTATATATTAACTGTACTTATGTTTTAACTATTGATGTAGGGGTGTCACTACATGTGTCCTATACTTGTCCTCGCCGACTCAACGGAAGGTGGGAAAAGGAATATTGCACAATACTTCGGGAGAAGTATTGCACAATATTCCGATCCCCGCGGGCCATGTCAAAGTATCGCCTACGGTTGCTTTCGAACCAACTGCACCGTTGCCCATACCGGACAACGATGGAGATATGAAGTTCTTAAGCGACGCTATTGGCAGTTACGTGGCATGGCCCACACACCTTGTTGCCCTCGAAAAAAGATTCCCAAGGACAAATCAGTTACATCTCCCGAAAAGGTTTGTCACATTTATTGCCTAAGGTTTTTATTTTTCAGATTCAATAAACTAACATTTTACCTCATTTATGTAGGTCCAAATAAATAAACCACCCCTACAGCCAAAAAAAGGCAGCAGACCTCAAAAATTGGAGGTTAATAGGCTGCCAAACTACAAAGGCTGGAGGTAATAAAGCTGCCAAACTTGCAGCAACAAAAAAATCTGGATCGGGGAAAATCGGTCGCTGCTGCTGCTGCTCCTAATAAAAGTCAGCCACGCCTTGGTAAATACGGGGCGTGTCTTGACATCCAAATAAAAAGGAACATGGGCAGCAGCAACGATTCGCCCATCGTACAAATGAATCAAGACATCTTTGGAGATGAGTATATTGAATACCTCGAAAAGGAGCAAATGTACGATCTTCTCGAACATAAGGAGCTGAGTGTTACTGTAATCAGCTTGTACATAAGGTAAAAAATACTTTTAATTGCATTTATTTGTAATTAATTAAATGTATTGGTAATTAATCTAGTTTAAAATTTTCATTGAAGGTTTTTGTACGAGAAGGTCGTGTGCACGAGGAAACTGTCAAATAAATACTCATTCTTGTCTCCGCATAAGATGTCGATGTTCAAACTCGATCCAGACAATGTAAAACACTACATTGTAGATATGTTTTTAAGAAATAAGAAAGTGATAAAATTGTTCTTGGCACCATATAATTCAGGGTACGTAATTTTATCTTTTTTTAATTGATGAGAATTTAATTTATTAGTTGTCTATAAACAAAATTGCTTAACCAATTTTTTGTTGTTGTAGGGCACATTGGGTGCTATTGCAATCAATGCGGTCTCTGAAGTGATATACTATTTGGATCCCGTGCACGGCGATTACACCAATCACCCCGAAATAAAGAATATGCTCGACACGTAAGTAATATTCATTTATTTCTTACATATATATATTATATATATATATATATATATAAATATTCATGCTCTAATAATCACATTTATTCATTCGATAGTGCCTTAAAAGTTTATCGAGCTCAAAGAGGTGCTAAAGTGTCGAAGCAGAAGTCTAATAGCATTACATGGATCTCAATAAAGTGCCCTCGTCAAACAAATAACATCGACTGTGGGTACTACATATTGAGATTCATGAAGGAGATTGTTGAGAAGAATAAAACTATTATCCCAGAAACGGTACGGTATTTGCATTATATGATTTTCATATATAAATTATCTATATATTTGATACTAACTTAATATAATATGTTCAATTTTTATATTGCAGTACTTTGCCAATTCCAGTCCATCATATTCTGAGGAAGATCTGATGGAATTAAAGGAAGAATGGTGTCAGTACGTGCTTGACATGAAAATTATTTGATTTTCTGGGAAATAGCTTGCTGCTGGGCAAGGGATCTGAATATTATATGGTAGCTAGTGCATATAATGTATATTCTGTTAGTTATTATATGTAAATGATCATAGGACACAATATATGCATATAATTGATCTGTTAGTTATTATATAATGGATCTGAATGTAGGTAATTAGGTTGTAAATTAGGTTGTATATATGTATCTGAATGTAGTTACTTAGGTTGTAAATTACAGAGTTACATATATGTTAATAAAGTTACAGAGTTCTGATTTATGTTCTACTGATTGTGTGAACTGATTGTCTATAATATGTTCTGTTCTACTGATTGTCTGTAATATGTTCTGTTCTACTGATTGTGAAGTGATTTTGGATCAAAAATAATTTTGGATACAAAGATAAAAGACAGCGCTTTTTAAAAAAAGTGCCATAAAAAGCTAAAAAGCACTTTTCATTTCAAATAATTAATTTACAGCGTTTAAAAAAAAAAAAAACACACATTTTACAGCGCTTTTTTTAAAAAGCGCTGTAAAATGTTGTTCTAAAGCGCTTTAATGGTGCACCCTTTTACAGCGCTTTCGTGAGAAAGCGCTGTAAAATGTACAAGAAAAGCGCTGTAAAATGCAGACCCATAATATGAAATTATGGGTGGGCATTTTACAGCGCTTCTTTGAGAAAGCGCTGTAATATGCACACCATATATGAAATTATGGGTGGGCATTTTACAGCGCTTTTTAGAGAAAGCGTTGTAATATGCACACCCATATATGAAATTATGGGTGGGCATTTTACAGCGCTTTTTCGAGAAAGCGCTGTAATATGCACACCCATATATGAAATTATGGGTGGGCATATTACAGCGCTTTTGTGAGAAAGCGCTGTAATATGCCCACTCGTATATGAGTTATGGTTGTGCATTTTAGAGCGCTTTTTTGAGAAAGCGCTGTAAAATGCACACCCATAACTCATATAATGGGGTGCATATTATAGCGCTTTTTGTGAAGAAGCGCTGTAAAAGGTGCATAACAAGCGCGCGTTGTATTTACATGTTTTATAGCGCTTTTTTAAAAGCGCTGTTGTATCATTTACAGCGCTCGTTTCCACAGCGCTTATTTTTTTGAAAAAGCACTGTAAATGGCTTAAAAAAAGCGCTGTAAAATCCGTTTTTTCGCGTAGTGATTATAGTAATTTTATTAAATATTGTCATGGCAATGATAATTTGTAATAGGACACATGACATATTTCACGGTGATAGACAATTGAGAATAATTTGATAGTAATATAATCAATATAATTATAATTTTATTTATAAACAAGATAGATATCTAAAATTATAATTGAATAAAAAGTTATTATAACTAATCCAAAGTGAGTACACCTCAATTTAGACAACGTGGGTACACCTAAAAGTGTCTTCAATCATGTGTATATAAGATGGAAAAAAACTTTCCATAAAAAAAATAGATGAAAAAAGTAATAATCATCGTCGTGTATCAATAATATGGTAATAAATTTTCAAATTCTAATTAACAAAGACAATCATTTTTAATATTTTTAGTACAATCATTGAAATAAATTATAACTACAAATTATATAGTTTACAATTATCCTCTGATATATAAGAATTACAAAATACATAAATTCATAAACATTTATATTGATGCAAAATTTCATCATCCAGTTCTGGATCCAGCCTTAGCCACTTTTATCTGCTATAATACATAAGAAAATATGAGGTGAGATAATAATCTCAATGAGTTATAAAAAGGGAGGAGCAATTCCAAAAATTATTTTCCCTAGATGCAACATAAAACATGACATGAATATGAACTTCATGTTTAAACAATCTTTATCTTTTATTTTTCTTTAAAGTATGAAAAATAACATATTCCTCTTTTTTCTTTAATGAAAATATGCATGTCATCTTTCTTTTCCTAATAGTACGGAAAATTTTTCTCAATTATCTTGACATGCGTCACCAAGATAATTGGTAAAGTTGATCTAACCATGACCTTAACCGACGTCTCGATTATTCTTCCTTTACTCATTGTTTCATACCTGAAACAATCCTCAACGTTCCACCGTAATTTCTTGTACCATGCATGTCATGACATTATGTATGCAATGCTTATGTAATGTCATGTTTTAGTGCATATGTAATATTATGTATGCAATGCATATTTCATAAACATGTCACATGCAAGTAACTAAATAATTAGAACATACCAATATGAGAAATAGAAGATGTGATTAATTATAAGCCATATCTTAGATGGAAGTATTAATAATAAGAAATACTTAATTAGAGGAAGCTACTGAATTAGAGACAGTCTGATCAGAGGAAGACTTGGATCAGAGGCAATGTGACCAGAGGAAGATTCGCTAAGAGGCATCATGATCAAAAGAAGACTTGGATCAAAGGCAGTGTTACCAGAGGAAGACTCAAATCAGAGGCATCATGACTAGAGAAAGACTTGGATTAGAGACAACATGATTAGAGGCAACGTGACTAGAGAAAGATTCAGAATAGAGGCATCATGATCAGAGGAAGACTTGAATCATAGGCTTTCAAAATGAAGGAAAGTCAAAGGCAAAACTGATCAAAAACAGAAAAATGAATTAGAGGCAAAACAGGTCAGAAGTAGAAAACACCTCATAGGAGGTTTAGGGAAACACGTTAATTTAGTAATTTGCCTACTATGTTTAACCTTTATGATTTTTAGTCAATGTTTGATTTTAAAATAATTAGTGGAAAAATTCACACATTAGTTAGGGAGAAGAGAGTCTTACAAGTTCAAATGTTCTTTCAATCTGTTATTATTTAAGTTTCACTTCCAAGACTTTAGGTGTGTAGATTTATTGACGGTGTTTTGAATTTTAGTATCCTGTGGTAACATGCACGCTAAACACACGATAAGAAGCACTATGATTATTTTTTATATACTTGAGATCACTCAAAAACTATTAAGGGATCAAAGTCGTATATAGTTTTTTGAAATAAAAAAAAAGGCTTAATTGCAGTTTTAGTTCCTCTATTTATACTGATTCACGAAATTGGTCATCTTATTTTAAAAGTCGACAATTTTGGTCCCTTAATATGATTTTTTAACTAATAAATGATGATGTGATATATTTTAAATAACGAGGCATATTATACGATGATGTAGAGTGATTAACACCTATGAAATTGAAATAAAACGTCGTGAAATCTTAAATTTCAATTTCAGAAATTTTTCCTATTTTTAATTTTATTAATGATATATGAATAATTAATACATCTAAAGGGTTCGATATTTTAGAATTATATGTCATGTCGTTTTAAAATATATTAAATTGTCATTTTTTTAGTTTAAAAATATGAAAGAGTAATCAAAACTGTCGACTTTTAAAAATAAATGGACCAATTCTGTGAAACAATATAAATATAGAGAACAAAACTGCAATTAAGCTAAAAATTTAATTAAACTTATATTGTAACATTACTCCAATAATATTTTGATTTTGTAACACCCCACACATGTGATATAGCTAAATTATTTTTCCAAAAAAGATTGTGTAAGTAAACATATAACATATAACAAATAAAAAGATAATCATTTCAAGTTTGTAACATCTTTTAGATAGTGCATTTCCCAAATCCAAGATGGTAATGTGGTAGAAAGTTTGTTGTTTCCAAAATGAATTAACATAGAGCAATTTTGTTTACTTGATAGATCTCCACTTATCATATTGTTCGACAAATCGATAAATTGGATCTGCAAAGTCCAATTCCAATCCCATATTGGAACTGAATCTGAAATACCTGCATTGGACATTGTAAGAACCTTAACAAAACATAACATTTTCAAAAAATTCCAAGAATTTTACTAAATTCGAGAGAATTCCAAGAATTGCAGGCATATCACCAGTTAAAGAATTAGCTCCAAGATTTAGTACTTGCAAGTTTCTAGGGAATCCTAAACTCTTAGAAATTGTACCATTTAATTGATTGTGATCAAGATTTAATGTCTTCAATGATGATAAATTACCAAATGATGAAGGAATTGAATGAGGAATAATATTGTTACCTAGGTCTGTTACTTTGTTTTTAGCTTTTGAAGACTTGAAATGATTTGAGGGATTTCTCCATTTAGAAAGTTACCACTCTAGTCAAGTTGAACAAGAGTGGCACTAAGATTGGAAAACCATGAAGGGATTTGTTGATTGATATTATTATTTGAAAGATCAAGGACTTGAAGATTTGACAAATTTGTTTTCCCTTCTTCATTATTAAGTTATCAATTAATTTGACAATAATCAAAGTGTAACTTTAAAAGAGAAGAAAATGAATTTAATATTTTAATCCAAATTCATTTCTTTATAAAGGTTTAGACCACTCATATCAAGGTGTGCTAAGGTCGAAAGCCTTGAAGAACATGGTTGTATCCAATTAAAATTAATATTCTAAAAATTTAAAATATTTTCTACTTGACGAGGGATTAGTCCTAGAGCTGTCAAATAGGACAACGTAGGTCGGTCCACTCTGGCCCGTACACATGAATGGGCTAGTTCGGTCTTGCCCACTTTGTTATGAGGTCGTGTTTTATCAAGATTAACCTGCCCATTATAGGCTACATGAGCCAACAACATGGTCTGACCCATTTTTTCTCAATATTTTTTATTATAATTAATAAAAATTAAAACACAAAAACAACCTCCATCACGTATCACAGTAGAGACAGTAAAATAAAATTATAATACATAACACCACTATATAGAACCTGGTTGCATGAAGTAGGAGGGTGGAGTTAAAATCGATATTGGTCTTGGATGACAAACGACAACCACGAACGAAGCTGAACCGATGAAGGTGTTGGACTGGCGATTCTGGTATTGGTCGGTGGTAGAAGCACCACAACAATGTTATGTTTTTGGCTTTTAGCGGAATACCTTTCTTGGTAAGTAAATTAGTTTTTCTTTTCTTTCTTAATTATGATAGACCTATTACTTTTGTTTTTGAAAATAAGTTCAAAAAGACCATTTTTTAAAGTCAATTTAAAAAAAGCAACAAAAAAAAAGAGCTTTGATTTGAGTCATCCCAAATATGCTCATAATAATTTTTTTTTTTTGTAAAAAACTTATATTTTTTAGTTGTAATGGCCTAGCTAGCCTGTAGTCCGTTGAGCCGACGTACACAACTTATTCCCATTTTTAATGTGGGCTAAATGACCCGAGATGAAAAGATTCGTTCATTTATTAGGCTCGACCTATACTAATATGTGGGCCAAATGGCTCAACCCATTTTAACAACTCTAATCGGTTCCATGAAAGTTTGGTATTTTTTTTTATGGACAAAATAATATAAGCTAAAGTCCAAAGTCCAAATCGAAGATTTTAATTCTAGTTAAGGGACTAATTTCACCATCCAATTCCATGTATAAAGAGTCTAATCGGTCGATGATGTTGTGAAATCTTCTTGATGGGACCATGATGAAAGCCTATTTGAAGGGTTTGCTAGTTCATGCTTGAAAGTGAGAAGTGCTTTCTTTTTTTGTCATTGCAAATGATGTTGAAACCTTCCATGCATGCATTGATGTTGAGACTTGTTACCATGGAGAAAATCAGTATAAGAGATTGAGTTGCATATGGTAGTGCCATGAAGAAACTGTTAAGTTCAGAAAGAAAAAACAAAGGTTCAATTCCTCCGCGGGACCGACCCAACACATTTGAAGGTTTAAAGTGAATTTTAATATCATGTATGAAACAAATTTTTTTAAATTTTAACATGATATTACTAAATTAATATAATTGATGTTATGTAATATTTATTTTTTAACTAATTTAATATTTTTGAGAAAATATTAAATTTTAAAATAAATTATGTTTTAATTTTAAAAATATTAAAATATGAGACATTTTTATTAAGTAAATTTTTTTAGTCTTTTTTGATAAAGTAAAAGTTTTATTTTATATAGAGGCCTAAAACGATTGTTTTAGTGGCCTTACCATCGAGTCGCTTGTATAATGGTACAATGACAATCAATAAAAGTCAAGGTTAATCTGAATCTGATTCATGTCAAGATATATCTTCCATGTTTTTATCCATGGTCAACATCATATTGCCTTATCTAGAGTGATTTGTAATACAACTACGAATATTGTTTATCAAGAGATTTTTCATAATGTGTAATTCTAAATTATAGAATTATGTTATTCTCTATGAAAACAGTATTTAAGTGAATTTATAAATTTTATAATTGATGTGATTTTGACATTTATGATGTATATTGTATGCATTTATTGCTTTTTTTTTATTCTTTATAAAAATATAACCAAAGTGGAAAACATATTGAGGATGAGGCCCTTCTCGATATACTGATTAAAGTTATGAACATTGGTCTAAGAGGTGATAATGGATAGTTCAAAGCAAAAACCTTAGCAACGACATAGGCAAAATTGGAGGAAAACTTTTCATGTTGTGGAATTAAGGTAAAGCTACACATCGAATCTGCACTGAAGATGCTAAAGTTAGTTTATGGAATAATTTATGATATGTTAAATCAAAGTGGATTTGGTTGGAATGAAGAGAAAAAAATGATTAAGGTGGATAGTGATGAACTGTGGAAGGAATATGTGAAAGTTAGTGTTGATTAATTTATTTCAACTTCGTACATTTTAGTTAGTTCCTTTATGATTATTTGAAAATTTATATTTTTTACTTATGTGTAGAGGTCATCCAAATGCAAAGGATTATAAATATGTTCTAATTCCACTATTTGATAAGCTTATTAATGATGAAGAGCTTGAAGTAGAAATTTCTCAATCACCATCTCTTTGTCAATCACAATCTAGGAGAAAGAATGATCAAGTGGAAATTCAATCAAAGAGAAGAAATAGAGGAGCACATATTATTATTGCTAATGGCATTTTTAAGTTAGGAAAAACTTTTGGGAATTGACTTGAAAAAAGTTCAGAACAATTGAGTGAAGCTACAAATTGTCTAGGTGTTGGTAAAGATGTGTTTGATGATTCAAGAAACATTATGAATGAGTTGAAGAAAATGCTGCTAACATAACAAAGTGTTTTGCTGCAACAGGCAAAATATTATATGTGCCACATCGCTTGCACATATTTTGGGGTTGTGATGATGTTGATTGTCTTGCATTTGTTAAGTCGTTGATCTACTAGTTTTATTTTTGTACTTGATTTTACTTATCAAACTTTAGTACATTTTACTTTTATTGATTTATTTTGTATGGTTTATTGAAACATGTAATACAACATATTATTCTTTATGATACATTATTGCTACTACATAGTCAATAGTTTTAATTTGATACAATGTGTTGGAAATTTTAATTTTTTTTAATATTATATGTTTTTAGTATTTTTTAGTTTTTCAAATATATAAAATTACTTTATAAATTATTTATATTTTTTGGTATTTTTTATTTATAAAAATAATATATAAATGTTATTTTCAAAGAAAAAAATTAAATAGATTATAAGAACAAATTTGTCATTTTATCAATATAAATCATATCATTTGGTTATTTGTTGTGTATCAAATAGTGAATATGATAAACTAATGTTATCAACGTTGTTATGATGTCACATCAAACACATGACACGATAACTTCTTCTCATATCTATATTTTATCATGTCTCAATCCTACTTATTATCCTATCAAGTCTCTATCCTATTATGTCCATCAAACAACCCTTAGTATAAAATTTATTGTCAAAACCTAGACCCTTAATTTTTATGATAAATTAATTTATTTGTAATGATAAACACTAAACTGCGAATTCAAAGGGCTTGCTATATTTGAGAAACTGATATCTTATGTTATGTTTAGAAAGGTGGACAGATTTTTATGAAAAAAATGGATTATTTTCACTGCAAATATAAAATGGATCCGGTTATTCGAGAATTTGGGCCGAAATTAGGCCTAAACAGAGTCCATAAATACATATTAGGCCCAAAAACTTAGTCTGTTTTATACAAGTCACTACACATGAAAATGTTTCAATTTAAAAAAAAAAGTAATTTAATCAATTTTTATGTTTCATTATCTTATATATATTGAATCAATGCACAATTAAAATTTCATATAGATCATCAAACATACATGCTAATACATATAAATATATACCAAAAATGATATAATTACAACAACAACAACAACAAAATTACAAAAATAGAGGGAATGCTAAATTTTAATTATCAACGCTTGCACTAATGATTCGTTTACATCTCTTTTTTAATTTGTTTCAATTTTATTCATTCAATTTATATAATCAAACTCTTAATATTAAAAATAATGACAATTTGTAATATATAAATAAATATATTATAAATTTTTATGTCATATTCAATCATATATTTTAATTTGTAATCAAACCATGGTTTAAAATTTATATTTCCATATACATAATCGTATTTCTATCTCTTGCAATGTACGATCTCAACTACTAGTATCATTTATATTTAAAAGTCTAAAAATTATGATGCATTCAAAATTGTGGTTAAATTTCAATAACCATCTAATTTGTTGTCAAATTATTATTTCCCAAATTAAAAATATTTAAATTTTTTATTCATTTGTGATCTTGTCATTGATAGCTTGGCCCAATTTGACAACTTTGAATTATATGTCAATGCTACATATAAGTCTTTCTTTTTGTCACTTTATTTGGTGGGAAGATACCATTTTTTATTTAAAAAAACTCCTTTAATTACAAATATAACATAAGATATTTATGTGGTCATCAACAAGGTATGGTACATTCAATATTTAAGGGGTTAACTTAGTGGTAAGAACTTAACTTTATAACTTTAATGTCCCAAACTCAAATTCTCTCAAGGATAATTATAAATTGCCCATTACTTTGATTAATAAAAAGTTCTTCTAAAAGGTATGATACATTCCAAATCACAGCAGCCCATTTAGAATTCATAATAAAGAGAATTCCATTCTTGATTTTCAACATTATCCAACAATAGTGGGTTTTTTACTCAAAGTACAAGTGGCATCATAAAGCCTGTTTGAATTTGGTTAGTTCTAAAAACAATTCATTCGTTATGTTTTGATGATAACAAATGTACTTTGTGAGAATAAAATTTATTGCACTATTGATTTCATTGAATGTGCAGTAAATAGAACCAAGAAAGTGATATTAGATGAAGATATTGTAACACCCCGATTTTTAACAGCGTGAGTGCATTTTTTTTAAAACAACTTAATAAAATAATATGTCGTAATGCAAAACGGCGAAAGTCATAAATAATTACATCATATTTACAAGCAAGCTAAAATAGTTTTTGGGCCAATAATCTACAATATACAAATAGGAAATACACCGGGGATATAAGACTTATCAGACATTGCTCATACCACTGGGATATTCTCGGCAGACACTTGCACAAAAGTACTGCTCCAAGAATGTTATTCCCCCCATGGTCACGTCAAAAAATGGAACATGGACCCACCAAACAAAAGTCAATTGTGAATATATGTTATAGATACAGTCATCCCAACACAAAATAAGTACAACCACCCAAAGAAAGACACTAAGTCCCTATACAACAAAAACTAATTTGATCATTCACTAACAACTATAATAACAAGTGTGACCTCCACACACTCCGCAAGTTCCTTCTGACACAATATCTCTCCTCGAAGTAACTTTCTCCTCATCAACAACCATAGAAGGATCGATCTCCTTAGAAGTCAGATCCACCCTCGAGATATGTGGCTTCAGCGGTGTTGGAATCTCAAAATGGCCCACTACTTCAGTGACAGTCGGTAGGGGATCATTCACCAAAAGTGGAAGCTCTGACTCGACCCGCCTAGACGGTTCTGCAATATCTCTTCCCACTGGCATTGACCCCTTATTCTTCCCACCAGTCCCCGACCCAACCATTGTATCCCCAACTCCTACGGTGGCCTCCGTCTAAACTCTAACTGAGGCATCCTCTGCATCTTCCCATGCTCCATTCATCCCGAGCACCAATCCTGAAGGTACCGGATAGTCGATCCTCTCGTGAGTGAGCTCCACGAGATATACTGCCTCAACTCTCCTACTTGTCCTCACTACCCTTCTCGTATAAGTAGCCTACTTGATATGGGGTCGTATACCCAAGTAGTCGGCAAATGTCGGTCAGGGAAGTCTAACGAAGTTTCAATTGTCAAGGTAGCAGTCGGTGGAACAAACTCGGGTATCATTTGAGGGAAAAACCCAATTTCCACAATAATGTAAAGGATCACCGGCTGAAATTAACAAATAACATTTAACACTTACGTCATAAAGATAAGCAATAACACTTAACAATTACAGCATGATAACAAACAATAACAAAGTATGTATATACAATTATCATATTATAACAAACATGACGTGCGTGCATAACACCCTAATGCAATGCTTATATGCCAATGCACATGATTCTAGAATTTCCAAACCCTCATCGAAGGGCGTAAATCATAAATGTACCGCCTCTAATAAACCAGTACTAATTATCGAGGTGCCACTTATCACAGATCAACACAATTTACTAGAGTGCAGTCTATCACAAACCTACACGACAAATAAATCCTCGTAAGGATAAGATGGATCAATCAATTCACGACACCATCCCGTGGCCCATCACGGTGACCACTAACATCGTGGCCCATCACGGTCACCACTAATACTGTGACCCATCACGATCACCACTAATTATGGAATGCATGAGCATACTTTGACTCTTTTACAACAATCATTATGTAAGTGTAGCTATTAAAAGACTCTCCTTTTAATACTCATTACAAACTAATAATTTTTCATACCTTTCATAGAGCATACTCAAAACATATTATCCTTAATAAAATTCATAACATGTAGCAACATGTATTATCACTCAAGAATGCATCATCACATCAATATTAATCATCACATATTCACACATCAATCACACATATAAGGTCCCTATGTGCAAACTACAAATTTGGAAGGAGACCTTACCTTAGTTATAGCTTTTTCAACAGTTATCACTACCACAATCAAACACAGCGAAAAATCTCGCTCGTGCCGACACCTTCAATCAAATAGTGTTTGACTTAGTCAAATTAATCCCTGAAACTTTAACTACCTTACAAATTCTTTCTTACTCCTAACCCCCTTAGAGTATATTTTACTAAAGTAGTTTACAACGACTAAGGACTATTAGTAGTATTAATCACAATACACACTTTCAACATCTAAAAATATATTTTTTGAAATCAACATCATTCAATTTTTCAGAGAATTCACTAACAATTATTCAAAACGTCTTAAATTATTTTTCTAAAAAATTTTCACACAACCATAAATTTTCTCAAATTTGCCATATTTGTTTTTTTTTCCTCAAATTTGCTTTTTTTCAATAACTACAAGTTTGATCTACTATATTTTTAAAGACTAAATGCTCAATAAAAGTAAAAAGTTCATTGGAAATGATTACAAGGTATAAAGCAAGGAAATTATGACTACATGTCATTGTTGCACACTTCATTTATTTAAAGGGAATGACATAGTTGTTTGTAACAAGAGAAAATCAATATTATGCATATTGTTGCTTATAATTAAAGAACACAGTTGCACCAGAAGGAAGACGCAGACACATAATCAAGGAACCAAATCAAACTCATGCACACACTTTACCCTATGTTCTCATCATTTAAAAATGATAAATCTCTATGCTACCACATAACTGAATCAATGGACAAACTAATGGTTTTCCATTTACCAATGACTTGTCCTTGCTCTTTCTATTTAAGATTCGCACAGCTCTAAAAATGTTAATCTCGGTTAACATGTGCAATATCCATCTATGTTAACACTGAATGAAGAATGTATGACAATAAAATAACATTTTAAAATTTTCATATTTAATTCCTCTAAAATGAGTCTTCACATAATAACAAGAAATATCAACGACTAATATCACATGTACACACCTAACAAACATTAATTTGTTAAAAATATTTTACTGCCAGCAATCACAAACCATTACTAGACATTTCTTTAGATTCATAATAAGAACAAAGAAAACAAAAATTGCTAAAATAGCACTTCACAAACATAACACTCTAAATTGAAATGCACATTTACCTCTACTTTTCATCAACAAAATTAATCAAATTTAAGATGTACCAAATTTCACTCAAAACACACTAAAAGCTTTCAACTTCTCCACTAAATTGAAAATCTACCATATATAAAAAAATCAAGATCGATTCCTTCATTTCAAACATAAGTTATCAATGTTCTTTCACAATTAAAAAAAACGCAATTCAAAAGATCGATAACCTCAACCATAACAATTATTTTTTGGAAAGGTATAAACTAAGAAGAAAAAAAATTTCTTTGATCACCACGACAACATTAATATATCAGAATTCTCCCCACCGCTAATACGGTGTCAACTGTCTCAATTCCTTTTCGAGAGTCAAGGAGCTAACTACATAAACATAATGATTCACAACGATTTGTTCACCACTAAAATTTAATCTCTTTCATTTTTCAAGTTATAACACTCAACCATTAGAGCATAAAAAATTTTCGTTAATAAAATACTCTAAACTTCTCTCTTAAACCTAGTCCAACAATAATTAAAGAGGTAACATTTTTAACTCTAAACATATTAATTTCACACTTTAACTCTTTGCTCAAACTCTTTAACTTAGTTAAAATTTAAACTTTTTCACAACTTTAACATCTCTAAACTTTCTTTTTGTAAAATTTCAACTTCAGTTCAAACTCGTTTATTTAAAAATAACTCATTACGTAACTCAAACACATCAAAAATCAATTTGTTTGTTTTTTAACCATTACTAACAAAATCATCATCATCAACAACAACAACACAACAACAAATGATTTGTTAAAAACTCAAAAATTTCACGAAGGAAACAGAGAAGGTGAAGTATGGAAACAGAGAAGGAATGGTCGTGGACTTCAAAATGTAATGGGTGAAGTGTTCTTTTTTCTTTTAAAGGCTGGTTACCCTTTTTTTTTTCTTTTCAACCAAAATAATATATATATATATATATATATATATATATATATATAAAGAGAGAGAGAGAGAGAGAGAGAGAGAAATTCAGAGTCTTACAGATATCAGAGAAATTGGAGATGTCAGAGAAAGCAAAGACATTAGAGGAAACAAATATGTCAAAGGAAATGAAAACATTAGAGTCAATTGAAGTCAAAGGAAGTGAGCACAACGTTAAGACTTTAGTTATTACATGAACTATTTTGTGCGCGTATCTACCTCTGAAGTGCTTGCCCTGTGTGCCTCTGAATAGCCTACTACATTAACTTTGAAGTTTCTTTTCGAGTTGCCTCTGAAGCTCATGTTCCACTCACTCTAAAGACTGCAACTTGTTCCAATATGTTGTCTTTGCTACGCAACATGCTCTGAAGATGCAACAAGGTGACGTTGCCCATGCCACTAATTATAAATCATACAGTTCTACCTCTGCCTCTGAAGACCTAAACCAAGCAACACAACGTCTAAATCCAATGATCAAGTTATTTTCTGGTGAAGAAATTCAAAAACTCTATTGGAAAGTTAACGCTCTGATGGCGACTGAGTTGTTTCATGATTCTTAAGATCCAAGAACAAATTTTGATATGTTCCTGCCGCTCTTAAACAAGCTTATGAAAAAAGATTCAACGATAATCATTTTCAAGCGCTATCTGGACATTCTCGCACATAATTATTCTAGAAGACTTGGTTGGAGATTTGTTTTGGAATTAATCAAGCTTCAACGATCATATTCCCAAACCATATCTATCAAAATTTATTTTTTGTGAAGATCTTTATTGACCTCGCACAAGAAAGACACTTAGAAGATTCAAGGAGAATTATTTTCAAGCGATATTTGAACATTTTCACACATAATCATTTTAGAAAATTTGGTTGAAGATTCATTTTGAAATTAATCAAGCTTCAACTATCATATTCCCAAAAAATATCTATCAAATCTGATATCCGGAGCTCAAGTTATGATCTACGGAGCGAGCAATGGTCAAAATGCAAATAATAAAATTATAATTCAAATTCAACCCAAAGTTTAGAAACAACCTAAAAATATTATTCTAAGCTATAAAGAGCTTTTAAAATACCAAACTAAAAAGCTAAAAACATGTGCCCAAATGCTATGATCAAATTCTCCCACACTTAAACTTTTGCACTCCGAGAAAAGCAATCCATGTGATTCCAAATATTCTTATGAATGCAAAGTGGTGAGAAAAAAAAATATTTCTAGCTTAATGCAATCATGGATAATTTTTTTTAATCACAATCAAAGCAAACAAGATGACAAGTTAACTAAAGAATGCATCATAAGTAATAGAGCCCTCCCAGGATATAAAATTTTCACAAAGGGTTTACACTCAAAGTGTTTGGGCTACTGTTTACACTGAAAGCACATCATGAAAGCTAGCACTACCATAGGCTTGACAAGCATCTATAATGTATATTTGAAACACATGTAGATAATGATCAAAAGGTCTTTATTTAGGTTGTAACGTGGCCAATGTTACACTGAAAGCACATGATGAAGAGCATTCTATTTTTCAAGTTGAATTGCTTGCTGATTTGGTTGATGACACTTACCCCGATATGTTTGCTACTGATTTTCCTTGATTGTCTGGTTTTGATGATACTTATACTTGTGAATTTTGTACAGATACTCAATTGTGCTATGTGTGTGCTGAGATCGAAGCTGCCTTGCAAGTTGATCATTATGCTGATATCTAAATTTCTACTAACATATTTGATTTTGCAGACTTAGCTTCAGCCACTAGTGTTGTACCTTCTATTGAACAACCACCGACTATAGAGCTTAAACCACTTCCTGATAATTTGGAATATGCTTATTTAGAAGGAAGTGGCAAGTTACTTGTGATGATTTCATCCAAACTTGAAGATGAACAGGAACATAAGCTATTGCAGATTTTGAGAAAACATATGAAGGCAATCAGATGGACCTTGGCTGATATTCCTGGTATTAGCCCATTCGTGTGTATGCATAGGATACTACTGGAGGAAAGGGTAAAATCAGTCAGGAAGCCCCAAATGCGACTTAACCCATTAATTTTGGATGTTGTAAAAAAAGAAGTGACCAAGCTCTTCCAAGTAGGCATTATATACCCCATCTCTTATAGTCAATGGGTGAGTCCGATGCAGGTAGTCCCAAAGAAAACTGGACTCACAATGGTTAAAAATGAAAATAATGAACTTATCCCCACACGAGTGCAAAATAGCTGGAGGGTATGCATCGATTAAAGGAGACTAAACCAGGCAACTAGAAAATATCATTTTCCATTACCATTCATTGATTAGATGCTTGAACAGTTGGCTGGTAAGTCACATTATTGTTTTCTTGATGGTTTTTCTGGTTATTTTCAAATCCATATTGCACGAGAGGACCAAGAAAAGACTACGCCCACTTTTACTTTTGGCACATTTGCCTACAGGAGGATGCCCTTTGGCCTATGCAATGCTTCTGGCACTTTCCAACGCGACATGATTAATATTTTCTCTAACTTGATAGAAATTGTATTGAAGTTTTCATGGATAATTTTACTGTGTATGGTTCCTCATTTGATGCATGCTTGAACAATTTAGATAGAGTTTTTCATAGATGTATTGAAACTAACCTTGTGCTAAATTACGAAAAATGTCATTTGATGGTTGAACAAGGCATAGTTTTGGGACATCTGATCTCTAGAAATGGGATTGAAGTGGATCTTGCCAAAATTGATGTGATTTCTAATTTGTCTTACCCATCTTGCATCTGCGAGATTTGTTCTTTTCTTGGCCATACAGGTTTTTACAGGCGATTTATCAAGGATTTCAGCAAGATAGCTCTTCCACTGTCAAATTTCCTGCAAAAAGATGTCAGTTTCACCTTCAATGACAAATGCAAGAAGGCGTTTGATTTCTTAAAGGCAACACTAACCTCTACTCCCATAATTCGGCCACCCAATTGGACCCTCCCTTTTGAAATTATGTGTGATACATCTAACTATGCCATGGGAGCAGTCCTTGCACAAAGGGTTGGTAAGGCTGCCCATGTTATTTATTATGCTTCTAGGACTTTAGATTCTGCACAGGCTAATTACACTACCCCTGAAAAGGAACTTTTAGCTATTGTTTTTGGACTTGATAAGTTTAGATCATAAGTGTTAGGTTCGAAGATAGTTGTTTTTACTGACCATGCATCTTTGAAGTTCTTGTTGAAGAAACCAGAAGCAAAACTGAGATTGATCCGGTGGATGTTGTTACTCCAAGAATTTGATTTAGAGATTAAAGATAAGAGTGGAGATGAGAATTTGGTGGCAGATCATTTGAGCAGAATAGAAATGGATGAGGACCCCATCCCTATTCAAGATGACTTCCCTGATGAGCAACTACTACAATTGTGGGAGGTAACTCCTTGTTTGATGATTTAGTTAATTATCTAGTTGTTGGAGTCTTTCCTGCAGATGCATCCCGAACACAAATACACAAACTTAAAAGTGATTCCAAATACTATGTGTGGGATGATCCATATCTGTGGAAATTCTGTAGTGACCAGGTGATTAGGCGATGTGTTTCCCACCATGAGGCTCAATCCATTCTTCATTTTTGTCATACCTCTCAAACTGGAGGACATTTTGGTCCTCAGTGGACAACAAGAAAAGTCTTAGACTCAGATTTTTTTGGCCCACTTTGTTTAAAGATGCTTTTGAGACTTATAAAACTTGTGAACAGTGCCAAATAGCAGGAACAAAAATCACTCGTAGGAATGAGATACCTCAACAACCTATGTTTTTCTGTGAAGTATTTGATGTGTGGGGCATTGAATTTATGGGCCCCTTTCCTGTATCTTTTGGTTATGTCTATATTTTACTAGTTGTTGATTATGTTTCGAAGTGGGTGGAAGCAATACCCACTAGGACTAATGATTCGAAAGTTGTTGCAGGTTTTATCAGATCAAATATTTTTTGCAGGTTTCGAATACCCCGAGCCATCATATGTGATCAAGGCACTCATTTTTGCAACCGCAACATGGACGCTTTGCTTTAGAAGTATGGGGTTGTGCACAGAGTTTCTACACCTTATCATCTCCAGACTAATGGGCAAGGTGAAGTCTCAAATAAGGAAATCAAACAGATCTTAAAAAAAAAAGGTGCAGCCAAATAGAAAAGGCTGGAGCCACCGACTTGAAGAAGCCCTTTGGGCTCATAGAACAGCCTACAAAACACCAATAGGGATATCCCCTTATCGACTTGTATTTGGTAAGGCATGCCACCTCCTAGTGGAAATAGAACACCGTGCTTATTGGGAGGTCAAGAGTTGTAACCTTGAGATGGAGATAGCATGTTTGGAGAGAAAGCTTTAATTACAACAACTTGAAGAGCTTAGACTTGAAGCTTACGAGAACTCTTGCATCTATAAGGAGAAAACTAAATGATAAGATGATTTCTAGGAAGAAATTTTTCATTGGCCAAAAAGTTCTATTATTCAACTCCCGTTTGAAAATTAATGATGGGAAACTTCGATCGAAGTGGATTGACCCTTTTTTTGTTACTAACATTTTTTCTCATGGTGTAGTGGAAATAAAAAGTGAAAACACTGAGAAAATGTTCAAAGTAAATGGATAACGCCTCAAGCTATTCCATGAGAGCTCTGTGTTTGAAGATGCTACTATAGAAGAACTCTCCTTGGAGTTTAAACAAGGAGCTCCCTTTAAACAAGAAGCCACCTACCCTGAAGTTTTAAACAAGGAGCTCCCTTTGCTTGCTCTTATTTTATACTTGTTACTTACATTGAGGACAATGTGTAATTTAAGTGCGGGGGTATTATTTAGGATTTTATTTGTTATATTTCAAAAAAATAAATAAAAAATAAATAAAAATAACTAAAAAATAAAATAAAAATAACTAAAAAAAATAAATAAAATGGACATTGCATTGCATGCTTTTTCATCAAATTTTATGGTTGTAAATGTTGAGAGTTTGTTTGAACTGACATGATTGGATAATATTTTTGCATTCTTAGTAAAATAAATTGGACTAAAATGCTAAATTCTGTATCATTTGTGATAAGTCATTAACCTTTGTGAGATTTTTTAGCTTTATTATGAATGTAATACATTTTTTCCATCCTTTTTTTTTCTTGTGTGTTATCTCACACATATTGATAGTTACGCCAGAACTTGACTTGACTCTTGTCCGCATGCATATATTGAAATGATCTAGACATTTTTTTTTCTGATTAACCTACTAGCCAAATAAGCCTACCCTACAATTATCTATTTGTGTAAGCCCATTTGAGCCTAATTACCCCATTCTTTGTTATATAGCTCATTACAAGCCTAAAAGTGAAAAACAATGAATTGACCCAATTTTAGGGGATAAAGGAGTCTTTCCTTACATAAGTGTAGTGGCGCTCAACTTGTTTGTTTAAATTTGAGGGTTATGAAGAAAAAAAAGAAAAAAGATAAGAAAAAAAAAAGAAAAAGAAAAAAAATATATGAGGAAAAATGGTTGTGTTGTGAGCTATGAGAATGTAAAAATAAAAATGTCAATGATGTTTTGTTAAGTTACTTCTTAATGTTGTTTTTCTCTCTTAATCGTTACTCTTTTATCTGTAACGCCTAGTTACGTGGGTATAAAAATTGAGGTAATAATGGAAAAAAATTTGTGATTATGTAAGAGAATAAGGTACTGTAATAAATAATGAATTGTTCAAAAGAAGTAATGTTATGAAATCTCAACATAAATCCTTACAACTGAAAAATCTTTAATATTTAAAATATCCAAAAAAGGGCAAATAGTATCTAATCCCGAAATAAAGTACGATGTTGACACTATGTCTACTTATTCTTGATCTACTAACCTAATCGAAGGAAGTTACTCTTCTCAAGGGAGGTAGAACTTCTCAACTCTCGACGTCTCCAACGGTCTCAGTATCAGAAAACAACACTTTAATGAGATACTAAATCCCAGTGAATAATACACACAATTTTAAAACAAGTATTGTTCTCAGCCAGAGTGGTAACCGGAAAAAAGTCGATCATGGCACCCGCCTTCATCCAAAAATATTCTTTAGAACTAGTAATGATATAACTAAGATTTCTCTATAACAAACAACTACTTCCAATAATTAATAAAAACTCATCAATTAAATTAACGATAATCCACATCTATCATAATCAGATAATTCCAATAAACACATTTATTCTGCAGAAAATAATCAATCAATTCAATGATGGAGATATACTACTTATGCGAAGTGAGTATTATCTAATCATGTGGAGCACCAACTCATCCAATGTGGGGTACAAGACCCATCTGTGTGGAGTTTAAACTTCATCTCATTGTGGAGTTTAAAACTCATCTATATATGGGGTCAAGACTCTTCCGTGTGGAGTTTAAACTTCATCTCTTTGTGAAGTTTAATACTCAGCCATATGTGGGGTACAAGACCCATCCGTGTGGAGTTTAAACCTCATATCTTTGTGAAGTTTAATACTCATCTATATGTGGGGTACAAGACCCATCTGTGTGGAGTTTAAACCTCATCTCTTTGTGAAGTTTAATACTCATCCATGTGAAGTTTAAACCTCATCTCTTTGTGAAGTTTAATACTCATCCATATGTGGGGTACAAGACCTATCCGTGAGGAGTTTAAACCTCATCTCTTTGTGAAGTTTAATACTCATCCATGTGGAGTTTAAACCTCATCTCTTTGTGAAGTTTACTACTCATCCATGTGGAGTTTAAACCTCATCTCTTTGTGAAGTTTAATACTCATCCATGTGGAGTTTAAACCTCATCTCTTTGTGAAGTTTAATACTCATCTATATGTGGGTTACAAGACCCATCCGTATGGAGTTTAAACCTCACAAAGATATGAGGTTTAAACTCCACATGGATGGGTCTTGTACCCCATATATATATATGAGTTTTAAACTTCACAGAGAGATGAGGTTTAAACTCCACATGGATGGGTCTTGTACCCCACATATAGATGATTATTAAACTTCACAAAGAAATCAGGTTTAAACTCCACATGGATGAGTCTTGTACCCCACATATAGATGAGTATTAAACTTCATAAAGAGATGAGGTTTAAACTCCACACAGATGGGTGTGGTACCCCACATATAGATGAGTTTTAAACTTCACAAAGGTATGAGGTTAAACTCCACACAGATGGGTCTTGTACCCCACATATAGATGCATTTTAAACTACATAATGAGATGAGGTTTAAACTCCACACGGATGGGTCTTGTATCCCACACTTGATGAGTTGGTGCTCCATATGATGAGATAATACTCACTTTGCGGAAGTAGTATATCTCCATATAACGATGATACATCATTGAATTGATTTATTTATTTTCTGCAGAATAAATGTGTATATTGGATTTATTTGATTGTGATAGATGTGAATTATTATTATTTAATTGATGAGTCTTTATTAATTATTGGTAGTAATTGGTTATTTTAGAAAAATACGTGTATTGGATTTATTTGATTATGATAGATGTGGATTATTATTAATTTAATTGATGAGTTTTTATTAATTATTTGAAGTAATTGGTTATTTTAGAAAAATATTAGTTATATAATGAATATTTCTAAAGAATATTTTTGGAAGAAGAAGGGTGGCATGATCGACTTTTCTGGTTACTGTTTCGACTGAGAACAATACTTGTTTTAAAATTGTGTGTATTATTCAATGGAATTTAGTATCTCATTAAAGTGTTGTTTTCAGATACTAAGACCATTGGGGATGTCGAGAGTTGAGAATTCCTACCTCCCTTGAGAAGAGTGATGTCATTCAATTAGGTTAGTAGATCAAGAATAAGTAGACATAGTGTCTAAATCGTACTTTATTTCGGAATTAGATACTATTTGCCCAATTTTGGATATTTTAATTATTAAAGATTTTTCAGTTGTAAGGATTTATTTTGAGATTTCATACCATTACTTCTTTCGAACAATTCATTATTTATTACAGTACCTTATTCTCTTATATAATTTAGAAATTTTTCCATTATTACCCCAATTTTTATACCCACATAACTAGGCGTTACAATATTCTTCTCACTTCTTTTTCTTTCACACTAATAATCCTTCAGTGTTTATTTGTGATCGCTCTGACACTAAAAATTGAGCTTTCTTACTTCAACCATGGTTATTTTAGATATGAAGTTTCATCACCTTTAAATGATACTGAAAATATTTTTACTATAGATGACATTAATTGATTGATTTTTAGTTGAGTAATTACAATTAGTGTTGAGATGAACTTCTATCTTAGTGAAAATGAGGTGTATTTGAATGACAATGACTCATTTAGACAAACATCCTTTATGACTCTTTAAGAACATCGATTTACAATCAACTTGAATTTATTTAAAACAAATTGACAAAAACCAAACAAATTTTAAACGCAAAAACAACATTGATTTCTCTTTTTCTCGAACATGAGTTTAAAGAATAAGTTTATTTTTTGGAATGATATAGAATAAGTTTCTACGAAGTGCAGTTTTGAGAATTCAATTATATTTTTTTAGGAGATAAAATCCATAGTCATTCACAACAACATAAACCCACAAATCATAAGAGAAAAAAAAATTAAAAAACTTGTTGCAAATGTATCAATCACATAAGTAAATGTATCAATCACAAAAAACTATATCAATCACAACAACGCAATAAACTAAAAATCTGAAACATAAGCAATCATAAGGATCAAACTCATGTCTTTTTTTTTCCTCGAAATTTACCGATGGGAGATGAGATGGTGGTGTGATGGTGCGGTGTGCAACGGTGTGAGTTGTTGCGTACAATGTAAAAGGTGTGGTGTGAGGCGATGGTCTAAGCAGAGGTGTGGAGTGTGGCGGCGATGTGAGTAAAGGTGTGGCGAGTGGTAGAGTGATGAAAGGCACTTATATGTTTCTATAAATTTTTGGGTTTAGGGTGAAAAAGAGAAGATGGAACAAACAAAATTGTAAAAAAAAGGAGAAAAAAAGAGGGAAAGTAAATATGGCAATGCGCCAATAGGTTTGGTAAATACTGGAGGTGTAACCGCCACAAATTACATTAAATAGTGGCAGCTATTAAGTCTGTCGTAATATGATGTATATAGTGGCAGTTTTTGAAAACCCTCTTAATAAATTGTCACAATTCCCCCGTTTTTTGTAAGGTTCCTACTCCTCCACAAACTCCACAACATCGTGGTGTACATATTACTCTTATCCTTAGACAAACCACATAATAACTTGAATATAATTTCTCTAAACTCCTACCCAGACTACACCAAAGAATCAATTGAGTCCCACAAGCCAACCTCCTTCCAAACTATGCTACTCTTTCTATGCAAGAGTAAGATATGATTAATAATCTCTACTTCTCTATTACACCATAGATGCACATTCGCCACTTGAACCCTTTTGTCACATAATCTAGCTCGAGTTGGAACACAATTGCGTGCAACCTACCACACAATGTTTTTCACCTTTGGAGGTATTGTCAAACTCCACAACTAGTTCCAATCACCATTTACATTCAAATTTTAGTTATCTAACAAATCAGTCATGCAGATAAGATAGGCAGACCTAACATTATATAGGTCGTGCTCATTTGGTTTCTACACACGCTCATCATCCATAATTGCATCAAATAAGGGAGTCCCTTAAGGCACCATTTACAAATTGAGGCGATAAATTATGTTGTAGAGCATTCACATTCCACCTTTTTGGATTAGTTAACAATAACCTTACGATTGGGTTTGTAGGGATAATACTAGAAGGTTAAGAAAATTGACCATTAGCTAACTATTTTTCACTAAAGACATTAATGTGGTCTCCGTTACCTATTGACCGTAAGATACCTTGCTTAACAACATATTTTTCCTCGAATAAACTTCACCATACATAGCTCGAGATGTTGCCTTTGTTCGATTCCAACAGGTCGCAACGAGGAAAATTAAGAGCTTTATAAAGTTAAGCTACAAGAGACTCTGGATGCACTAACATACGCTAAACTTGTTTTCTCAAAAAGGAAATATTTATCGTATAGAGATTTTTAAAGTTCATCCCTCATTCATTTTTTGCCATGACCAATTTGTCCCACGATAACCACTTAATACATTTGCTCTGCATGCTACTTTACCCTACCAAAAGGAATTCATTGCCCTTTCTATCTCATCTTTTATTAAACAAGGAATAAGGAAAATACTCATAAAGTATGTAGGAATGGACTATAAAACATTAAAATCTCCTTAAGAATTAATTTTCTTCCAGACTCCGTCCTTGATAAACTTGAAGAGGTGCTTCTTGTTACTTCTCGATCATATATGGTAAACCCAAATATTTTGTAGTGCCTAGATTAATATTTACTTGAAAAATATTTGCAACACCGCTCGAGAGATCTTGCATCACATTTCTGCTAAAAAACACCTCATACTTTTAAAAGTTGACTTATTAATCGAAGCCATTTTCTTAGACAGACAAAATATTTCTGAAAACTTGAGCTTCCACCTCGATATCCCTACAAAATAGAAATCAATTGTATGCAAATAAAAGGTGAGTAATTATATGAGCTCTTTTACAAATAGGAATAGCATGTAACTCTCTACAACTCTCAACTTTATCAATTAGAGTTGTTAACCCTTGCACATAAAAAGATAAATAGGTAACGAAAAAAAGGAGTGATTTTCCGAAGACCTCTACCTTGTATAGTGGGTCCTTCAGCCTCGTAATTCACCAACATTGAATAACTAAATGAATCCACACACATCATAATCCAATGAACCCAAGTCTCATTGAAACCTAACCTCACCACAACTACTTGGATTAATCACCAGTCAAGTCTATCATACGCTTTACTCATATCAACTTTTAACGACACTTCCCTTACACGATCTATAGTCTTACTTTTCAAGTAGTGGATGATCTCAAAAGTAATCATTGAATTATCCAAGATGGATTGTGTTGGAACAAAAGTTGACTAGACTATGAATATACATTTGTGAAGAAAAACTTTAACTCTGTAGCGAAGACTTTTGAGAACCTTATAAAGCACATTAAATAAGAATATAGACGGCTAATCTTTCATTGATAGAGAATTCTCGTTTTTGGGAATCGAAGCTAAGTTAGTATGATTAAGGGATTGAGGGAAATACCCTATTTCTAGCAAGCTAATACATTCTCAAAAGATCTCATCACCAAACTGATCCCAAAAATGTTGATAAAACCCGGGTTAAAATTGTCATGCCCCGATGCTTTATCTACACCCATCTCATGAAGGGCCAAGGTAAATTTGTCACGAGAGAAAGTATGTATTAGTTAAATGTTATCGTAATGGTCAATGCATGGGGCCATGGAAGATAGAATTGGGTCGTATTGACCATGCCTACGGGAAACTAAATCTTGGAAGTACATTTGAGCCACTTCACTAACTTGCACTAGATCTTCGATCATAATTTCATCCATGTTGACAAGTTTGGGAACCACCAATCCGTCTACTCCAACACTGCAAGCTGGAAGCACAACCACCAAGTTTGCTAATGACATTCCTATTATTACAATTATACCTCTCGTCCTTAACAACGTTTCCTATATCTAGTTCAAGTAACCATAAATTCTTAAAGAGAAACTTTTTCTTTCTACCTCCCCTATCAACAAAAGCTCGAGGCAACACAATGGGGGAATGGTCAGAGCGAGCAACGACAAGATTTACCAACTTGTTAAATGAAAATAATGTTAGCCATTTGCAATTTGCCATGGCTCTATCCAAATGCTATTATATGGCATGGTTAGTCCCCATTGCAAATCCCCATGTGAATGGGTATCCCTCTAAAGGAATATTGTAAGCCCAACGTCGTGAATTGCATCTCGAAAACCTTGCATAAGAATTAGGATGATCACAAGAGTCCAACTTGTCATACAAAGAGAGTAAATCATTAAAGTCTCCAATTGTGCACCAAGGAAGAATTAATAAGCCTACAAGCCTACAAATAAGATCCTAAGAATCTCTTCTTTATGTACGATCAGGGTAACCGTAGTAGCCTATCAGCCTTCAACTACCTTGCTTATCACCATCCAATATTAAATCAATGTAATGAGAAGAATAGTTCCATCAATCCATTTTTGCTATTTTTTCCTAAGGACCGCAATGCCACCACTAATTAGTTGAGAAATATTTTTTGCCATGTCTCAATATCACATATATAAATGCATGCATGTTGTATCATCTTTCGGGAATGCACGAATCAATATATAAAAGGGTGGCAAACATGAGTTTGTTACAAATTCCATATATGTTTAGCTATTGGAGATTAGTTTGGAAACCATATATATTTCAACTCAAAAAACCTGTGAAGAGACTCTTAAACACCATGAGCATCAAGTGGGGTACCATTTTGTTTTAGTTAATACATACATATAACATGCATCCGCTAAAAAACCATATAATAGGTTAAGTTGAGCATTATTTGAGATGTTGACAAAAGATTGTTAAATTTTTTATTTGTGAAAGATAACTTAAGTCTTTGTAGGCAAATAAACTATTTTATATTTGGATTTGATGTTTTCTCTGAATTTTTGTACTGCACTCAGAGGAATAAAAGTATAGAGATGATTGTCAAAATAAAGAGCTAAGTGAAACAGAAAAAACAACTAGAAGGATTTCCACTATAATCTCCTAACTATACCCTAGTTTTTTTCCAAGCTTTTAGATTTAGTACAACCAAATGATACACTTCTTTGGTCAAACAATTCACTTAGAAAAAATCCTCAAAATATCTGCACACTTAGACACGTATTATAGTATAAATTGTTCTCTTATATTCTTTGTTATCACAAATATAATAGTTAAATGTCATTGTTCTTCAAACCAACTTAATTTTAACATTTCTATATAGATTCCTTCAAAACGACACACGTCTACTAGGATGCTTGCTGTAACACCCCAAATTTTAACAGCGCGAGTGTATTTTTTTTAAAAAAATAAATTCAAATTCATGAAATTTATGCCAAAATGCACGAATTCTGAAATTTCCAAACCAAACCCTCCTTGAAGGGGGGTAAATCGTAATTGTACCGCCTATCACATGCCTTGTACTAATTACCAAGGTGCCACCCATCACAGGCCCGCACGATTTACTAAAGTGTCGCCTATCACATGCCTTACACTATTTTCTAGAGTGCAATCGCTCACAGATCAACACATTCTAGAGTGCAATCTCTCACAGATCAGCACGACGCGATAATCCCCACAAGGATAAGATGAACCAACAAATCACATGGCATCCTCTTGTAGCCCATCACGGTCACCACTATCACCACGGTACCATCGCGGTCACCATGTACTATGAAATGCATGAGCATACTCTGACTCTTTCCACAACAATCATTAAGTAAATGCAGATATTAAAAGATTCCCCATTTTTAATACTCATTTAACACTAATGATTTTCAAATTCACACAGAGCATACTCAAACATTTATTTTCCACCACCACACATCAAATTTAATCCACAATTGACATTAAATTCGATCAATTCAAATTCCACAAAAACCACACCAAACTCAATCATCAATCACCCATAATTTCCACAAAATTCAAACATCACTCATGCAAAATTAATTTTCTCAAACCACACCTCAAACACATCAAGTTAAATATCCTCACAACCACACATAAATGAATTGAATTCCTTTTCTACCAAATCACCCATCCATTTCACAAAATTCCAACTCTACAAATTTACATATAGCATCCTATAAGCAAGCTAAAAATTTGGAAGGAGCCCTTACCTTAACGGTAGCTTTAACGAGCGATTACGGTACCGTGATAAATTTTGATAAAATCTGTGATCGCTTCATCGCTTCCAAAGTTTGTTCACTAGCTCCGTAGCGGGAAGATGAACAACTTTCTCTTTTATCTCTTCGTGAAATAATGCTTAGATCTAGAAGAAATGTGGAGGTTTGTGTTTGACGGTTTTGAAAACCCCTAACCCCATTTTTCTTCAATTTCGAATCACACACACACATAACCATTTTGATAAAAATATCTACTCTCGTCGCAACTCAATTGACAAATAAAATTGTCAGTAACCCGATATATTTTTAACAAAACTGTCTGGTATTAAATCGTTCGTAACATAAATAAATTATTCTTTGACAAAAGATTCAATGTACTTAATCTACTTTATTTATCGACAAAAGATATTTTTGAGCATTAAACTCACAAAATATCAAAAGTTGGGCTAAAAGTCTAATTAATTCAACACAAAATACCCTAAAATTGTATAATTTAGGATTTAAAATTAAGGGTCTTACACTTGCAAAGGAATCAAGACACTTTTGAGAAACATTCCAATTTGATTTGCAAGCCAAAAGTTTTACATGTATTGAAAGTTTTGAATAAGAATCCCCCTCATATAAGGGTTTGTTTGCAACGGTTAACAAATCATAAAAGTCTTGAGCGTCATTGTAAGACCCATAATTTTAAAGTACACTTTATGTATTTTATATGTTTTGGATTTTGGCTCGGAGGCTTTTTAGCCAAGTTTAATAATATTATGGAGTTTATAGGATCAAAAAGTTATTTTGACACCGTTAGAATTACTACGTCGATAAATAAATTTAAATTAAGTGCGGTAAATCCTTTATGGAGAATTTAATGCGTTACGGGTGAAATGGTAATTAACAAATATCTAGATATTTTGAGATATTTGTTAAGTTATATTTAATATATATATATATATATATATATATATATATATATATATATATATATATATATATAATATATATATATGTTTGCTTGGAGAGAATAGAAAGAAAGGAAATTAGAAGAAGCGAAAATGAAAAGAAAAGGTTATACAAAGGAAATAAGGAAATAGAAAGGAAGGAAAAACAAAGAAAGGAAAAAGGAAGGAAAGAAAATTCAGAATTTCATCTTCTTCCTCCCTACGCGTGACCCCCCATTTCCCTTCTCCTCCATTTTCGTCTTTCGTTGCTTTCTTTCTTCAAGACTAGTAACCCAAGGTTGGGTGAGTGTTAGAACAAGGATTTCACAACTCCACTCTTCCTCTTTGATTCGAAAACGAAGAAAAACGATATTTGAGATTCAAACACAAACCCCTCCGTTTCTTCTAGATCCAAGCTTCATTTCGCGAAGAGTTAGAAGGGAAAGTTGCTCACTACCACGCCACGGTGCTAGGGACCAATTTGGAGGCGACGTTGCGAGCGAAGATTTTTACCGAATTTACTCACGGTGCTGTAATCGTACGTTAGAGCTAACGTTAAGGTAAGGGCTCCTTCCAAACTTTTAGTTTGCATCTAGGGCCTTATCTGTGGTTGTGTGGAAACAAATTGTGTTAGGATTGGAGTATTGTTTTGGGAAAAATGATTTTACCTCATGTATGTAAGATTTTGAATAAATGAAATTTATTATGTTGATTTGTGTTCATCGTATTTGGCATGTTCATACTTGATGTTTGTTGATTGATGTGTTTGGTGTGAATTATGAATTGAATGTGAGAATTTGTTTGAGTTTGTTTTGTGTGGAATTTGAAAACCATTAAGTTAAATGAGTATTAAGAATAGGGAATCTCTTAATGTCTCGGCTACTTAATATTTGTTTTTGAAAATCGTTTAAGTTAACTGGGCGTAAAGAATGGGGAATCTCTTAATGTCTCAGTTACTTAATATTTGTTTTTGAAAAATCTTTCAGTAAATGAGTATTAAGAATGGGGAACCTCTTAATGTCTTGTTTACTGATTGTTTTGTTTTGAAAATCGTTTAAGTTAACTGGGCGTTAAGAATGGGGAATCTCTTAATGTCTCGGTTACTTAATATTTGTTTTTGAAAATCGTTTAAGTTAACTAGGCGTTAAGAATGGGGAATCTCTTAATGTCTCGGCTACTTAATATTTGTTTTTGAAAATCGTTTAAGTTAACTGGGCGTTAAGAATGGGGAATCTCTTAATGTCTCAGTTACTTAATATTTATTTTTGAAAATCTTTCAGTAAATGAGTATTAAGAATGGGGAACCTCTTAATGTCTTGTTTACTGATTGTTTTGTTTTGAAAATCGTTTAAGTTAACTGGGCGTTAAGAATGGGGAATCTCTTAATGTCTCGGCTACTTAATATTTTGTTTTTGAAAATCGTTTTAAGTTAACTGGACGTTAAGAATGGGGAATCTTTAATGTCTTAATGTCTCGGTTACTTAATGTTTGTTTTGAAAATCGTTTCAGTAAATGAGTATTAATGTTTTGGAATGAGGAATCTCTTTAATGTCTTGTTTACTGACCGTTTACGACGTATGTTTGTTTTGAAAATCGTTTTAAGTTAGATGAGAATTAAGAATGGGGAAATCTCTTAATGTCTCATTTACTTATGTATGTTTTGGTAAATCGTGCAGACCCGTGATAGGTGGCACCTTGGTAAACGGTACGGGCCCGTGATTGCAGTACGTTTACGATTTACGTTGGTAAGTTGTGCAGACCCGGGATAGGTGGCACCTCGGTAAACAGTACGGACCGTGATAGGTAGTACGTTTACGACGTACGTTCTTAGGGAATTGTGTTTGTCGTGAGAGACTGCACAGGGGTTTGTCCGTGAGAGACTACACCCTGGTTTAAGTTAGATGAGAATTAAGAATGGGGAATTCTTAATGTCTCGTTTACTTATGTATGTTTTGGTAAATCGTGCAGACCGTGATAGGTGGCACCTTGGTAAACGTACGGGCCCGTGATAGGCAGTACGTTTACGATTTACGTTTGTAAGTTGTGCAGACCCGGGATAGGTGGCACCTCGGTAAACAGTACGGACCCGTGATATGTAGTACGTTTACGACTTACGTTTCTTGGTGAATTGTGTTTGTCCGTGAGAGGCTGCACATGTGTTTGTCCGTGAGAGACTACACCCTGTTAAATTGTGAATTGTTGGTTCATTTTGTCTGCGTAGCATTGTGTTATAAGTGTTAAGTGTATGTTTGGAATTTGGTGATAACATGTTTTGATTGCAATACCATTCGAAACCCATGATGTTGTAGTATTGTGTTATAAGTGTTAAGTGTATGTTTTGGAATTTGGTGATAACATGTTTGATTGCAATACCATTTCGAAACCCATGATGTTGTAGTATTGTGTTATAAGTGTTAAGTGTATGTTTTGGAATTTGGTGATAACATGTTTGATTGCAATACCATTTCGAAACCCATGATGTTGTAGTATTGTGTTATAAGTGTTAAGTGTTATGTTTTGGAATTTGGTGATAGCATGTTTGATTGCAATACTATTTCGAAACTTATGTTGTTGTAGCGATTGCGTTATCAGTGCTAAGTGTTAAGATTTGGGATTGTGTATGAATGTGATTGAATTAGTTTAAGTATTTTTTTGGAAGAATAAGCAGGGAAATCGATTTCCCAATCGATTGGATGAGTTGCAGGAAGTTCACTATTTTAACCTAATCGATTTGCCAATCGATTGTATAAATATATCTTTCAAAATCTTTTACGAAATCGATTTGGAAATCGATTGGCAGAGAAGCAGGAACTCAGCAAAACTGCCAAAATCGATTTGGAAATCGATTTGGCAACACAGGGACTCATCAAAACTAACAAAATCGACTTAGAAATCGATTTGGTCATGCAGAAACTCAACAGAACTGACCAAATCGATTTGGCAATTGATTGGCTCAGCAAAAGTCCTTATTTTGAGTTAGATAATCGATTGCTCAATTGATTTATCAATGCTTTGGTCAGTTATGTATTACTTGATGATTTGAGAACTTCATTTTGAGTACATTGTTAATTGGCAAGCATTATATGAACTTTTAGCATATGGAAAATCATTTTAAGGTGCATGCTTAGTTGAAAGGTTATTTTGTGCATTTAAAACTTTAATGTTATGTGTTATCTGTTAATTTCGGTTGGTGACCCTTTACAATTATTGTGGAAAATCTGGGCTTTGCCCTCAGATGAGAGTCAGGACGATCCTACCGGTTCGTACCCTACGGACGGGAATGGAGATGGGAACGCTGGACTACAGCTACGTTAGGAGGATCTCACGGGGCTCGTGGAGATCACTCAAGGTGTATAGTTTTTGGTAGGATGATCAGATTAGGTTGATGTATAGGGACTAGACGTCCTACTTTTTTGGGTTGGAGTATTTTGATTGGAAAACTGTACTTATACTAATATTGTCAGTTTGACATCTTATTGAATAGGTCCCATGTACCATTTGTTGTTGTGTAAATGCTTTGGATTTATATTTGGAGAAACGTTTCCGCTGCTTGTAAATTATAATGACTCAATTATTTATCCAAAGGCATTTTCTTGTTTATTTCGCTGTTTCAGTTTAATTTCTTTTGAAAAAAAAATACACCCTCGCTTAGAAAATCGGGGTGTTACAGTCATCATTTGGGGGCTCCTCGTCAATCTCATCCTTGTTGCCCTTATCACCTATATTTTGGAAGTCATACGTAGGATCAAATGCATAATTGACCATATGTTGCATTAACGTAAATGGATCATCGTTACCCATATGTCCACTGTAAGACCAATAATTTTAAAGTATACATTATGTATTTTTGTGTACTTTGGATTTTGGCTCGGAGGGTTTGGCCAAAGTTAATAATATTTTGGAGTTTATATGTTCAAAAAGATATTTTGACGCCGTTTAGAATTATCGTCGATAATAAATTAAATTAAGTGCGGTGAATCCTTTACGGAGAATTTAATGCGTTACGGGTGAAATAGTAATTTGACAATATCTAGATATTTTGAGATATTTGTTAAGTTATATTTAATATATATATATATATATATATATATATATATGTTTGTTTGGAGGGAAAAAGAAGGAATTAGAAGGAAGGAAAAGGAAAAGAAAGAGTATAAAAAGGAAAAAGGAAGAAAGAAAAAGAAAGGGAAAGAAAGAGAAGGAAAGAAAGAGACAAGGAAGAAAAAAAACCAAATTTCCATCTTCTTCCTCTGTCACTTCACGCGCAAATTCCTCCCTCTCCATTTTCGTTTTCTTTACTTCCTTTCTTCAAGATTAGAAACCCAAGGTTTGGTGAGTGTGAGAGAGAAGATTTCTCAGCTTCATACTTCCTCGTTGATTCGAAAATGAAGAAAAAACGGTGTTAGGGATTTCAAAACGTTAAACACAAACCTCCCCGTTTCATCTAGATCTAAGCTTCATTTCGCGAAGGGATAGAAGGGAAAGTTGCTCACCACCACACTACGGTGCTAGTGGACTAACTTTGGAAGCAACGTTGCGAGCGGAGATTTTACCGGTTTTACTCACGGTACCGGAAACGCACGTTAAAGCTAACGCTAAGGTAAGGGCTCCTTCCAAACTTTTAGTTTGCATTTAGGGACTTATCTGTGGTTGTGTGGAAAAGAATTTTGTTAGGGTTTGAGTATTGATTTGGGGGAAAATGAATCTAAGGCTTTATGGGTAAAATTTTAGAGTTAGGTTTTGGTTATATTGATGAATGTTTCGTGGAAAATGAATTTAAACTCATTTATGTATGATTTTGAGTAAATGAAACTTGTGTTTTTGAGTAGTGGATTGTGTCGATTTGTGTTCGTTGTTTTTGACGTATTCTTAATTGATATTGATTAAATTTGATATGTGTATGGTTGAATTTTGTGGAAGAATGAATTGATGTGTTTTGATGTGGGTTGAAAGTATGTTTGAGTTTGTTTTGTGTGGAATTTGAAAACCATTAAGTTAAACGAGGATTAAGAATGGGGAATCTCTTAATGTCTTGTTTACTTAATGTGTGTTTGTGAAAATCGTTTAAGTTAACTGGATATTAAGAATGGGGAATCTCTTAACGTCTGGTTTACTTAATGTTGTTTTGAAAATCGTTTAAGTTAACTGGGCGTTAAGAATGGGGAATCTCTTAATGTCTCGGTTACTTAATGTTTGTTTTTGAAAATCGTTTCAGTAAATGAGTATTAAGAATGGGGAATCTATTAATGTCTTGTTAACTGATTGTTTTGTGTGGAAATCGTTTAAGTCAAAAGTATATTAAGAATGAGGAATCTTTTAATATGTCTGTTTGCTTAATTTTTTGTTTTGAAAATCATTAAGTTAAATGAGTATTAAGAATGGGGAATATCTTAATATCTGCGTTTACTTAATGTCGTCGTGAAAATGATTTTGTGGAGAAATGAATTGTTGTGTTTTGGCGTGAATTGTGTAATAAATTTGTGAATACGTTTGAGTTCGTTCTGTGTGGAATTTGAAAACCATTAGAGTTAAACGAGTATTAAGAATGGAGAATCTCTTAATGTCTCGTTTACTTAATGTGTGTTTGTTTGTGAAAAATCGTTTTAAGTTAAATGAGTATTAAGAATGGGGAATCTCTTAATTTCTCGTTTACTTAATGTTTGTTTTGAAAGTCGTTTAAGTTAAATGAGTATTAAGAATGGGGAATCTCTTAATGTCTTGTTTACTTAATGTTGTTTTGGGAAATCGTTTAAGTTAAATGAGTATTACAAATGGGGAATCTCTTAATGTCTTGTTTACTTAATGTTTGTGTTGGAAATCGTTTAAGTTAAAGAGTATTAAGAATGAGGAATCCCTTAATATTTCTGTTTGCTTAATGTTTGTTGTGAAAATCGTTTAAGTCAAATGAGTATTAAAAATGGGGAATCTTTTAAATATCTGCATTTGCTTAACTATTGTTGTGGATGAAGTCTGTGTATGCTCATGCATTTCATTTTTGGTAAATTGTGCTGAACCCGTGATAGGTGGCACCTCGGTAAACTGTACTGACCCGTGATAGGTGGTACGCTTACGGTTTACGTTTAGTAAGTTGTGCTGACCCGTGATAGGAGGCACCTCGGTAAACTGTATTGGCCTGTGATAGGCGGTACGTTTACGACTTACGCTTTTTCTTTTAGTAAATCGTGCTGACCCGTGATAGGTGGCACCTCGGTAAACTGTACTGACCCGTGATAGGTGGTACGTTTATGATTTACGCTTTTTAGTAAATCGTGCTGAACCCGTGATAGGTGGCACCTCGGTAATTGGTACTTTGGCATGCGATAGGCGGTACAATTATGATTTACGGCCCTTCGAGGAGGGTTTAGGTTTGGAATTCCGAGTCCATGCATTTTGGCATATACGCATTGCATTAGGGTGCTTGGCACATGAGTCATGTTTGAATCAAGTATATGATTGAGTGGTTTGAATTGGAATTGTTGTGGTAATTGTGTTGGAATTGCTAAGTGTTATGTATTGATTATCGTGTGTGAGTGCGATGGGTTGTAAAACTATTTCGAAAACCAATTCATCGTGGTGATTGTGTGGGTTTGGCTAAGTGTTAAGTTTTGGAGTTATGCGTGAGTGTGATTGAGTTAGTTTATGTGTTTTTGGAAGAATATGCAGGGGAAATCGATTTCCCAATCGATTGGATGAGTTACAGGGACTTCCCCTAATGTGACATAAATCGATTTGCCAATCGATTTTATAATATGTTTTTCAAAACCAATTAAGGAAATCGATTTGGCCATGCAGGAATTCAGAAAAAATCGATTTGGAAATCGATTGGCATTAAGTTAGGGGCTGAGATATGCTGTCAATTGATTGCCCAATCGATTGCCCAATTGATTGAATTTAAGTTAGGGGCTGAGATATGCTGTCAATTGATTGCCCAATCGATTGAATTTAAGTCAGAGGCTGAGATATGCTGTCAATTGATTGCCCAATCGATTGAATTAAGCCCAGAATTCAAATTTCACTAAAAACCTTCAGGAAATCGATTTCCCAATCGATTGGCTTAGTAGAAATTCTTATTTTGAGTTAGATAACATATAGCTCATTGATTTATCAAGGTCTTGGTTAGTTATGTATTACTTGATGGATTGAGAACCTTATTTTGATTTCATTTTTAATTGGCAAGCATTACATGAACTTTTAGCATATGAGAAAATCCTTTTAAGGTGCATGCTTAGTTGAAAGGTTATTTTGTGCATTTAGAAACTTAAATCTTATGTGTTATCTGTTAATTTCGATTGGTGACCCTTTACAATTATTGTGGAAATCTGGGCTTTGCCCTCAAATGAGAGTCAGGACGATCCTACCGGTTCGTACCCTACGGACGGGAATGGAGATGGGAACGCTTGACTGCAGCTACGTTAGGAGGATCTCACGGGGCGCGTGGAGATCACTCAGGGTGTTTAGTTTTTTGGTAGGATGATCAGATTAGGTTGATGTATAGGGACTAGACGTCATTCTTTTTGGGTTGGAGTATTTTGATTTGGAAAACTGTACTTATACTAATATTGCCAGTTTGACATCTTATTTGAATGGGTCCCATGTACCATTTGTTGTTGTGTAAATGCTTTGGATTTATATTTGGAGAAACTTTTCCGGTGCTTGTAAATTATAATGACTCAATTATTTATCCAAAGGCATTTCCTTGTTTATTTCTCTGTTTCAGTTTAATTTCTTTTGAAAAAAACAAAATACACCCTCGCTAAGAAAAACGGGGTGTTACATCCACTACTACTTGGAACATTTTATAGGTCAATATGTAGGGCTTCTTCGCCATGCTCAGTCCAATACCAATAATTTGGTTAGAACCCAAACCTATACAAGTGAACTTTGACTTCACTTGCAAACAATACACCGCTACACGTGCAATTGTGACAAGGACATCTGATGCCACCATCTTTTACAAATTGATTTTGGCTTATTGCCTTGGTTATAAACTCTTCAATGCCTTTTATGAAGGTTGGTTTCAACCCTCCTTGTTGAGTATAAAGTCTATCATATACCCAACTACGCTTTGGGTGGCAGCCATCCATATTTTGAAGAATGAGAAACAACGAATTGAGGAGCGGTGGAACTGAAAAAGGGATAGTAATTTAAATATCAAATAGGATATCTATAAATACTCTAAAATATTATCCTAATGAATAGTTAAATAAATTGTGCATCCAATCATATTTGAAATAAAGTTTCAGACTACTAGGAAATTACTTGAATCCAAAAAAAAAAAGAACATGAAAACATTAATTTATAAATAGTATCAATTTAATCCTTAAAAAATTGAACTAACAATGCACCAGATTTATATAAAAAAAAATAAAAAAATTGAATTATTAATCGCCTCAAATCTTAGAATAATCATATATACTTATGTTTAAATACTCAAATTTTACACACACACAAGAAAGAGAGAAATAAAGAAAGATAAACAAATAATCAAACACTATTTGGTGCATTTTACGCAACGACGACATGATTTGGCGCTTTGAATGGCGTGCTGGTTAATTTTATTTGTTATCATTTACCAAACGTTTCGCTAACAGAAAACCAAAGCTAATAGCATATCTGATTTATAAAAGTGGAAGAGAGTATAATAAGAATATTTTATTTTAGTATCTTTATTAGTAGTGAAATTAAATAAAGGCTAAAATAAATATTATATACATATTATAAGGACATTTTTTACATCTATAAACCAATTTTTGTAAGAATAAAAAAAAACAATTACCAAAATAAAAATGAGTTATATTTACAAAAACTAAAATTAGTTTTACATATACCAAAAAGAAATTAATGTATTTGCAAAAATATTAAATGCATATACTACTAGAATAAATATCTTTCTATCGCGAATAACATATATTTAAACATGACTTTTTTCTTCTATATATAATTATATTGCTTGTTACTTTTTACAAGTAAGAAGTAGAGAGAGGTTCTATAGAACAGAGAGAGAGAGTGTGTGTGTGTTAGTAAAAATTTAAGAGCAATTTTCCTTTTCTCTTTCGGTATGAATGACCAATATTCCTCATCTTCATACTTCTAACGACTTCATCTTCTCCATCTTCAACTTTTCTTCTGAAAGACTTCATGTGTTCTTGATGTATTTATGATAAACTTTCATATTTTTCCTTTTAAGTTTCCAAGTAGTTTTTGAGACCAAGATCTCTTTCTCTTTTGTTAGTGATGTTGGTCTCCAAGACAACAAGTTCCCATTTTGTCGTAAAGGATGAAGCATTAATTAAAGGCTATGGTTTGATCCTCAAGGATGAAGCTTTAATTAAAGGCTATGGTTTGATCCTCTTGAGGAAATGATAACCAACAACCTTAAACTATATTACTCTGGAACAAAATACAAACAAAAATGATAACTAAAAAGTAAATGTATCTAACCTTAATTTTTAATCAGATACATCAATTTTTCAACTATCATTTTTGTTTATATTTCATTCCAGAAGTAGTATATTATATTCTAGTTTTCTTTTAAGCAAAACTTCATAAAAAAAATATGCTGCAAACATGCATCATTGTGCATGCCATATCTATTTCACTATGATCAATAATATGGTAGGAAAAATGGACAACAGAGATTACCACACTGTGAGGGTTGAAACACCTACTGAGTTTATTGAACAATTGTGCCTTTTGGTGCTTGAAGAACGATATCCTCGTGTGAAATTTGAAGTTTCACCAAGTATTTGGCCATGCACGTATGCAAACATGCAAGATCGGATTGAGCGAAACAACATAGTTAAAGGAAGAGTTGATAACATAGTGAATATGAGGAATATACTTTCCGATGTAGATCATCCTAGAATTTGAGTTCGATATTTTCATGAGATCCTTAATAATTACAATGAGAGATGAACAAATTGGATTGCGGTCATTCCCTCTGGTCCGATGGCCCGAGACGATCAATTGTTGGAGTTGGAGTTGTTATTCGTGATACTAATTCGTTGAGTATTCGTGTTATCATCTATGGGAATTACGATTGAATGAGGATCTCTTCATGAAAGTGACATGATGATGACGACGACGACATGTGTTTAAGTGCATGTGTCTAGGGAGTATTGTATTATTTAGTATCTACAAATTGTGGTGATGATATTCACCATATATGCAACTATCTTTATAGTGTTCAACATAATAAGAGGAGCAATATAAATAGATTAATTGTTGAAATATTTTTCAGAATAATAAATAAAGTAAAACAGGGTTACTTTCATATATATTAGGGGAGATTCTTCCTTGTGTTATTGATTGTAAACACTTCTTTGAAGTTTGGGACAAGATTCATCAATATTTTCATTCCCATCTTATGCCATTGTACGTCAATTGCGATCTGAATTGAAAACCACTTGTAAGGGTTCAAGATCCATTAATGAGGATCTTTGTTGAATTAAATGTATTGTTGATTCCTTAATGGTTGTTGGTGATCCTATTTCTGATAAAGATCATCTTGATTCCATTCTTGAGGGTTTACTAGAGGAATATAGTTCTGTTGTGATGATGATTTATGGTAAAGTTGATCCACCCTATGTTAGTGATGTTGAAGCTTAGTTACTTGTTCAAGAGGCTTAATTTGATAAATTTCGTCAAGAACTAGCTCACCCTACCCCCTCGGCGAACATGGCTCAAGCTTCCTCTTTCAATCAAGATCCTCTCTCATCTCACTCTTCCAATTCCACTAGTCAAGAGTTTTCTCAAGGTACTTGTGATCTCTATAACAAATGTGAGCATGGTGTTTTTCATTGTTGGCATTGGTATGATCAAACTTTTAACCCGTCTCCTGCCAATTTTTCTCAACCACCAACACAAATTTCTCACCCTGGGTCATTTGGTAACCCATATGCACGTTCCAATCCTCTACCCATTGCTCCTTTGGCTATGCAACATCAAATTTTTCCTTCTGAATTTGTTGTTCCACATTATGTTGAATCACTGTCATCTACCCTGACTCGTGAGCTTCTCACCATTTAAACTTTAATTCCTCCAACCTGACACATAATGTTCCTTATGCAGGCTCAGAGAAAGTTTACATGGGAAAGGGCCAAGGTTTGATATTTGTTTTCCTTGTTGCGTTGGCAACTCTCGCAAACATTTTGCTCTTTTTTTGCTACTACTGCATACGCTACCCCTTCCGAGGCTATTCACAATGATTTGTGGGGCCCTCTTCCTATACTCCTAGTTCTAACTTTTCCATTGCCTTTGTATATACATTCTCGAAATTCACTTGGACTTACTTTTTAAAACAAAAATATGATATTGTTATTGTAAAACCTATAGTTTTAAATTCTAATTTATGTATTTTAGTGTATTTTGGTATTGAATTCTGAGGCTTTTTAGCCAAGTTATTGATATTTTGTGAGTTTATTGCCCAAAAATATCTTTTGATGCCCCAATTAAAATTATTCGTCGATAAATAAATTAGATTAAGTACGGTGAATCTTTTTGTCGAAGAATAATTTATTTATGTTATGAAGAATTTAATACCGGGCGGTTTTGTTAAAAATATATCGGGTTGCTGAAAATTGTATCTGACAATTGAGTTGCGACGAGAGTAGATATTTTTTATCAAATGGTTTGAGAAGTTATGGGTGAAATAGTAATTTTGATAAATATCTAGATATTTTTAGATATTTGTTATATATATATTGGAAAGGAAATAGAAAGGAAAGAAAAGGAAATAAAAAGAAAGGAAAAGAAAGAAAACAAAAGAAAAAGGAAGAAAGGAAGAAAACGTGTTTCCTCTCCCTGCTGCTCGCGTTTCTCCATCTTCCTTCTTTATTCTTCTTATTTTACTTTCTTTGGCTTCATGAAAAGAAACCCAAGGCTTGATGAGTGTGAAAGAGAAGATTTCCCAGCTTCATTCTTCTTCTCGGATTCGAAAACAGTGTTGGTGATTTCAAAACCATCAAACACAAACCCACACGTTTCTTCTAGATCTAAGCTTTATTTCACGAAGAGATAGAAGAGAAAGTTGCTCATATCCACGCTACAGTGCTAGTGAGCTAACTATGGAACCGGCGATGCGAGCGAAGATTTACCGAAACAAATCGCGGAACCGTAATCGCTCGTTAAAGCTATCGTTAAGGTAAGGGCTCCTTCCAAATTGTGGTGATTGATGATTGAACTTGGTGTAGATTTTGTGGTTTTTTAATTGATCGAATTTAATGTAAATTGTGGATTAAATTTGATGTGTGTGGTGGAATATAAATGTTTGAGTATGCTCTGTGTGGAATTTGAAATTCTTTAGAGTTAAATGAGTATTAAAAATGGGGAATCTTTTAATATTTGCATTTGCTTAATGATTGTCGTGAAAATCGTTAGAGTTAAATGAGTATTAAAAATGGGGAATCTTTTAATATTTGCATTTACTTAATGATTGTCATGGATAGAGTCAGAGTATGCTCATGCATTTCATTGTACATGGCGATCAGATGGGCCTTGGTGATAGTGGTGACCGGATGGGCCACGAGATGATGCCATGTGATTTGTTGGTTCATCTTATCCTTGAGGGGATTGTTGTGTCGTGTAAGGTCCGCGATAGACTACACATTATTGGTAAATCGTGCTGACCCGTGATAGGTGGCACCTCAGTAAATAGTACTTCGGCCTGTGATAGGCTGTACATTTACGATTTACGTTTTTAGTAAATCGTGTTGACCCGTGATAGGTGGCACCTCGGTAATTTAGTACTTCGGCCTGTGATAGGCGGTACAATTATGATTTACAGCCCTTCGAGGAGGGTTTTGATTGGAATTCCGAGTCCATGCATTTTGGCATATGCGCATTGCATTAGGGTGCTTAGCACGCGAGTCATGCTTGATTTAATGTTATGATTGCGTGTGTAAACTTAAGTTGTTGTTGTGATTATGACATAATTGCGAAGTGTGATTGTTTGGATTTGTGTGCAAGTGTTGATTGATTGCGAAACCTCGCAAGTCATGTTTGATTTAATGTTAGGATTGCTTGTGTAAACTCAAGTTGTTGTTGTGATTGTGCCATAATTGCTAAGTGTGATTGTTTAGATTTTGTGGAAGTGTTGATGGATTGCGAAATCTCTTTAAAAGCTTATTTTTGCTGTTTTCTGCTATTCTTTTTATGTGTATTCGAATACAAGAAGGTGGTATTTGAATACAACCATCCTGATTTGGCTACTGACTTATTTTTTAGCTGTGTAATCGAATACATAGAGCTTGTAGTCGAATACAACCATCCTTATTTGGCTACTGACTTATTTTTCAGCTGTGTCGAATACACAAAGCTTGTAGTCAAATACAACCATCCTAATTTGGCTACTGACTTCTTTTTCAGCTGTGTAGTCGAATACACAGAGCTTGTAGTCGAATACAAGCATCCTATTTTTGCTACTAACTACTGAAACAACCTTGTATTTGAATAAAGAGATGCTGTAATCGAATACGACAATGCAGTTTTGTTTAAAACTTCATTTTTCAACTTTGTTTATGCATGTTTGGCATATGCAAACCCTTTTAAGGTTCATGCTAAGTTGAAAGGTTATTTTATGCATTGAAATCTAAATGTTATATGTTAATTGTTAATTTCGATTGGTGACCATTTACAATTATTGTGGAAATATGGGCTTTGCCCTCATATGAGAACCAGGATCTTGCCACTGGTTAGTACCCTGTAGATGGGAAGGTAGATTGGACACACCTGACTGGAGCTGTGTCAGGAGGATCTTGCAGGGCGCGTGGAGATCACCCAGGTTGTAAAGTTTTTTTGAGTCATGATCAGATTAGACAGTTGTATAGGGACTAGAGGTCTTTCTTTTGTGGATGTATTTACTGTATGTTGGAAGACTGTACCTATACCAATATTGTCAGCTAGACTTTTTTTTTTTTATCGGTCCATGTACCACTTTTTGATGTGACGTGAGGAAGTTAAGATTCTTGGGCAGTGTTATTGTACAGGTGTCTGCCAAGAATACCCCAGGGGTATGAGCTATGTCTGATAGGTCTCATAGCCCCGATGCATTTTGTTGTTTTAAATACTTTGGATTTTTATTTTAAATTATTTTCGTTGCTTGTAAATGTTGTTGACTTTTGTCGTTGTGTTACGACTTAAATATTTATCCAAAAGTATTTCCATCTTTATTTCTTTGTTTTTATGAATCTATTTTGAAAAAAAAAATACATTTGCGCTGTTACAGTTGTGGTATCAGAGCTTTGGTTTGGATTTCTTTGGGATTTTGGAGCTTTCGGTTATAGATTGTAGGTCAACCTGTAGGTTGGGAGTCGTTATCTGATCATGCGTCGGGTTAAGTTGTCTGAGTTGTCGGGTTCGGTATAGTAATTAAGTGTTGATGTAGTCGGAAGTTAGTTTTGGAATTTTTTTTGAAGTAGTGTTAAGACTCTTCTTGATGATGGTTTATAGGGAACAATGCCACCAAGAAGGAATGACGCTCCAAGTGCCGACGCTAATAATGATGATCAAATGGCGGAAGCTATGAATAACATGGCTGCTTCTGTTGCTGCACAGACTACTGCCAAGACTCTGCGAGATCTTGAAAAGAGGGGAAGAGAGATCCGTACAAGTTTAAGAGTGATGAGAATTCAGAGAAAGCGGATCAATGCATCCAAGAAGTGGAAAATATCTTCGAAATGATTAACGATCAGACATGAGTGAAGGTCAACTATGCCACTTATATGCTATTACGGAATGCTGAGTATTGGTGGAGGAGTGCAACGTTGTTGATGGGATCAGCTAATGAGGAGGTGAACTGGGAATCATTCAAAAGGAAGTTTTTAGACAAATACTTCCCGATGAGTACCAAGACTAAATTGGGTGATGATTTTCTGAAACTTCATCAGGGGAACATGACAGTGGGTGAATATGCCGCTAAGTTTTAATCGTTGTCAAGGCATTTCAGGTTTTTCCGTGAAGAGATTGATGAACAATTCATGTGTCATCGTTTCCAAAACGGACTAAAGTATGAGATTCAAGACTCTGTCTTACCCTTGGGAATTCAATGTTTCCAAACTCTTGTGGAGAAATGTAGAGAAGTGGAGGATATGAAAAATAAGAGGGCTAGCTGAGGAGGGAATTTTAATTCAAGAGGGCCTCGTCGGGTGAATTATCAGAACAAGGGAAAACAAGTTGCAAAACCTTATAATCGACCACATAATAACAACGGGGGGCAGAATAGCCCAGGGAACCCAAATTTCAGAAGACAATTGGGACAAGGGAATCGATGTTTCCCATGTGGGGAAAAGGGACATTGTGCTAATGTTTGTACCTCTAAGGGAATTACTTGCCACAATTGGCAGAGGTCATGGCACATCGCAAGGGATTGCACAGCTCTGAATGTGGAACCAGTGGTGAATGTAACTAGGGCTACTCGTCCTATTGCTAGAGGACGCGTTTATTGCGTGAGTGCTGAAGCTAGAAATCCATCTAGCAATCTGATTCAACGTGATTGAGAGATTGCAGGTAACACTCTAACTGCACTTTTGGATTCGAGGGCAACCCATTCCTTCATTGTTATGGATTGCGTGAATCGTTTGAAGTTATTTGTGTCTACTTTGCCTTTTGATTTGGTTGTTTCAACACTTGTTAAGACTTTTAGAGTAAATTCTGCATGTTTACATTGTCAAATAACTATCCAGAATTCGGATTTCTTGGTTAATTTGATTTGTTTACCTCTACAATCAGTCGAGGTCATTCTCGGTATGGATTGGATGTCGTATCATTAAGTGATATTGGGTTGTGCTCACAAACTGGTTCTTTTCCTTGAACCATGAGTTGTTAAGTATCTAGCTGCTAACAAACTCGGAGTGTCGCTAAGAGAAGGAACTCATGAGTTTTTTTCTTTGGCTAATGTGGAGGCAAAGATAAATGTGAACATAGAGGATGTGATACTTGTCAATGAGTACTGGGACGTATTTCCAGCAGAAATTCTAGGATTGCCACCAATAAGAGAAATGGAATTTTTCTTTGATTTGCACCCAGGAACTGGACCTATTTCAATTACACCGTATTGAATGTCTCCATTGGAATTAAATGGGCTCAAAGGCCAAATTGAAGATTTGTTGGAGAAGAAATTTATTAGACCAAGTGTATCACCATGAGGAGCTATGGTGTTGCTAGTTAAGAAGAAGGACAGAAGCTCATGCTTATGTGTGGATTATAGACATCTTAATAAGACAACTATTAAGAATCGTTATCCTTTGCCACACATTGATGATTTGATGGATCAGTTGAGAGGAGCCGCGATATTTTCGAAGATTGAATTGAAGTCGGGTTACCATCAGATTCGAGTAAGGGAAGGAGATATTCAGAAAACTGCTTTCAGACCCCGTTATGGACATTATGAATATCTTGTTATGCCGTTTGGAGTTACCAATGCACCAACAATTTTTATGCACTACATGAACATAATCTTTAGTCCATTTCTAGATAAATTCGTTGTGGTGTTCATTGATGACATATTAATTTATTCAAGGACTGAGGAAGAACATGGGGAACATTTGCACCAAGTTCTTGAAATTTTACGCGAGAAGCAATTGTATGCCAACCTATCGAAGTGTGAGTTTTGGCTAGAAGAAGTGAATTTCTTAGGACATGTGATAACAAAGGAAGGAATGGTTGTGGATCCGGCTAAGATTGAGGCGATTCTTGCTTGGAAACAACCTCAGAAAAGATCATAAGAGGAAGGTGCTACAGGAGGTTTATTAAAGGTTTTGCTAAGATTGTAGCTCCATGGATACAACTTACCAAAAAAGATCAACCTTTCCCATGGACGGAGAAGTGTGAGGAAAATTTTCAGTTACTAAAGAAAAAGTTGACAACCTCACCAGTATTGATATTACTGCAATCAGAAGAACCATATGCGTTTGACCAAGGTTTGGGATGTGTTCTGATGCCACACAAGAAAGTTGTAGCTTACGCCTCAAGGCAATTGAAGATTCATGATTGAAACTATCCTACTCATGACTTGGAGCTTGTTGTTGTAGTTTTTGCATTGAAGATCTGGAGGAATTATTTATATTGATAAATTCACAGTGTTGAGTGACCATAAAAGTTTGAAATATTTCTTTAATTAGAAGGAATTGAACATGCGTCACAGACGATAGATGGAGACTCTCAAGGATTTTGATTTCACACTGCAGTACCACCCTGGGAAGGCCAATGTAGTGGTTGATGCATTGAGTAAAAGAAGTGTGTCAGTATCTTCAACAGTGATGGCTAGACAACAAGAGTTGTGGGAAGCTTTTAGAGACCTACACTTGAAGGTAGAGTTTGCACCAAGAATTTTGAAATTCGGAATGATTAAGATTTTGAGTGAACTACTTGAAGACATTGTGAATTCTCAAGATGGCGACTTAATTCAAGAGAAGAGGAACCTAATAGTGCAAGGGAAGACAATTGAGTTTAAAATCCTACCAGATAATATTTTGAGAAGTAATAGTAGGATTTGTGTACCAGAAATTATAGATATGAGGGAAAAAAAATTAGAAGAGGCTCATAAGAGTAAATTGAGTATTCATCCTGGAGCAACAAAGATGTATCAAGATTTGAGGAAAAATTGTTGGTGGCCAGGAATGAAGAGACATGTAGCGGAGTGTGTATCAACTTGTTTAACTTGTTAGAAAGCGAAAGTGGAACATCAGCGACCTGTTGGAATGTTGCAACCTTTAGATATACCTGAATGGAAGTGGGACAACATTTCCATGGATTTTATAACTGGATTTCCGAAAACAAGGAGAAAGAATGATTCTATTTGGGTGATAGTGGATCGATTAACTAAATCCGCACACTTTTTACCAGTAAAGACCATCTATAAGGTAGATAAGCTAACTGAGATCTACATTGGTGAGATTTTGAGATTACACGGAGTATCGTCAAGTATCGTATCAGACCGTGACCCAAAGTTCATATCACATTTTTGGGGAGCATTGCATGAAGCATTGGGAACGAAACTAAGATTGAGTTCAGCTTACCATCCACAAATGGACGGACATACTGAGAGGACATATCAGTCCTTGGAAGATCTATTGAGAGCATGTGTATTAGATGATAGAGGAAGTTGGGATGATGTACTTTTGTTGGTTGAGTTTACCTACAACAATAGTTTCCACGCAAGTATTGGAATGGCACTATATGAGGCTTTATATGGGCGCAAGTGTCAAACGCCTTTGTGTTGGTATAAGGACGGTGAAAGTATGATGGTAGGACCGGAGATGGTACAACAGACTACAGATAAGGTCAAGAAGATAAAGGAGAAAATGAAGACTTCACAAGATCGTTAGAAGAGTTATGCGGACAAGCGCCGTAGGCTTTTAGAATTCGAACAGGATGACCATGTATTTCTAAGAGTCACGCCTACGACTGGAGTTGGTAGAGCCTTGAAATCGAAGAAATTGACTCCAAAATTCATTGGACTATATCAGATTTCTGCACGAATGGGACCTGTTGCTTATCAGATTGCATTGCCTCCGATACTCTCCAATATCCATGTGTTTCATGTGTCGCAGTTAAGGAAATACCTTGCAGATCCGTCTCATGTGATCGAACCAGACGCAACTCAACTGTAAGAATTGATGACAGGAAGATTAAGCGATTGAGGAACAAGGATGTTTCGTTGGTCAAGGTGATTTGGAATCCAATTACTAGAGATGCGACTTGGGAACTGAAGAGCAAGATGAGAGAACATCAGCCTGAGTTGTTTATCGACGCGTAGTTTCGAGAACGAAACTAATTTTAGGGGGGTAGTAATGTAAGACCAATTGTTTTAAATTTTAATTTATGTATTTTGGTGTATTTTGGTATTGAACTTTGAGGCTTTTTAGCCAAGTTATTGATATTTTTGTGAGTTTAACGCCCAAAAATATCTTCTGATGCCCCGATTAATATTATTCGTCGATAAATAAATTAGATTTAATACGGTGAATCTTTGGTCGAAGAATAATTTATTTATGTTATGAAGAATTTAATATCGGGCAGTTTTGTTAAAAATATCACGGGTTGCTGAAAATTTTATCTGTTAATTGAGTTGCGACGTGAGTAGATATTTTTATCAAAATAGTTTGAGAAGTGATGGGAGGTGATTTGGAAATGATGATTTTTATAAATATCTAAAATATCTAGATATTTAGATATTGGTTGGGTTTAATATATATATATGAAGGAAAAAGAAAAATAGAAGAAAGAAAAGGAAAAGAAAGAAAATAGAAGAAATGATAAAGAAAGAAAACACATAACCCTTTTCTTCTTCTCCTACCTCGTGAAGAACTCCATCTTTCTTCCTTCTCACTTCTTTTCTTTTGCTTCAAGAAAAGAAACCCAAGGCTTGGTGGGTGAGAAATAAAAGTTTCTTCTTCTTCTTCTTCCCTGATTTGAAAACGAAGGAAACTAGGTTAGGGGTTTTCAAAACCGTCCAAACAAACCTCCACATTTTTTCTATATCTAAACTTTATTTCGCGAAGAGTTAGAAGGGAAAATTGCTCATTTCCCTACTACGGTACTAGTGAACAAACTTTGGAAGCGACGACGCGAGCAAAGATTTTATCGGAATTAATCGCGGTACCGTAGTCGCTTGTTAAAGCTACAGTTAAGGTAAGGGCTCCTTCCAAATTTTTAGCTTGCATATAGGATGCTAGATGTGTATTTGTGAAGTTGGAATGTGGTGAAATGGATGTGTGATTTTGTGAAAAAGGAATTTAATTCATCTATGTGTGTTTTGATGAAATTAAATTTGATGTGTTTGAGCTGTGGTTTGTGAAAATTAATTTGGCATGAGTTATGTTTGAATTTTGTGGAAATTTATGGTGATTGATGATTGAACTTCGTGTGGATTTTTTGGATTGTGAATTGATCGAATTTAATGTAAATTGTGGATTAAATTTGATGTGTGGTGGTGGAAAATATATGTTTGAGTATGCTCTGTGTTGAATTTGAAAATCATTAGTGTTAAATGAGTATTAAAAATGGGGAATCTTTTAATATCTGCATTTACTTAATGATTGTTGTGGAAAGAGTTAGAGTATGCTCATGCATTTCATAGTACATTGTGACCACGATGGGGCCATGGTGATAGTGGTGACCGTGATGGGCCACGAGATGATGCCATGTGATTTGTCGGTTCATCTTATCCTTACAGGGATTATCGCGTCGTGCTGATCTGTGAGAGATTGCACTCTAGAATGTGCATATCTATGAGCGATTGCATTCTAGAAAACAGTGTAAGGCGACCCTTTAGCAAATCGTGTGGGCCTGTGATGGGTGGCACCTTAGTAATTCGTACAAGGTCTGTGATAGGCGGTACAATTACGATTTACGCCTCTTCAAGAAGGGTTTTGATTGGAGTTCCGGAATTCATGCATTTTGGCATATACGCATTGCATCAGGGTGCTCTGCACGCGAGTCATGTTTGATATACTATCATAATTGTATGTGTATACTCAGTTGTTGTTGTGATTATGCCGTAATTGGTAAGTGTGATTTTTTGGATTTGTTTGTAAGTGTTGATTGATTGCGAAACCATTTTGAAACTGAATTCTGCATTTTTCTGCAGTTGTATTCGAATACAATGAGGTTGTAATCGAATAGAGTTGTCCTGGTTTTGCTACTGACTTCTAAAACAGCATTATATTCGAATACAATGAGGTTGTAGTCGAATACAGTTGTCCTGATTTTTCTGTATTTGAATACAAGGAAGCATTCGAATACAGTTGTGCTGATTTTGCTACTGACTTACAAAATAGCCTGTATTCGAATACAAGGATCCTGTATTCGAATACAACAGTGCAGATTTGTTAAAAACATCATTTTTCAAACTTGTTTATGCATGTTTGATGTATGAAAACCCTTTCAAGGAGTATGCTTAGATGAAAGGTTATTTTGTGCATTTAAAATTTAAATGCTAAGTGATATTTGTTAATTTCGGTTGGTGGCCTTTACAATTATTGTGGAAATCTGGGCTTCGCCATCAAATGAGAATCAGGATCGTCCTATCGGATAGTACCCTAGAGTTGGACACGTAGTTAGACATACCTGACTGGTGCTGTGTCAAAAGGATCTTGCGGGGCGCATAGAGATCACTCGGGTTGTATAGTTTTTGTGAAGCATGATCAGATTAAATGGTTGTATAGGGGATAAATGTCTTTCTTTTGTGGATGTATTTATTTCAATTTGGAAGACTGAACCTATACCTCAAATTGTCAGCTAGACTTTTATTTTGATGGGTCCATGTACCACTTTTTGATGTGATGTGGGGGAGTTAAAATTCTTGGGACAGAGCTTTTGTATAGGTGTCTGCCGAGAATACCCCTGGGGTATGAGCTATGTTTGATAGGCCTCATAGCCCCTGTGTATTTTGCTGTTTAAATACTTTGGATTTTTATTTCAAAAACTATTTATGGTGCTTGTAAATATTTATTAACTTTTGTCGTTATGTTACGACTTAAATATTTTATCCAAATTTATTTCTTTCTAATATTTGAAATTCGATTTTGAATTGTTTAAAAAAAAAGGGCTATTACAGATTACGTAGCCAATTAAAACAAAGTGCTCAACTAGGGTAACTTCAAACATATCATTCGATGTATCAGATATAATAGAGGGAGGGGAGATGGGTGTAGGATCATAGGAAGGAGTTATAGAGTTTTTTTGTTGGGGAGAGATAACGGGAGAGGTTAGTTCAAGTTCAAGGATAGGGAGAAGTGTAGGGCACTTAGAGTTTGAACATAACTTTTGTTTCTTCCTCTAAAGAGGATTTGACGTGTCTTCATTGGCATCGATTGTGACATCCTCATCATTTTCAATGCTCAGAGGCAAAGCTACTCTTTTCCTTTTCTTCGGAAAAACCTGTTCAGCACGAGGGAGAGGAAAACACATTGGGGTCACAACTTGACCAGATTGACACAAATGCAAATATTCCAAAACAACCTATTTGTTGTCTTCCTCGAGTATGGGAGCGATAGAGTTATAAACTCTAACGGTGCTTCCACAAATCCACTTCCTAGACCCGTTGTTCTTCTAGAATCACCATTGGGTTAAATGCAATGCTTAGAGGATACCAGCCTCATCTAATAAGAATGGAGATGTTGAAAATAGGAGTAGATGATAAAACCCAATGTTCTTCTATAACAGAACCTCCAATTTCCTTTAGAGCTTGAATTAGAGACGTATACAATAGTACAATAGTTATCAGTCTATGGTAGGGAATAGTCTTGATTTTTCCTATTCTAGAGTTGATGATGCACGATCACATGTGCTCTAAGATGATGTAGGGAAGGTTTGTCTTGATTCTTCAAGAAATGTTCCACATTAGACCTTTGTGGTCTTTGCTAACATAGTCCACCGACCCACCCTTGGGCACCACACACCCAATAAGGATTTTGAAGAGAACGTGATACTTAGATTTAAGATAAACAGACTTTGAACTCATTCTAGGATCTTCAAAAAGTTCCTTGTTGATTTTGAAGGTGCCATTCATTGATTCATACCCATTTTTCAGTATCATCCCTTCATCGGGATATCTTGTGATAGCGGCTAGGGGTTGTTGAGTGGTTTTGCTAGAAAGACCCAACATGGTGCTAGAAACCTCATCGTCAACATTTGCATCAACAAACCTCTAAAACTCATTTACTAGGATGTCCAAAGCAACGTCTTGTCCTTGTCCTAGGTTGAAGTACTCAAACCACACTACTACAACTAGGTCATCGATGAAGTTGAAATCATTGTCAGCTAGGTTTGCGAGATCGAATTTCAGTTCATGGAGAATCTCAAGTTGGTCGAGGGTGCATTGAAGCGTTGGAACGTATGTAGCATTGGAAGATAAGGGAATAGAGGATGAGCTTGACGCCATTGAAATATGAGAGTTTGAGGAAAACGGGAAGTAGAACAATTTGTAAAGAAAAAAAGTGTGGGAGTTGTGAGAATGGTGAGTGATAATGAGTATAAAAAGGTTTAAGAGCCAAGAGGGTTGAGTATTTTAAAAGAAAACGAGGTAGCACGTAGGACACACTTGTTAGAATATCGCATCTTTTATAAAGTAAAACATTACATATTCACGAGTAGTTGAATTTAAATAAACCATTCGCATGAGTAAATTCCATTTCATCGGAGGTAGAGCAATAATATTTTTAACCATTCACTTTGTTTTACCAGAGGCGAGACATACAGATGATTTAAAGATCTTTCTTTGATAAACATAACTTTTAGATGTTTCTTTATAAGGTTAAATATGTTCTCAACAAGGGGTTTCGTGAAATTATCAGACTATTGATGATTAGTGTCGATAAACTTAATGTTTAAAATACCCTTTTAGACATAATCCCTAATAAAGTGAAGTTTATTCTCTATATGTTTTTCCCTTGAATGTAAAATAGAGTTTTTGGTTAAACATATGGTTGAAGTGTTATCACAGAAGATAGAAACGTTACTATCATAAAATTTTAAAATCTTCTAGTTGATGTTTCATCCACAATAGTTGAGTGCTACAATTAGCGGTTGAGATATACTATGCTTCTGTTGTAGACACATCAATAGTGTTTTTTCTTTTGCTTGACCAGGAGATCAGGTCACCAAGAAATGTGTAGTTTCCATTGGTGCTTTTTCTTTCTAGCCAATCTCAAGCATAGTCATCATCAAATAAACCTACTAACTTGTACTTAGAGGATTGATTATAACATAGACCAAGGTTAATAGTGTCATTAAGATATCTAGAGGCCGTTAAATAAGGGAGGGGAGATATCATTCCTCTATATACGTTTTGATCTACCTTTTTACCAGACTTATCCTTGTTAAGAGAACAAGTAGGATACATAGGTGTGGATATTGATTTACATGCAAGGTTAGTATTTGGTCTGTGAATTAGTACATCCTCTGGTTTTTGATGAATTTCAATTCCCATAAATAATTGCAATTCTCCTATCATACTCATCTCAATTTCATTCTATATTAACTTAGAAAATTCTTGGCAGAGATTGTCGTTAGTAGAACCAAAAATAATATCATCAACATATATTTGGACAATGAGAAAGTCATTCTTAGATGATTTTCTAAATAAAGTAGTGTCAACTTGACCTATTTCAAAATTATTTTCTAAAAGAAAGTTGTTTAGTCTATCATACCAAGCTCTTGGAGCCTATTATAGACTGTACAAAAGATTTCTTTAGTTTGAAGACATGGTCTAGAAATTCATTGTCTTCAAATCTAGGAGCTTGTTTGATATATACTTCTTCATTTATGTAACCATTGAAGAAGGCACATAGATTTTATTAAATATTGTAAATGAATCTAAGAGTCTGATAGCTTATCACCTAGTTGTTGGGCCGAAAGTTTCAGTGTAATCAATATCTTCCTATTGATTGTAACCTTGGGCTACAAGTCTAGTTTTTTTTTTTTTACTACTTCACCTTTCTCATTGAGTTTTTTTTCTTCTGAAAATCCACTTGATTCTCATTGACTTCTTTTATATGGGTTTGGGGACTAGATCCCATACATCATTTCTTTTGAATTGGTTCAGCTTTTCTTGCATAGCTAGTATCCATCCATCATCTAAAAAAACATCGTTTATGGATGTAGTTTCAATTTCAAAGAGTAGTCCAAATAGAGATGTCTCCTTAAGAGCATATATGGCTTTCAAAGGATCATTTGTATTGAAAATGTTCAAAGATTCTGGATGAGATTTATTGTATTTCCATCCAGTTTTGGATTCGTGGTCCTTTTGATATGAGTAGTTAGGTGGATCTTCTAGTTCACTTTAGATTTAGTTTGACGTTTCTTCAGTTTTATTTGATTCCTCTAAAATATCTGGTTCCTCTGCAATCGGTAAATCTCCAAAGTCTACATGTAACTTTGACTTTTTATGGTCAAGATTTTTGTAATCAAACTTGATATGAATTGATTCCAAAACAATCAATGTTTCTTTGTTGTATTCTCTATAGACTTAGACCTTTTAGTTTATCCCAAAAAAGATGTACTTTTGAGATCGTGAGTCAAACTTGCCAAGATTGTCTTTGTTGTTTAAGATATAGCAAATACATCCAAACTAATGAAAATATTAAATGTAGGGCTTTACTCCTTTCTACAATTCATAAGGAGTCTTATTGACAATAAGTCTAATATAGATTCTATTATGAATGTAACATGTAGTGTTCACTGCTTTTGCCCAAAAGTGATTGGCAATGTTCATGTCGTGAATCATGGTGTGTGCCATTTCATGAACAAATTTGTTTTTCCTTTCTACAACACTGTTTTATTTGAGTGTTCTAGGAGAAGAAAAATTAGTAAAAAATGTCATTATCTTCACATAATTTTTCAAAAAATATGTTTTCAAGTGGCCTTGATGTGGAAAAATCGTGTTTAGAAGAAAAAGAATATTTTGTTTGTTTCCCTTTCTAACGTGCCTTTACAAAGAACATTTGAATTGTACTTAAGATTAGGTAAGCCTCTAACTAATTCAAGTTTTTTTATTTTATTTTTGGGATTAACCTTAAGTTGGCATGTCCTAATCTTTTATGTCATATCAGTTGTTTGTCGCTTACAGACATAAAACACTTGACTTCTTGTTTGTTTTAATCAGATAAATTTATTTTGTAAATATTATTTTTCTTTCAGCTTGTAAATAATAGGGATCCATATGTTTGACTTAATGCCTTACAAGACATTTGATTGAAGACTACATCATAACCATTCCCTCTTAATTGACTTATGCTCAGTAGATTATGCATTAGTCCTTTTACAAATAAAAAAAATTTAATAGCAGGAAAAGAACAATTACCGAATATGTTCAATGATTTTACCTTTTTGATCACCTCCAAATCCTACAAATCCTCTGTTCTTGAGGGTCAGGTCTTGGAATATATATTTTTCTCTCGTCATGTGTTGTGAGCATCCACTCTCGAGGTACCACTCTTGGTGTTTCAACTTTGTTGCTAAGAATATCAGCAAGATATATTATTTTATCTTTAGTACCCCAATTTGGTTGAGTCCTAGTTTGTTAGTTCTAAAATGTATCTTGTATTTTCATGTTTTCAACATAGGACAAGCTATTCTATTGTTACCTTTCTTATGGTAGTAAGCACAAGCAGTATCAAGTTGAATAAATCTAGGATTTTCTATTTTTTTCTTCAAACCCTATGTTGTGTTTATTGTTTCTGCTGACACCACAAATCATAGAAGCTTGTTTACTTTTGTATATGCCTTTAGCTAGAAACTCTTGAAAGGTTATTTCATACTTAACAAAGTTGTAGACTTTGTCCTCTAAGGTTTTTGAAAACTTTTCAATCAAAGTTAGGTTTTTCCTTTTAAGGTTTTCAAAATATTTTTCAAGGGAACTACATTTGATTTTTAAGATGTCATGAGCTTTTTGAGTGACTTAAGTTTTGAAGAAACCTTATGATTTTTAAGGAGAAACTCATTTAGCATATTTATAATTTCACTATAAGATAAGTCAAAGAATACCTCAATTACTTCATCAATAGCCACATAGTCGACATCAACCAATAGAGCCATGTTCACATGATCTTCATCTTCATCTTCATCAGATGAATAATTAAAGTCATCCCAAGTTTCCATAAGACATTTCTTCTAGGTCTTGAAGTCTTTCATGTGAGATTTTCTTTTCTCAAGTTTAGGACATTCAGATTTGAAAAGATCTGGTTCCTTGCATTCAGAGTGAATTAACTTTCTTTTGTCTAGCTTTTCACTTCCTTCTCTGCTATTTTGGGATCTTCTAAAATCTATTTTGGAAAAAGATTTGTTTCTGTTGTTCCACATGCACTAGAGTTTTCTTGAGATAAAGTACAACTCTTCATCATCTGAGTCTTCACTCTCATCTTTACATTCGTTATCCTCTGAGTCTCCAATTGCTTATAGGACCTTAGAACTTGTCTTTTTCCTTGGGATTTGAGAGCCATGGATTTAGACTTTTCTTGGGCTCATCTTCAACTAGTTCAATCTCATGGGATCAAAGTGAACTCATTAGCTCTTCCTGAGGAAGTTTGTTTAGATCCTTGACTTTTTGAATAGATGTTACCTTTGGTCTCCACTTGTTGAGAAGACTTTTGAGGATCTTTTTTACATGTTCGACAATAGTGTAGCTCTTCTAGAGAACTTTCAGTCCAGAAACCAAAGTTTGGAATCTAGAAAACATTTTTTTCAATGTCTTCATTTTTCTAACGAGCAGATTAGCTTTCGCTTCATGTACCTGCTTGAACGTGCAAACAAAAGAAATGGGTTAAATTGTGTTTGACTAACTTGGATTCCTTTTGTTAATTTATTTAAAATCAGTTCGGGTTTGGTGACTTACATAGAATAAAAGTAGTAGCAATCGGGTTAAGTAATCAAAGGTAGAAGTAAAACAAGAAATGCATAATTAAAATGGCACAAGAATTTATCTCGGTTCACCATCATTTTGGTAGCTATGTCCAGTCCCATCGCTCAAAAGGATTTAATCAACTAATTCAAAACATGAATTACACAACATTTGACCCTACAAGCTAAACTTCTCAAAACAACCTAACACCTACATACTTTTTTAGGAACACTAACACCTTGACTCTACAAGTCAAGTCTTCTCCACACAACCTGAAAATCTACAAATTGTTGTTGATTCTGATCAAATCTTCTTGTGAATAATCCATATCTTCTTATAGATAATTCTTGATCAAATATTCTTGTAAATAATTCATATCTCCTTATAGATAAATCTTGATCTAATCGTCTTGTAAATAATCCATATCTTCTTGTTGATAAGATCTGGATCATATATTCTTCAAATCCTGACCTTATCTTCTTTTCAACTTGGTCAAAGATTTTCTTCAATTATAAATTTGAATCAAATGATATTTTAGATTCACTTCAAAAATACGAATCTTCTTTCATACTCTAGCTTGATTTGAGTTGGAATGGATTCGAGTTGTTCTTGGATCTTCACAAGTTTTTGATTCAGCTAAATCTTTTTCTCATACTTTTTCTCATAATGATATTCAAATGCAGAAAGGCCTGACTTAGAATTAGTTGCATTGGCCAAATCAACTTGTTGAAACTTCAGAGTCAGTGCAACATTAGAGGCTACATATTAGAGGCATCATTTGGAGTGTGTTGCACCATTTTGATCAACATATTGTGAGCTTTGAATTTATGAATTAAATAATCTCTTCAAAGTTAATTATACTTTGATATGAACTCTTTTGAGGCATGCTGAGTTTGTGCACATCAGAGGCATGCAAGGGCCTCAGAGACATGCTTCAAATTCAATCTTTAGAGCCATTCTTCAAAGGCAGCCTTCAGACCTTGTGTTTAGACCCAAACATTAAGCCTAGACTTCATACCCAAACATCCGAGGAAATCTTCGTAACGTTCAGAGGCACCTTTCTTTCAGAGGCATGTGTCCAGAGGTAGACACATATACATATACTTTGTGTTCCTCTGATCTCATCCTTTAGTCACTTCTTCTAGTGACTTTCCTCTGGTCGCCTCCTCTAGTACCTTTCTCTGATTTTTTTCTTGCAACTTTTACCTACTTATGGATGCCATTAATCGAAATTTATTATTCTCATAAATACTTTTGTTAACATCAAAACTATAAGTGGAAAACCAACTTGGTTCCCAAACTGCTTGTTTCATTCATAGTTAAGCACTATGATGTATAAGTTACTGCTTGTTTCATTCATTGTTGCTTAATTTTTCACTCTTTTAAGGTGATAGCGTTCATCATGAAGGTTATGGCTTTATGATGTATTTTGTATTGTTTCTTTTGATCACAATCGAATTTCTTTCTTGATATTTCAATACCATCAATATCTTTTGGAGCTTCTTAGCCATCTTCGACTATGTCCCAGAGTTTAGGATTGTGAGAGATGAAGAAACTTTTGAGTTTTTTTTTTCTAGTACTCAAATCTCTATCCATCAAAGAGAGGAGGTTTGTTAACATTAATGCCAGTAACTTCTTCACCACAGTTAGCCATAAGGGATATATATCTTTACTTAAACTCAAGATTATAGAGCCAAAAGAACACAAGATTGGGGGGGGTTTGAATTGTGTTTTTAAAAAAAATTTATGTGGGTATATTTGAAGTAAAGAACATAATGCAAGTGAATGAAAATGGAGCAGAGAGACACCACAATTTTTCCTAGTTTACCACATACAAAGTAGCTATGTCTAGTCCCTTCAACCTGAAGGATTTAATCCACTAGATTATCATTGAATCATAATTACACTTGAACACCTACTAGTCCCACTAACTATGTTCAATATTCTCAACCTTCTAGCTACTGGGCTAGGTTACAACAAAAAAGTTTTGGGTTTTTCTAAATGAGCACTCGTAGAGAGTGATACAAAAGTATTACTTCAGAAATTGTCTTAGCACTAATTAAAAAATAGAGTGATATTGAGCAAGAGTGCATATGTGCTTTTATGCTTGTCGCTTGGATGATGTGTATCTCGTGGTTGTATCTCGTGGTTGTATATTTCTTCGTTGTATATTTCTTCCTACCATAACCCTTTCATCCTCTATATCCCCTTTCTACTCTCTATATAATACTCATCTTGATTACTTGTCTTGTAGACCCTTTGGATGTGTTTGTTTCCCTCACCTTAGGCCTTTTAATAAACACAAGTGTGAATTTTGTAATGTTAAGTGTGTCTACCAAGATATCTCACCAAAACACAAAGACCACAAATGCTTATCCTCCAACAGGAAAATATACATATCAAAAGATGTCATTTTTCATGAAACCATGTTTCCATATGCAAAATTATTTTGTCTAAGAAACCTCCATGCTTTACTTCCTACACCTTCCATTCCTACTATTATTCCAGGTTTTAAACCAGCTTTCACAATTCTTTACCCAAGGGTCCCTCAATTTCCTCCTCATCCACAATAGGAACCTTAACTTTACCCATGTCAAACCCTTCATCCCTTATACCCACAACAGACCATCCTACATCCCTTGCGCTTACTATTTCTTTTGCACTTTTGGCTTTTCCACATCCTACCTCTTTTATTTTATATGAACCCACACCAGAGTACCTTGGCAAACTTGATTGTTCATCTCATCATATGGTAACTAGGATCAAAACAAGTAACCTAAAGCAAAATAAATTTACTCATCATGTTGAACTTGCAACCATCAAGTAGGCCCTCGTTGATCTTAACTGGTTATGTGTGTTGTACCCCAATTTTGTCCAGCCAATTTAAATTGTAATAATCATAATATGTTTGATTGTATGTTTACTATCAGTTTAATTCTCCTCATAAAACAAATAAATAAATAAATCTTTATTTTAATTATTAATTTAGAAATAAAAAGTAAGAGGATAAAAAATAAATAAATAAATTACAATCAATATAATGGAGTCCATGATATTACAAGAGTATCAATTAAAATAAAATAAAAAGGTACACAATAAAACTAAATCAATAAAAATAATTAGATGATGCAAGTGTTTGAAAAAAAAAATTGATTGGTCAAATTGTTGTGCATATGTCCAACTAAGCACTAGAAAGTAAAGATCCAAAGCTGCAAATAGAAAAAAGCTCTTTAGGTATAAAACCAACTATGATACTTAACACAAATAAAAAATTAGCACATAAACACAACAATATAAAAACAAATTAGATAAAAATGTGAATGCCTCAAATGTGTAGAAGAAATCAAATTATGAACAAATAAAGTGAAACTAATGGGGAAGCCAAAAGAGAGATACATAGAAGAAAAGCAATTAAATAAGTAAAAAAACTCTATATACACATTTGTTTTACAGAAAGAGTAATTGGTTTTTGATTGAAATATGATACTAACTCACTTATAAAAAAACACATATACAAAGAAGAAATGGAAAGAAAAAAGAAGCACTAGAAAAAAACAAATAGGAAGCAGTTACAAATTCTTACAAAAATCTTCATCTTTTCTTGATAAAATTGAGGTATATTTTTTTTTCTTTCTCTTGAACAATAAGTCTGTTGTTCTTTAGCATCACCCTATAATCGCTCTATTGTTATAAAAATATAATGATCATATTTGTACTTAGAGTAGACTCAAGGTAACATTATAGAGTAGAAGATAAATTTAGAAAAGATAAGACAAAAATCAAACATTCAGTATCATTGCTACCGGAACAATGACAATACCTTTTGGCATCACCGTACTCAGCCATTAGGTCGTGCCTCTCCCTCTCGATTTCTTCCTCTTTCCTTTTCTCTCTTTTTTTCTTTCTTTTCTTCTTCCCTCTCTCTTTTTGAATCTCTCTGGCCCACTCCATCTGTTCTTTTTCACTTCTAGTAGATTTAGGGTTACTTTGATTTTTATTATTTTCTTTTCTTTTTATTTTTGATTATATATTGAAATTATATTATGGGCTCTAAGGTTTTTTTTTAGGTTCAGGACTTCAGCATTCATTATTAAAACAAGTCCTACTTTTTATATATTAAGTTTAATGAGTTTCTATCAAATACTAAATCTTCCAAAACAACACAAATAAATCTTTTATTAAAGGCTAACTAGATGTGATATTTTGTAAATCTATGAGTTTGTAGGACACAAGTTCTTTTTAATATTTGAGTCGTTACGACACAAGTTATACAATTTGACGGTTTTAAAGCTCATTTTTATAACAAAATATAATAAAAATATTTTTAAACGGGTTAACTAGATGAAACATCTTTTTTATCCTTGAGTTTTTAGACACAAGTTGTACAACTTGATAGTTTCAAAATCGTTTTTTAAAATAATTATTTAAATCAAACAAACTCATTTTTTTCTTCATTAAAATAGACTGTTTTGCCTAACTTTCTTATCAACAACAAAACACTTTCTTTAAAATCAATCAACACGTCCGCATTTTCTACTCAAGAACTATGTAGCTTTGATTTCTCTGTCACACCTGAAGATACGATAGAGCAAGATCACACTCTTGTCAAGCACAAGAATAAAAATCATTTTTTGTCCTCTCTCTATTTTTAGTACTCTTTTATTTCAATATCACATTTATAAAAACTTATGTTCGTATTTAATTATTATGGAGAAATAAATATTCTAAAATTAACACAAATTTTTACACAATTAATTTTAGGTAACTGTTTTTTAATGAGTGTCGTAGGGTGCTAGTACTTTTCCTACACATAATCGACTCTCCAACCTTAAATTTGGTTTCAAATACTATTTTTTTTTTCTTCTGCTTTTAAGGGTTTCCCAATATTTTCCTTGTTAAAAAAATCTTTGGTGGCTACTACATTGAATTCGAGCAAACCATCGAAATTTTAGGTTGTGGCAATGTGCAATGAAAACTTAGTTTCAAGCACTTATCTCTTAAAACAACCTACAACCTTATTCCCTTACCCCCACACAAGAAGGCAGTGGGTTGTAAGTGGATTTTTCAAATTAAAGAAAATTATAATGGTACCCTTAATAAATATAAGGCTATGTGGGTTGCTAAAGGTTATCACCAAGTTTAAGGTTTTGATTTAAAATAAACATTTTCTCCTTTTATCAAACATGTCACCATTAGGATCATGCTTACCTTAGTTCTCACTAACAAATGGGATGTGCAACAAATAGATATTAACAATGCTTTCATGAATAGTGTTTTACATGAAGATGATTATATGGTTCAACCACAAGGGTTTGAGTCTACTAATAAGGAACTTGTGTGAAAGCTTCATAAATCTTTATATGGCATCAAGCAAACTTTTAGGGCTTGGTTATAAAGACTCACTATTGCACTTATTCAATTTGGCTTTTCTAATAATCGGTGTGATCCTTCTTTATTTCTTTACAATAAGAAATAAAGCCAATATGATATTCTAGTAACTAGTACCTCTACTACTTTGATCAAGGATTTGATTTCTAAGTTACATCACAATTTTGCTCTCAAGAAACTTGATGCTTTTGATTATTTTTTTAGCCGGGAAGTTAAATACACACAAAGTGGTACTTTACTTCTTAGTTAGACCAAATATATGCTAGATTTGCTAACTAAAGACAATATGTTGGACTGTAAAGGCCTGTCTTCTCCTATGATTACCAATTAAATTGAGCAGGTTTGGTACAGACACTAGAACCTTACAATATGCTACTTTGACAAGACCTAATATTACTTTTTGTGTCAAGAAGGTCTGTTAGGTTATGAGCAATACCTTGGAGTCGCACTAGTATGCAGTCAAATGTATATTGTGTTATCTTAAAGGATCATCTCATTTTGGTTTGCTTCATCAATGTGGTTAGGATTGTGCAAAAAATCAGATTTTGAGATCCAAATCCAAAACCGAATCCAATTCCATTTTAAATATCTGGTTAAAGTAATATGGTTAAAAACCAACTCATTTATCAAACGATTGGATAATCACCCACATTTTATTTTTAGATTTGGATTTTACCTAGTTATTATCCACCCAACTCCTAAACTTCAATCACTTTGCAAGAATCCTAAATCCCCAAAACTCCAAAACTATTCTGATTTTTCCATCACCTAAGACCATCGACCTTGCACTTTCTGGCAACGTTTTCCGGCGATTTAGCACCGTCCTTCATTCTTTCTCAATCGTTTAGTTTTCATTTGTTTCAATTCATCCTTACCAAAAATTTTCTCTTATTTATTCTTCTTTTATGTTGTTTCAATGGTTATTTTGGTTTTTATTTTGAACATTTTAGTTTAGTTTTGATTGTTTTTTAGTGTGGTGTTCCGTTGAATTAGTGTTCTTCTATTATGTTTTTGGAAATGAAAGAATTTGGTTATGTTGTGGAAATTTTGATACTAATTTTGCTATTTTAAAGACTAAATACTTGAGTAAATTATGGAACTGTAACATGATAGTTTTATAGATGGACTGTAGTTGAGTTATAGGTACAGTGGTTATTATGGCTATAGTTTTATAGATGGACTGTAGTTGTAAAAAAATGTGTTGGTAGAGGTCAAATTTATGTAAGTTTGTATTGATTTTGAGAAAATGAGTATAACCAAATTTTAATCGGTTTTTAGAAAAAATTGATTTTAAAATTGAGTTTTTCTAAACCGGTTGCATAACTAAAAATCGGTTATTTAACTATAACCAGTTTTACAATCGATTTTATAATTGGTTTTAAACCAAATACTGGATTTGATTATAAATCTATATCCATATATTGGTTTTAAAATGGACATGGTTTGGTTTTTGTAAAAAGCCAACCATACACAGCCCTAAATGTGGTCCTATATTTGATCACTTCTCTCTTTGTGCTTATTGTGAAGCAGACTGGACCAATGATCCAAATGAGCGTCGTTTCCACTCCATATGACAATCGTTCCACTTCAGGCTCGTGCATTTTCTTTGAACCAAACTTAATCTCATGGAGTTTGAAAAAGCAAACACTTGTAGCTAGATCTAGTTTTGAAGCTGCGTATAGAAGTAGGACTCACACAGCAACTGAGCGACTTTGGATTCAATCTTTGCTCCATTAACTCAAGGTTCCCTTTCAAATTCCAACTCTTTTATGTGAAAATTTAAATGTTGTTTTACTTAGTCAAAATCTTGTCCTTCATTATTGCACCAAACATAAGTAATAAAAACTGTTTCGATTCTTGCAAATAAAAAATGTGTTGATTGCTTTCAGTTTGTGATAATATGCTTGAAGAATCTGTTTTAAGTGAAAAAACAATATAGAAAATTATTATTATTATTACTATCTAATGAAAATTGGTGTAAGCGAAATTATCTATCTTTATCGAAATTGATTCTAGTTGATATTTTTGTTCTTTAAGAAAAAAAAGAAAACTGAAAGTAATTTAGATACTCAATTAAGTGAGTGATTTTATTCGGTTGATCAAGTTGGGAGACATATTTACAAGCATATGCTTCAAGACCATATAATATAACAATATTGTATACTAAGTTAATGTGATTCTTTTAATTGGTTTAATTCCGGTTTCAGTTCATCTACTTTTAATGATTTACGAAATTGGTCCTTCTATTTCAAAATTATAGTTTTGATCTATTCCTTTAATTTTTTAACTAAAAAATGATAACGTGAGATATTTTAAATAACATAATATATGATACGATAATGTACAGTGATTAATACCTATGAAATTGGAATAAAATCCCGTAAAAATTTAAATTTCAACTTTAGAAATTTTTTCATATTTTAATTTAATTAATTATATATGAATAATTAATACATTTAAATGGTTCTATATCATAAAATTGTATGTCAGATCGTTTAAAATATATTAAAAGATCATTTTTTTTTGTTAAAAATTTTAATTAAAGGATCATAACTGTCGACTTTTGAAATAAATGAATCAATTACGTAAATTGATAATAATAGAGAACCAAAACTGCAATTAAGTCTTTTTAATTTCAATCTTGATGCATAAACTAATTACCATGATTCTCATGATCAATTAAGACCTAATTCTCATTATTAACTCCTTTGAATCCTTATGTAGAAATACTTAGATGAGAATCTTGTATTGCTTTTTGCGGCTGCATTGCATCCACAAAACTTGCCGGACGGTTTCTACCTTATAGATGCAGCTACGTGTTTAATCTCTTTCGGTTTTTATTTCATTTGCTATCTTTCTGATTATAAAATTAATTTAGAATAATGCACCTAATCGTTTGCATCTGATAATCGTATCAAGCATTTGATCATCTAACTTTGGTTAATAATCTATGCTCTGATGAAAGTCAATGTTCTGATAAAATTCAACACTCTGAAGAAGACAAAGTTTTTGCGCATCCTCTAATAAACACCATGAATCCTTTATTTGTTTGAAGGTCTATGAGACATGCTCTGATCATCGTATTCTCCACTCCTTATGTCTTTATACCAAGATAAATATAATCTATTACAACAATTCGTTTTGACAAGTTTTTAATGGTGTATCAATCTCAAAAGATTTAATATGAAACTTCATGATACATGTAGATTTCTTTCAATCAGGATAACATTCATAAGCCCTAAAGATCTCTATAAAAGGACATGCAATCCTTACTTGGAAAAGACAAGAAACAACACACTACCATAAGCATAATACAGTCGTCTCTACACTCTTGTTCTTAATTTTTATTTTACCTAGTGCAAAAATTTTTTTTTGAAAGTATAACTTTGTAAACACCCTCTTATGAGAAGACTCGAACACAATTAGTTGGATTAGTAGAAGGTTCAGTGGAAGTGTGATTCAATGGTAAATTAATGGATTAAATCCTTTAGGTTGAAGGGACAAGACGTAGCTACCGTGTTGGTGGTGAACTAAGATCAATTGGTTGTGTTATTCTGTTTTTTTTTTTGTTTATCTACTCTATTTTAATTACTTTAGGTTAGTGTTTTTTTTATGAACGATTTTAAAATAAAACACAATTCATATCTCACATTTCTTGTATTTCTCCTTCTACACACATCATTTTAAATTATGATTCTTTTACCATTTCCCACCCTTAATTTAACTCCTTTCTCCAATACCTCATTAGCCTGCAAACACTCCTTTATGCATAGCTTGGATGGAAACCAACATTTGCTTCCACAAAAGTAATACTATGTGGGTAGTATATGCTTTTAAACGCTCTAGCCATCAACAAATTCTCATAAGTGAGAAGCCTTCTCATAGTGTGTATCCATAGTCTTTACGTCAATCCTATTACAAATTACATATTTGTCTTCTTTAAGCACATTTTGATTGAATGATACTTCTGACTTGTCCAGATTGATTAGTTCTCCTGAAGCTTTTTGGTAGGCATGGACGGTATGAAATATTGAATCTGTGACACCGCAACTTTTAACAGCGCGGATATATTGTTTTTTTCGAAACAAATTAATAAAAATACCATGTCATAACACAAACGACAAAAGTCATAAATAATTACATCATAATAAACAACCGGCCAAAATAGTTTGTTTCAAATACAAAAGTTTCATTGCAACAACAACATGACAATAAGAAAGGGAGAATAAATAAAATTCATAAATAAAACCCTAAGTTGATCATTAATCTAATTGAGGGTGACTGGATACTGAGGGTCCACAAGCGGCATCAAGCCTCACTGCTTTCGATTACAAATCAAAATCATCGCTATGCCACGTCTTCGACATCGTTGCAATTCCAGCACGACTCCAAACTCTAATAACCTGGGGCGTAAGCCTGGTCCACAATAATGTAACGAGTCACCAACCGAAATTCACAAATAACACTTAGCACAATTTTTATACTTTCAAATGTTCAAGAGAACCTTTCGTCTTAGCATACTCATCGAAAGAGTTTTCATATGTCAAAAATTCATAAAAAATGTCGAAAATGAAGTTTTTAACAAAACTGCACTGTCGTATTCGAATACAGCACTTTCGTAGCCGAATACAACTGAGAAAAATGCAGATTTTCAGTTCTAAAATGGCTCTAAATCAAATACACTTCAAACATTCATAATATCAATTATGAACACATAATTCACACCAAATTAATCTCTACAAATTCACACCTCAATCACACATCAAACATTCATAACATCAATTATGAACACATATTTACATTGAAACTTAATCAACCCAAATTCACACCTCAAAGCAATTATGGCACAATAACAAACAACAACCGATTATGTATATACAATCATCATAGTATAACAAACATGACTCGCGTGCCAAGCACCTTAATGGAATGTGTATATGCCAATGCGAATGATTCCGAAATTTCCAACAAAAATCCTCCTCGAAGGGGCGTAAATCATAATTGTACCACCTATCACATGCCTTAGTACTAATTACCAAGGTGTAATTTCTTACAGGCTAGCACGATTTACTAGAGTGTAGCCTATCACATGCCTTACACATCATTTAAATCCTCGTAAGGATAAGATAAACCAATTATCACATGGAACCACCTTGTGGCCCATCACGGTCACTACTAACTTTGTGGCCCATCACAGTCACCACTTAACATCGTGGCCCATCGCGGTCACCACTGACACTGTGGCCCATCGCGGTCACCACTGACACTGTGGCCCATCGCGGTCACCACAAGCTATGAAATGCATGAGCATACTCCGACTCTTTTCACAACAATCATTATGTAAATGCAGCTATTAAAAGACTCCGCTTTTAGTACTCATTTATCACTAATAATTTTTCATACTTATCACAGAGCACACTCAAGACAATCAGACATCAATCACACATATAAAATCCCTATATGCAAACTAAAAATTTGGAAGGAGCCCTTACCTTCGTTATCGCTTTCTCAACCGTTTTTGCTACCGCCATCAAATACGGTGAAAACTCTCCCTCGCGTCGACACCTCAAAAGTTAGCTCACGAGCATCGTAGTGTAGAGAGGAGCAACTTTCCCTACTGACACTTCTCGAATGGAAGCTTAGATCTAGTAGATAAATGGAAATTTGTGTTTTGCAGTTTTGTTTTCAAACTACCAACACTTTTCCTTCTTTTTCTTGAAACCAAAGGAAGAAGAAGAAAGTGATGGGCGAGAAGCAGAAGCAAGGGAAAATGTTTCTTTTGCTTGAAGCCGAAGCAAGAAGAAGAAAGTGATGGTGAGGGAAGGAAACCGAACTGAAGGAAGCCAAAATGTTTCTCCTTGCCTTTAACGTGTGTGTATGTGTGTATATATATATATATATATATATATATATATATATATATATATTAACTTACAACTAAGCATTATATGTATACATACATATATATAATATATATATATATATATATATATATATATATTAAAATTAAAATTAAAACTAAAATCAATCCAACAAATATTTAAAAAACTCTTATACACATCACCTCACTCACATCTCAAACTAATTTAATAAAAATATCTACGCTCGTCGCAACTCAATTGACAGATAAGTTTTTCAGCAACAAGTGAGATTTTTAAAAAAATTTGTCCAGTATTAAATTTTTCGAAACATAATTAAATTATTCTTCGACAAATAATTTTAATCGGTCGAATATATATATATATATTCAACATATTAATAATCTGTAGTAAAATATATTTTTGGTACTTAATTCACAAAGTCAAATAAAATTGAGCAAAATGTCTAAGTAATTTAATACAAAATACAATAAAATTGCATAAATTAGAGTTTAAAATTAAGGGTTTTACATTACTACCCTCCAAAAAGAAGTTTTGTCCTCGAAACTTAAGGTAAGAATAATAACCATACTATGTTTGCATTCAAATTCAACATATATGATAGAACTTGTTTCTTCATTCCTCCGTGAAGAAAGTGTCGTCTATCCCTTTTTCATAGGATGCTTAATAACTCTATACACTACCATTGTCGATAAGACTCACCCATTCCATTCAACATGATTTTGTCTACTATCAACAAGAGATTATGGATGATCAGTTCCTCAATTTGTCAATAAGTATCCAACAGCCATGATGGTGGCGTAGACTATCTTAACCGAACTGTAATAGCGCTCTTTGCGATTTGTACTTAACGTTATCCTAATGCATAAGCGGTCAAACAATCTTCTCGAGGTCCACTAAGTTTTTCCTTATTTTCCTATAACTTTGATCTTATCGACGAGGTACAATTGCTCAAAATATGTCATATAACCTCATATATGCCCACTTGGTACGAAACATCCATTAGGCACCAAACTGAGACATTAAGTATGACACCAACATACTGAACACAAAACAGTCATTACTACAGAGAACTCCCTATTTTCTCCATTGTCCACAAATCGTCGATTTTCTTTAGTCGCACAACTACGCCAAACCACATTGTACACATTAAAATGTTGGTCTAGTTATCACTTTAATAATTACATCCCAACATCCGGTTGGTGATCAAAGTTTCCTCAAATATTTTCGACAACATGCTAGAACTATACCACCTACAACACACAAACTCCTTTCAGGTTTAGTGCTTCATTTCAAGAGTCACATCTCCAACAAAAATCCAACTTGAATTTCATTCATTGATTAAGACCTACGTTTGTCTCATGCCTAACACCTCAATTTCGCGCTTCACTTGTCATTTTCCTACATACTTCACAATTCTGTACATCCAAAAATAATTTTCCTACATCTACTGCCAACATTCATTCTAATACTTCTCAATTCCGTTGTGTCCTTTATTTGTAGCTTAATGATTATCTTTTTATTATGACAGGTCAAACACATTGTATTCACTCCATCACTTCTCCATTTATACCGACCTTAAATATCTACCTCGAACCTTGATACATCTTCATTATTTCAAAATCACTACTTAGCTTACACTCGTATGTCTTTTTCAAGAAATTGCTCTCTTTTTTTTATAGCCACAATTGGTACGCACCATAAGTGTCATATCCCAAAATATTCTCCACCCTAACTTGATTTTCTTTTGTCCTTTCTCTTACTATTAAACTTTCCTTCCTTCAAATAAGCTTGTCATCCTGGTCATTAAGAATTCCTTCAACAATTCAAACAAAATCTTAATTCCTCCTAATTTTCATATTTTCTATGAAATATTCTACATCTAAAATATCAAAACACTTTTCACCTCTACCGTCATTCAACCGTCCATGTGGTCAACATCTAGAGTCCTTTATTTGTTTAGCTCGTCTGCCATCATACTTCGTCTTTCTTCATTATAGTGATTTCAATAACTCAAGTTTTACTAGTTCCCACCAAACTTTTTCATTCCACGCTCAATTTTTTCCTACCACACAAACATTTAACTCTTTTGATTGACGAACACAATAATGTACCCCTATGACATGCATTCAAGTAATACCTTTGAATTGTTGGCATACCCTTCTAATAACAATGTCTGATTTATAGTTGAGATAATTCCTTTCATAAATCCTTAATTATCATAAGCTACATATCCATGTGTTGCTCCAACAAGTTTTCATGATACGTTTTCCAAAATTTGGTTCACTAGCTGGATTCTTATTCGTTCCCAACCTTCATCGAAGTACAAACTGAAAGAGTCCCAACAATCGAATGTTTTAAAGAACTATTCCATCAAACGTTCTCAATAAGCATCTTCTAAGGAATAATTATCTGTAACCCTCATCCTCATAACTTTGCAGTAAAATATCTCCAAGACCCACATACCTTTCATCATCCATCTAGTCACTAAAACACTCATTTCAAATCTTAACGCATGACTTTCCAAGACCAACAACTAAACCATAAATCATTTGTTACATTTCTTCTTTTTCACTCTCTATCATTGAATAAAATTATAAAATCTAATCCTCGAAATTTCCAAATACTCATCACACTGTCTAAATTTATCCATTTCATCTTGAGATATAATACAAGGTCTTATTCGTCATTGACTCTAACCATCTTAGTAATATCACTAATGAAAACGCTTCTAATAAAAGCACAACGTTTTTAGTAAACCTTCAAACACTTCCATCCGTAACATGAATTATTTATCAGTTGCCTACGTCAACTCCCTCGATTACACAAGTTTAAGGTGTTACTTGGTCCTCCATCCAGCCTTGTGGATTTTAAATCATCGACTTAAAGTTCAACCATCTTAGGATCCCAAATCAAATCTTGATTAATCCCTCTAACCTATCAAAAATATTCACATTCTCCAAATGTTTACCATCCTTGAGTAAACTCTCAAAGCTTAGATTTGCTACAATCTCTAAGTATTCTCGTGCTTTGTACTTCCAATTCCATTTAATAGTAACATGCAGTTCAATACATCAAGGCTTAACTCCTATGTTTATCCAGACATCACTCAAAATTCACACTTACGCGTTTATAGTTTCATCCAATATCACTATCCATATTTCTTATCTCCTAAACCACAGACATTTGTCACTTGCAAACAAAATATATAGTCTCACTCCTATAATCGTCATGAGATTCATACTTAACAATCTAAGTTGCGAATCTAGTTTTAACTCGAACGCTCGACCTTACCTCTAAAGGTATCGAATATTCCTCAAGCGTCCTTTATTTACTCAAGGTAATATTCACCCCAAATGTGTAACTCCCCTTAAGATGCACCTAAGCACCAAATGTTATTCCAAATGGAAGTCTCATCTTCTCAACAATTCCATGATGTTCAGATCTCTTTAAAAATTATCAAATTCCATCCAATCTCGTCCTGAAATCTACTAGGAAAACATCTAATACTTTTCTTAAAAAAAGTCTCGCACATAGATCTTTACTTCGAATCCCCTATTAGTCTAACGTTAATCCATCTATACACATCATCTTCGAGTTAACACCAACAACATAACCTTTGTATCCTTGGAACCACTTCATAAATCCCATGTCGTCATGATTTGCTTCGACCTTGTCTTTCCTAGATCGATACGTTTAAGGAATTTAGAGACACTCGTCGACCAAAGTCGGCTAATGTTCTATGTTTTAACTACTCTTCCAACTAAAGTACTACAAGGCATGTTGTTTCTTATAAGAAACAATAAACTACTTAAGCATATCATGCTTGACCCAAGACAACAAAACACGACGCACACATGGACTCCAGTTACTTGATACCCCTAAACTCGACTCTTGACCAGCTTAGGATACCCAAATCACAACCCTGAAAAACTCTAAACCGAGGCTCTGATACCACAATGTAACACCACGATTTTTAACAGCGCGGGTGTATTGTTTTTTTTAAAACAAATTAATAAAAATACCATATCGTAACACAAACGACAAAAGTCATAAATAATTACATCATAATAAAAAACCGACCAAAAATAGTTTGTTTCAAATACATAAGTTCTGTAAGACCCATAATTTTAAAGTATACTTTATGTATTTTTGTGTATTTGGATTTTGGCTCGGAGGCTTTTTAGCCAAAGTTAATAATATTTTGGAGTTTATATGATCAAAAAAGATATTTTGACGCCATTTAGAATTACTCGTCGATAAATAAATTAAATTAAGTGCGGTGAATCCTTTACGGAGAATTTAATGCGTTACGGGTGAAATGATAATTTAACAAATATCTAGATATTTTGAGATATTTGTTAAGTTATATTTAAATATATATATATATATATATATATATATATATATATATGTTTGTTTGGAGGGAAAAAGAAAGGAAATTAGAAGGAAGGAAAAGGAAAAGAAAAGAGTATAAAAAGGAAAAAGAAGAAAGGAAAAAGAAAGAAAGGAAAGAAAGAGAAAGGAAAAAAAAAACCAAATTCCATCTTCTTCCTCTGTCACTTCACGCGCAAATTCCTCCCTCCTCCATTTTCGTTTTTCTTTGCTTCCTTTCTTCAAGATTAGAAACCCAAGGCTTTGTGGGTGATAGGATAAGGATTTCTTAACTTCACTCTTCCTCGTTGATTCGAAAACGAAGAAAAACGGTGTTAGGGATTTTAAAACCGTCAAACACAAACCTCCCCGTTTCATCTAGATCTAAGCTTCATTTCGCGAAGAGATAGAAGGGAAAGTTGCTCACTACCACGCTACAGTGCTAGGGGACCAACTTTGGAAGCGACGTTGCGAGCGGAGATTTTACCGATTTTACTCACGGTACCGTGTTCGCACGTTAAAGCTAACGTTAAGGTAAGGGCTCCTTCCAAACTTTTAGCTTGCATTTAGGGACTTATCTATAGTTGTGTGGAAAGGAATTTGTTAATGTTGAATGTATTGATTTAGGGAAAATGAATCTAAGGTTCTGTGGGTAAAATCTTAGAGTTAGGTTTTGAAAATATTGATGGAAGTTTCGTGGAAAATGAATTTAACTCATTTGTGTATGATTTTGAGTAAATGAAATTTGATGTGTTTGAGTGTTATGTTATGTTGATTTGTGTTCGTCGTATTTGACGTGTTCTAAGTTAATACCGATGAAATTTGATTTGTTTTGGTGTGGATTGTGAATTGAATTTGATAATATGTTTGAGTTGGCTTTGTTGTGGAATTTGAAAACCATTAGAGTTAAACGAGTATTAAAAATGGGAAATCTTTTAATATCTCGGTTTACTTAATGTTTTGTTTTGAAAATCGTTTAAGTTAAATGAGTATTAAGAATGGGGAATCTCTTAATGTCTTGTTTACTTAATATTCGTTTTGAAATCGTTTAAGTTAAAAGAGTATTAAGAATGGGGAATCTCTTAATATTTCTGTTTACTTAAAGTTTGTTTTGAAAAATCGTTTAAGTCAAAGAGTATTAAGAATGGGGAATCTCTTAATATTTCTGTTTGCTTAACATTTGTTGTGAAAATCGTTTAAGTTAAATGAGTATTAAAAATGGGGAATCTTTTAATATCTGCATTTGGTTAACGATTTTTGTGGATGGAGTCAGTATATGCTCATGCATTTTCATGCTTTTTTGTAAATCGTGCAGACCCGTGATAGGTGGCACCTTGATAAATAGTATTTGGCCTGTGATAGGCGGTACATTTATGATTACGTTTTTGAAAACCGTACAGACTCGTGATAGGTGGCACCTCGATAAACGATACGGGCCGTGATAGGCAGTACGTTTATGGTTTTCGCTTTTTTGTAAATTGTGCAGACCTTGATAGGTGGCACCTTGGTAAATAGTACTTTGGCCTATGATAGGCGGTACATTTACAATTTACGTTATTTTTAGTAAACCGTGCAGACCCGTGATAGGTGGCACCTCGGTAACGATACGAGCCCGTGATAGGCAGTACGTTTATGGTTTACGCTTTTTAGTAAATCGTGCAGACCCGTGATAGGTGGCACCTCGGTAATTGGTACTTTGGCTTGTGATAGGCGGTACAATTATGATTTACGGCCCTTCGAGGAGGGTTTTGGTTTGGAATTCCGAGTCCATGCATTTTGGCATATACGCATTGCATTACGGTGCTTGGCACACGAGTCGTGTTTGAATCAAGTTTATGATTGAGTAGTTTGAATAGGAATTGCCGTGGTAATTGTGTTGGAATTGCTAAGTGTTATGTATTGATTAGCGTGTGTGAGTGCGATGGATTGTAAAATTATTTCGAAAACCAATTCGTCGTGGTGATTGTGTGGGATTTGCTAAGTGTTAAGTTTTGGAGTTATGTGTGAGTGTGATTGAATTAGTAAGTATTTTTGGAAGAATAAGCAGGGAAATCGATTTCCCAATCGATTGGATGAGTTGCAGGAACTTCACTATTTTAACCTAATCGATTTGCCAATCGATTGTATAAATATGTCTTTCAAAATCTTTTAAGAAATCGATTTGGAAATCGATTGGCAGAGAGGCAGGAACTCAGCAAAACGGGCAAAATTGATTTGGCAATCGATTTGGCAACACAGGAACTCAGTAAAACTGACAAAATCGATTTGGAAATCGATTTGGTCATGCAGGAACTCAGCAGAACTGACCAAATCGATTTGGCAATCGATTGGCTCAGTAGAAATCCTTATTTTGAGTTAGATAATCGATTGCTCAATTGATTTATCAATGCTTTGGTCAGTTATGTATTACTTAATGGTTTGAGAACTTCATTTTGATTTCATTGTTAATTGGCAAGCATTACATGAACTTTTAGCATATGAGAAATCTTTTAAGGTGCATGCATAGTTGAAAGTTATTTTGTGCATTTAAAAACTTAAATGTTATGGTGTTATTTGTTAATTTCGGTTGGTGACCCTTTACAACTATTGTGGAAATTTGGGCTTTGCCTCAGATGAGAGCCAGGACGATCCTACTGCTTCGTACCCTACGGATGGGAATGCTTGACTGGAGCTACGTTAGGAGGATCTCACGGGACGCGTGGAGATCACTCAGGGTGTATAAGTTTTTTGGTAGGATGATCAGATTAGGTTGATGTATAGGGACTAGACGCCTTCTTTTTTGGGTTGGAGTATTTTAATTTGGAAACTGTACTTATACTAATATTTGGCAGTTTGACATCTTATTTGAATGGTTCCATGTACCATTTGTTGTTGTGTAAATGCTTTGGATTTTATATTTGGAGAAACTTTTCTGCTGCTTGTAAATTATGATGACTCAATTATTTATCAAAAGGTATTTCTTATTGGTTTTTCTCTGTTTTTTATTTTAATCTCTTTTGAAAAAAAAAATACACCCTCGCTTTGAAAATCGGGGTGTTACAAGTTCCATTGCGACAACAACATGACAATAAGGAAGGGAGAATAAATAAAATTCATAAATAAAACCCTAAGCTGATCATTAATCTAATTGAGGGTGACTAGATACTAAGGATCCACAAGCGGCATTATGCCTCACTGCTTTCGATTACAAATCAAAATCATCGCTATGCCACGTCTTCGACGTCGTTGCAAATCCAGCACGACTCTGAACTCTAATAACCTAGGGCGTAGGCCCGGTCCACAATAATGTAAAAGGTCACCAACCGAAATTAACAAACAACACATAGCACAATTCTTATATTTTCAAAAGTTCAAGAGAACCTTTCGTCTTAGCATACTCCTTGATATGGTTTTCATATGTCAAAAATGCATAAAAAAAATCGAAAATGAAGTTTTTAACAAAACTGCACTGTCATATTCGAATACAGCACTGTCGTAGCAGAATACAACTGAGAAAATTGAAGATTTTCAGTTCTAAAATGGCTCTGAATCAATTACACTTCAAGCATTCATAATATCAATTACGAACACATAATTCACACCAAATTAATCTCCACAAATTCACACCTCAATCACACATCAAACATTCATAACATCAATTATGAACACATAATTACTTTGAAACTTAATCAACCCAAATTCACACCTCAAAGCAATTACGACACAATAACAAACAACAACCCAGTATGTATATACAATCATCATAGTATAACAAACATGACTCGCGTGCCAAGCACCCTAATGCAATGTGTATATGCCAGAATTTCCAACAAAAACCCTCCTCGAAGGGGCGTAAATTGTAACACCCAGATTTTTTTTTTAATTTTTTTTTTCAAAAACAAATTCATGAAACAAAGAATAATTAAGTAAAATACCTTTGGATAATTATATAAGTCAAGATAATTGATACGCAGCGGAATAGTTTTTGAAATATGAGTCCAAAGTATTTACACAACAGCCAGTGATACATGGAATCCATTAACATAAGATGTCGTGCTGACAATATTAGTAAAGATACAATCTTCCATTTAAAATAAACGCAATCCAAAATAAAGACATATGTTCCCTCTATGTCAACCTAATCTGATCATTCTACCAAAAAAACTATACAGCCTCTGAGTGATCTTCACGCGCCCCGTAAGATCCTCCTAACATAGCTCCAGTCAGCGTTCCCGCTACATTCCCATCCAGGGTACGAACCGGTAGGATTGTCCTAACTCTCATCTGAGGCAAAGCCCAGATTTCCACAATAGTTGTAAAGGGTCAGCAACCGAAATTAACAGTGAACACATAACATTTTAAGTTTTTGAATGCACAATATACCTTTCCACTAAGCATGCACCTTAAAAGGATTTTCCATATGCTAAAAGTTCATATAATACTTGCAAATGAAAATGAAGTCAAAATAAGTCTTAAATCAATCAAGTAATAAACAGCTGGCCAATCCATTGATGAACCAATTGAGCAATCGATCATCTAACTCAAATATAAGAATTCCACTAAGCCAATCAATTGGTGAATCGTTTGGATGAAGGGTTTTAGTGAAAACGGAACTCTGGGCTTAAAATCAATCGATTTGGGAAATTGATTGAATGAATAACTGAGCCCCTGTGTTTAAAGCAATCGATTGGGAAATCAATTTCCTGAGGTTTTTCGTTGACAACTGTACTCTGGGCTTAATTCAATCGATTAGGAAATCAATTGAATGAATAACTGAGCCCCTGTACTAAAGCCAATCGATTTTGTCAAAATGGTTGAGCTCCTGTAATGGCCAAATCGATTGGCAAATCGATTTTGTCAAAATGGCTGAGCTCCTGTAATGAATCCAATCGATTGCCAAATCGATTTTGAGGAATAGCTTTTAATAGAATCGATTTGGGAATCAATTTCTCTGCATGTTTTTCTTAAAACTACATAAACTAACTCAATCACATTCACACACAACTCCAAAACATAACACTTAGCAATTTCCACAACAATCACGACGACAACTTAAGCTTCGAAACAGTTTTACAATCAATTCATTTACACACAATTTTTCCAAAACATAGACACTTAGTTACATATCACAATCACAATGACATCTCAAGTTCAAATACTCAATCATACCCTTGAATCAAACACGACTCGTGTGTCCAGCATCCTAATGCAATGCGTGTATGCCAAAATGCATGGACTCTCGGAAATTCCAAACCAAAACCCTCCTCAAAGGGCCGTAAATCATAATTGTACCGCCTATCGGCGGCCAAAGTACCAATTACCGACGTGCCACCTATCACGGGTCTGCAACGATTTACTAAAAAGCGTAAACCATAACGTACTGCCTATCACGGTCCGTACCGTTTACTGAGGTGCCACCTATCACGGTATGCTTGGTTTACTAAAAGAACGTAAATCATAATTGTACCGCCTATCGCAGGCAAAGTACATTATCGAGGTGCACCTATCACGGTCTGCCGATTTATAAAAGTGTAAACATAAATGTGCTGCCTATCACCGGCCGTACATTTACCGAGGTGCCACCTATCACGGGTCTGCACGGTTTACTAAAAAGAACGTAAATTGTAAATGTACGCCTATCACAGGCCAAAGTACTATTTACCAAGGTGTCACCTATCACGGGTCTGTGCACAATTTAGAAAAATGTAAATCATAAATGTACCGCCTATCACAGGCCAAAGTACTATTTATCAAGGTGCTACCTATCACGGTCTGCACGATTTACAAAAAGAATGAAAATGCATGAGCATATACTGACTCATCCACGACAATCGTTAAGCAAATGCAGATATTAAAAGATTCCCCATTTTTAATACTCATTTAACTTAAACGATTTTCACAACAAACATTAAGTAAACATGACATTAAGAGATTCTCCATTCTTAATACTCATTTAACTTAAACGATTTTCAAAACAAACATTAAGTAAACAAGATATTAAGAGATTCTCCGTTCTTAATACTCATTTAACTTAAACGATTTTCAAAACAAACATTAAGTAAACAGACATTAAGAGATTCCCATTCTTAATACTCATTTAACTTAAACGATTTTCAAAACAAACATTAAGTAAACAAGACATTAAGAGATTCCCCATTCTTAATACTCGTTTAACTCTAATGGTTTTCAAATTCCACACAAAACAAACTCAACCATATTATCAAATTCAATCCACGATCCAACCATACACATATCAAATTTCATAAGCATGAATTATGAACACGTCAAACTTCATTTACTCAAATTCATACACCAATGGTTAAATTCATTTTCCGCGAAACATTCATCAATATCACCAAAACCCAACTCTAAGATTTTTACCCATAAAGCCTTAAATTCATTTTCCTCACAATCAACAACTTTAACAATAACAAAATTCTTTTCACACACAACCACTGATAAGTCCTAATGCAAACTAGGAAGTTTGGAAGGAGCCCTTACCTTCAACGTTAGCTTTAACGTGCGATTACGGTACCGCGAGTAATCCGGTATATATCTCCGCTCGCAACGTCGCTTCCAAAGTTGGTTCCCTAGCACTCGTAGCGTGGAGTGAACAACTTTCCTTCTATCTCTTTGCGAAACGAAGCTTAGATCTAGATGAAACAGGGAGGTTTGTGTTTGACTGTTTGAAATCCGCTAACACCGTTTTTCTTCGTTTTCGAAACAACGAGGAAGTATGACAGCTGAGAAATCCTTTGCTTTCTTACCCACTAAGCCTTGGTTTCTATTCTTGAACAAAAGGAAGAAGCGAAAATGAAAATGGAAGAAGGGGGTCACGCGAGGCAGAGGAAGAAGATCGTTTGCTTTCTTTCTTTCTTTCCGCCTTTTCCTTTCTTTCTTTTTTCCTTCCTTTCTAATTCTTTTCTTTCTATTTCCTTCTCTTTTTCCCTCCAACCAAACATAATATATAATAATATATATATTAATATTATACTATATATATATATATATGATATAATATATTTATATATATTTAATTACTTCACAATCTCCAAATATCTAGATGTTTATTAAATTACCATTTCACCATAAGGCATTAAATTCTTCGTAAGGATTCACCGTACTTATTTAATTTATTTATCGACGAGTAATTTTAATCGGGCATCAAATATCTTTTTGGTCATATAAAACTCCAAAATTTTAATAACTTTGGCTAAAAAGCTCCGAGTTCAATACAAAATACACTAAAATACATAAAGTATACTTAAAAATTATGGTCTTACATTACTACCCTAAAATTAGTTTCTCCTCGAAACTATGTGTCGATAAATAACTCTGGGTGTTGTCTCATCATCTTGCTCTCACAGTTCCCAAGTCGCATCTTCAGTAATTGGGTTCCAAATCACCTTGACAACGAAACATCCCTTGGTCCTCATCGCTTAATCTTCATGTCATAATTCTTACAGGGGGTACTTCGAATGACAAGTTATCCTGTTGGTTGGATTTGTGTCTGGTTCGACACATGAGATGGATCTGCAAGATATTTCCTTAATTGTGACACATGAAACACGTCATGAATATTGGACAGTATCAGAGCAATGCAATCCGATAGCAATAGGGTCCAATTCGTGCAGAAATCTGATATGGTCCAATGAATTTCGGAGTCAACTTCTTCGATTTCAAGGCTCTACCAATTCCAGTAGTAGGTGTGACTCTTAGAAATACATTGTCGCCCTGTTCGAATTCTAAAAGTTTGCGACGCTTGTCCGCGTAACTCTTCTGACGATCTTGTGAAGTCTTCATTTTCTCCTTGATCTTCTTTACCTTAGTTGTAGTCTATTGTACCATCTCTGGTCCGACAATCATACTTTCACCGTCCTTATACCAACACAAGGGCGTTTGACACTTGCGCCCATATAAAGCCTCATATGGTGCCATTCCAATACTTCGTGGAAACTATTGTTGTAGGTGAACCTCAATCAACGGAAGTACATCATCCCAACTTCCTCTATCATCTATACACATGCTCTCAATAGATCTTCCAGGACTGATTTGTCCTTTCAGTCTGTCCGTCCGTTTGTGGATGGTAAGCTGAACTCAATCGTAGTTTTTGTTCCCAACGCTTCGTGCAATGCTCCCAAAATGTGATGTGAACTTTCAGATCACGGTCTAATACAATACTCGATGGTACTCCGTGTAATCTCACAATTTCAGCAATGTAGATCTCTGTTAACTGATCTACCTTATAGGTGGTCTTTACTGGCAAAAAGTGTGCGGATTTAGTCAGTCGATCCACTATCACCCATATAGAATCATTCTTTCTCCTTGGTTTTGGCAATCCAGTTATAAAATCCATGGAAATGATGTCCCACTTCCATTCAGGTATATCTAAAGGTTGCAACATCCTAGCAGGTCGCTGTTGTTCCACCTTCGCTTTCTGACAAGTTAGACAAGTTGATACATACTCCGCTACATTTTTCTTCATTCCTGGCCACCAATAATGCTGCCTCAAATCCTGATACATCTTTGTTGCTCCAGGATGAATGCTCAACTTACTCTTATGAGCCTCTTCTAAAATTGTTTTCCTCATATCTGTAATTCTTGGTACACAAATCCTACCATTACATCGCAAAATATTATCTGATCCAATCTTAAACTCAGTTGTCTTCCCTTGCACTATTAGGTTCCTCTTCTCTTGAATTAAGACGTCATCTTGAGAATTTACAATGTCTTCAAGTAGTCCGCTCGAAATCTTAATCATTCCGAATTTCAAAATTCCTGGTGCAAACTCTACGTTCAAGTGTAGATCTCTAAAAGCTTCCCACAACTCTTGTTGTCTAGCCATAATTGTTGAAGACACCGAGACACTTCTTCTACTCAACGCATCAGCCACTACATTGGCCTTCCCAGGGTGGTACTGCGGTGTGAAATCAAAATCCTTGAGAGTCTTCATCCATCGTCTCTGGCGCATGTTCAATTCCTTCTGATCAAACAAATATTTCAAACTTTTATGGTCACTGAACACTGTGAACGTGCACCCATATAAATAGTGCCTCCAGATCTTCAATGCAAAAACAACAGCAGCAAGCTCCAAATCATGAGTAGGATAGTTTCTCTCATGAATCTTCAATTGCCTTGAGGCTTAAGCTACAGCTTTCTTGTGTTGCATCAGAACACATCCCAAACCTTGGTGAGATGCATCACAATAAACTTCATAGGGTTCTTCTGATTACTGTAATACCAATTCTGGTGAGGTCGTCAATTTTCTCTTTAGTAACTGAAAATTTTCCTCACACTTCTCCGTCCATGCGAAACGGTTGATCTTTTCTAGTAAGTTGTGTCAATGGAGTCACAATCTTAGCAAAACCTTCAATAAACCTCTGTAGTACCCTGACAATCCTACGAACTTCGTATGTCAGTGACAGTCTGAGGCTGTTTTCAAGAAAGAACCGCCTCAATCTTAGCCGGATCTACAGCGATTCCTTCCTTGGTTATCACATGTCCTAAGAAATTCACTTTTTTCTAGCCAAAATTCACACTTTGACAGATTGGCATACAATTGCTTCTCCCGTAAAATCTCAAGAACTTGACGTAAATGTTCTCCATGCTCTTCCTCAGTTCTCGAATAAATTAATATATCATCGATGAACACACAACAAACTTGTCAAGGAATGGATTAAAGATTATGTTCATGTAGTCCATAAAAATTGTTGGTGCATTGGTAACCCCAAACGGCATAACGAGATATTCATAAATGTTTGTAACGGGTTCTGAAAGCAGTTTTCTGAATATCTCATTCCTTTACTCGAATCTGATGGTAACCCGACTTCAAGTCAATCTTCGAAAATATCGCGCCCCTCTCAATTGATCCATTAAATCATCGATGCGTGGCAAAGGATAACGATTCTTAACAGTTGCCTTATTAATTGTCTATAATCCACACATAAGCGCGAGCTTCCGTCCTTCTTCTTAACTAGCAAAACTGGAGCTCCCCATGGTGATACACTTGGTCTAATAAATTTCTTCTCCAACAAGTCTTCAATTTGGCTTTTGTGCTCATTTAATTCCAATGGCGACATTTCGATACGGTGCCATTGAAATAGGTCCGATTCTTGGGTGCAAATCAATGAAAATTCCACTTCTCTTACCGGTGGCAATCCTGGAATTTCCGTTGGAATACGTCCGGTACTCATTGACGAGCTTCACATCTTCTATGTCCACATTTATCTTTGCCTCCACATTAGCCAGAGACAAAAACTCATGAGTTCCTTCTCTTAGCGACACTCGGAGTCTGTTGGCGGCTAGATACTTAACAACTCCTGGTTCGGGAAAAAGAACCAATTTACGAGCACAATCCAAGATCACATAATGGTAAGACATCCATCCATACCGAGAATGACCTCGAGTGATTGTAGAGGTAAACAAATCAAATTAACCAAGAAATCCCTATTCTGAATAGTTATTTGACAATGTAAACATGCAGAATTTACTGTCAAAGTCTTAGCAGGTGTGGAAACAACCAAAATCAAAAGGTAAAGCAGACACAGATAACTTCAAGCGATTCACACAATCCATAGCAATGAAGGAATGGGTTGCCCCGAATCAAAAGTGCAGTTAGAGTGTTACCTGCAATCTCACAGTCACGTTGAATAGATTGCCAGATGGATTCCCATCTTCAGCACTTACACAATAAATGCGTCCTCTAGCAGTAGGACGAGTAGCCCTAGTTACATTCACAACTCGTTCACCTTCGGAGCGTGCAATACTTTGCCATGTGTCCTGGCTTCTGACAATTGTAGCAGGTGAGAGTATTAGGGTACAAGCGTTAGCATAATGTCCCTATTCCCACATCGGAAACATCGAACCACTCGTCCAATTGTCTCCCGAAATTCTGGTTCCCTGGGCGGTTCTGCCCACCATTGTTATTTTGTGGTCGATTATAAGTTTAGCAACTTGTTTCCCCTTGTTGTTCTGATAATTCACCCGACTGGGCCCTCCTGCACTAAAGTTCCCTCCTCGGTAGCCTCTTATTCTTCATATCCTCAACTTCCCTACACTTTTCCACCAGAAATTGGAAACGTTGAATTCCCAAGGGCAGACAAAGTCTTGAATCTCATCTTTAGTCCGTCTGGAAACGATGACACATAATGGTTCATCAATCTCTTCACGGAAAAACCTGAAATGTCTCGATAGCGATTCCAACTTAGCAGATATTCGCCCACGGTCATGTTCCCCTGATGCAGTTTCAGGAAATCATCACTCCCGCCCCAGTTTAGTCCTTGTACATCATCGGAAAGTAATTTGTCTAAAAATTCCTTTTGAATGATTCCCAGTCCACCTCTCGTGAGCTGCTCTCATCAACAATCTTGCACTCCTCCACCAGTACTTAGCATCCCTAACAGCATATAGTGGCAATATAGTTGACCTTCACTCCCGCCTGATAGTTAATCATTTCGAAGATCTTCTCCACTTCTTGGATACATTGAATCCGCCTTCTCTGAATTCTCATCCCCCTTAAACTTGGGAGGACTTGTAACGACGGAAGTCTTCTATCTCTTGACTCTGCAGCACGGTATCTCTCTTCCCTCTTTCAAGATCACATCGAGTCAAATAATTTCCAAAACTAGCTTCCGACCACCTTAACACATAATATTATTGTGGACCTGACAACTCAACCCCCGAAATCGAGGCATGATCAGATAATAACTCCAACTTTAAAGTTGAACCTACAATCTATAACCAAAGGCTCCACAGCCCCAAAGAAAACAAACCAAAGCTCTCATACCACAATGTAACCCCGATTTTTTTTTTTCAAAACCAAATTCATGAAACACAGAATATTAATAAAATACCTTTGGATAATTATATAAGTCAATATAATTGATACGCAGGGAATAGTTTTTGAAGATATGAGTCCAAAGTATTACACAACAACATGATACATGAACCATTAACAAAGATGTTGTGCTGACAATATTAGTAAAGATACAATCTTCAATTTAAAATAAACGCAATCCAAAATAAAGACACAAGTTCCTTCAATGTCAACCTAATCTGATCATTCTACAAAAAAACTATACACCCTGAGTGATCTCACGCGCCCCGTAAGATCCTCCTAACTGATAGCTCCAGTCAGGCGTTCCGTCTACATTCCATCCACAGGGTACGAACCGGTAGGATTGTCCTGACTCTCATCTGAGGGCAAACGCCAGATTTCCACAATAGTTGTAAAGGGTCACCAACCGAAATTAACAATTAAAAACATAACATTTAAGTTTTTTGAATGCACAAAATAACCTTTCCACTAAGCATGCACCTTAAAGGATTTTCATATGCTAAAATTTCATATAATACTTGCCAAATGAAAATGAAGTCAAAATAAGTCTTAAATCAATCAAGTAATAAACAACTGGCCAATCCAATGATGAACCAATTAAGCAATCGATCATCTAACTCAAAATACAGAATTTCCACTAAGCAATCGATTGGGAAATCGATTTGGATGAAGGGTTTAGTGAAAACTGAACTCTGGGCTTAAATCAATTGATTGGGAAAATCGATTTGAATGAATAAATAAACCCTATGATAAATAATTGGCAATCGATTATCTAACTCAAAATAAGATTCTACTAAGCATCGGGTTTCAAATAAGTTTCGTGAAAACTGGACTTGACTTATTCATCCGATTGGGAAATCGATTGAATGAATACTGAGCCTCTGTGAATAAAGCCAACACGATTCCAACCTCGATTTGTCAAATACTGAGTCTTGTAGGCCAAATCGATTTCCAAACGATTTCTTAAATGGCTGAAAACATGTAATGAATCCAAACGATTGTCAAATCGATTGAAAATTAGGAATAGCTGTAAATATCAATCGATTGGGAATCGATTCCCTGATATTTTTCTTAAACTACATAAATACTCAATCACATTCATACACAACACATCTTATAACACTTACAATTCCCACACAATCACCACGACAATGAGTTTCGAACCAGTTTTACAATCCATCAACTTACACACAATAATCAATACATAGACACTTAAACATCATTGATTCACATGACATCTCGTGTGCAAGCACCTATGCAATCATACCTGTATCAAACGACTCGTGTGTCAAGCATGTAATGCTTAAGGCATATATGCCAAAATGCATGGAGTCGGAATTCCAAACAAAACCTCCTCAAAGGGCCGTAATCATAATTGTACTGCCTATCGCAGGCCAAAGTACCATTACCGGGTGCACTTATCACGGGTCTGCACGATTTACTAAAAAGCGTAAACCATAAACGTACTGCCTATCCGGGCCCGTACCGTTTACCGAGGTGCCACCTATCACGGGTCTGCACGGTTTACTAAAAGAACGTAAATTGTAAATGTACCGCTATCACAGGCCAAAGTACTATTTACCAAGGTGCCACCTATCACGGGTCTGCACAATTACAAAAATGTGAACTAAATCATAAATGACCGCCTATCACAGGCCAAAGTACTATTTATCAGAAATATTAAGGTGCCTATCATGGGTCTGCACGATTTAACAAAAGAATGTAAAAATGCATGAGCTATACTGACTCCATCCACGATTCAATCGTTTTATTTTCTAGACAACATAAATACGTAGATATTAAAGATTCCCATTTTATACTCATTTAACTTAAACGATTTTCACCACAAACATTAGTAAACAAGACATTAAGAGATTCCCCATTCTTAATACTCATTTTACTTAAACGATTTTCAAACAAACATTAAGTAAACAGAATTAAGAGATTCCCCGTTCTTAATACTCATTTAACTTAACGATTCAAAGCAAACATTAAGTAAACACGACATTAAGCAGATTCCATTCTTATACCTCATTAACTTAAACGATTTTAAACAAACATTAATAACCAAGACATTAAGAGATTCCCCATATCTTATACTCGTTTAACTCTAAATGGTTTCAAATTCCACAAAACAAACTCTACATATTATCAAATTTTCAATCCACCACGACTCACACCAAACACACAATCATTCTCCCAAATCCAACATACTATATCAATTTGTAAGCATCATTATGAACTAAACTTACTTACTCAAATCTACACAATGGGTTAAATCCTTTTCCGCGAAACATTCATCAATATCACCAAACCTAACTCTAATTTTACCCATAAAGCCTTAATATATTTTCCCTAAATCAACACTTTAACCCTAACAAAATTCTTTTCACATAACCACAGATAATTCCCTAAATGCAAACTAGAAGTTTGGAAGGAGCCTTTACCTTCACGTTAGCTTAACGTGTGATTACGTACCGAGTAAATCTGGGTAAAATCTCTGCTCGCAACGTCGCTTCCAAAGTTGGTTCCCTAGCACCGTAGTGTGGTAGTGAACAATTTTCCCTTCTATCTCTTTGTGAAACGAAGCTTAGATCTAGATGAAATGGGAAGTTTGTGTTGACGGTTTTGAAATCCTAACACCTTTTTCTTCGTTTTCGAAACAACGAGGAAGTATGAAGCTGAGAAATCCTTGCTTTCTTACCCACTAAGCCTTGGGTTCTATTCTTGAACAAAAGGAAGAAGCGAAAATGAAAATGGAAGAAGGAGGAAGAAGGGGTCACGCGAGGCAGAGGAAGAAGATGGATTTTGCTTTCTTCTTTCTTTCCCTTTTCCTTTCTTTCTTTTTCCTCCTTTCTATTTCTTTTATTCTATTTCCTTTCTTTTCCCTCCACAAAATTTATATATAATATATATATATATATATATATATATATATATATATATATATATATATATATATGTTTTTTATATATTATTACTTTTAACAAATATCTCCAAATATCTAGATATTTATTAAATTATCATTTCACCCATAAGGCATTAAATTCTTTGTAAAGGATTCACCGTACTTAATTTAATTTATTTATCGACGAGTAATTTATCGGGCATCAAATATCTTTTTGCAAAACACCAAAACCTCCCCGTTTCATCTAGAATCTAAGCTTCATTCGCGAGAATAGAAAGGGAAAGTTGCTCACTACCACGCTACAGTGCTAGGGACCAACTTTGGAAGCGACGTTGCGAGCGGAGATTTTACCGATTTTCTGCACGGTACCGTGTTCGCCGGTTAAAGCTAACGTTAAGTAAGGGCTCCTTCCAAAACTTTTAGCTTGCATTTAGGGACTTATCTAAGTGTGTGGGAAAGGAATTGTAATGTTTGAAGTATTGATTTAGGGAAAATGGAAATCTAAGGTTCCAGTGGGTTAAAATCTTAGAGTTAGGTTTGAAAAATTGATGGAAGTTTCGTGAAAATGAATTTAACCATTTGGGTATGATTTGATTAATGAAATTTAGTGTTGAGTGTAGATGTTGATTTGTGTTCGTCGTATTTGACTCTTCTAAGTTACACTACCATGAAATTGATGTTTTGGTGTGGATGTTGAATTGAATTTGATAATATGTTTGAGTTGGCTTGTTGTGGAATTTGAAAACCATAGAGTTAAACGAGTATTATTAAAAAATGGGGAATCTTTAATATCTCTGGTTTACTTAATGTTTTGTTTTGAAAATCGTTTAAGTAAATGAGTATTAAGAATGGGGAATCTCTTAATGTCTTGTTACTTAATACTTCGTTTTGAAATCGTTTAAAGTTAAAAGAGTATTAAGAATGGGGAATCTCTCTAATATTCTGTTTACGGAAATTTTTTGAAAAATCGTTTAAGTCAAAAGAGTATTGAAGAATGCGGAATTCTCTTAAATTTCTGTTTGCTAACATTTGTATGAAAAATCGTTTTAACTTAAATGAGTATTTTAAAATGGGAATCTTTATATCTGCATTTAGTTGAACGATTTTTTGTGGATGGAGGTCAGTATGATGGCTCATGGCATTTTCATGCTTTTGTAAATCGTGCAGACCCGTATAGTGGCACCTTATAAATAGTACTTTTGGCCTTGATAGGCGGTTACATTTTATGATTTATGTTTTGAAACCGTACAGCTCGTGATAGGCCACCCTCGATAAACATACGGCCGTATAGGCTAGTAGTTTATGGTTTTTCGCTTTTTGTAAATTGTGCAGACCCTTGATAGTGGCACCTTGGTAAATAGTACTTTGGCCTATGATAGGCGGTTACATTTACAATTTACGTTATTTTAGTAAACCGTGCAACCCGTGAAAAGTGGCAACCTCGGTAAACATACGAGCCCGTTGATAGGCAGACGTTTATGGTTTACGCTTTTTAGTAAATCGTGCAGACCACCGTGATAGGTTCGCACCCGGTAATTGGTATCTTTGGCTTGATGATAGGCGTACAATTATGGATTTACGGCCCTTCGAGGAGTTTGAGGTGGGGAATTCCGAGTCCATGCACTTTTGGCATATACCATTGCATTACCCGTGACTTTGCACACGGAGTCGTGTTTGATCAAGTTTATTGATTGAGTAGGTTGAATAGGAATTGCCGTGGTAATTGTGTTGATTCTAAGTGTATGTATTGAATTAAGCGTGTGTGAGTGCGAATGGATTGTTAAAATTATTTCGAAAAACCAATTGCGTGGTGATTGTGTGGATTTCTAAGTTGTTAAGTTTTGGATTATGTTGAGTGTGATTGAATTAGTAAGTATTTTGGAAGAATAAGCCAGGGAATCGATTTCCAATCGATGATGAGTCTGCAGGAACTCACTATTTAACCTAATCGGTTTGCCAGTCGATTGTATAAAATATGTCTTTCAAAATCTTTAGAAATCGATTTGGAAATCGATTGGCGAGATGCAGAATCAGCCAAAACGGGCAAAAATGATTTGGCAATCGAGTTTGGCAACCACAGGAACTCAGTAAAACTACAAAATCGATTTGGAAATCGATTTGGTCAGCAGAAACTCAGCAGAAACTGACCAAATCGATTTGCAATCGAATTCTAGTAGAAATCCTCTATTTTTTAGATAATCGATTGCTCAATTGATTATCAATGCTTTGGTCAGTATGTATTACTTAATGGTTTGAGAACTTCATTTTGAATTCATTGTAATGGCAAGCATTACATGAACTTTAGCATTATGAGAAAAGAAATCCTTTAAGGTGCGATGCATAGTGAAAGGTTATTTTGTGCATTTAAAACTTTAAATGTTAATGTTTATTGTTAATTCCGGTTGGTGACCCTTTACAACATTGTGGAAATTGGGCTTTGCCCTCAATGAGAGCCAGGACGATCCTACTGCTTCTAACCCTTACGGATGGGGAAGCTTTGACTGAGCTACTTAGGAGGATCTCACGGACCTGGAACACTACAGTGTATAGTTTTGTAGGAGGATCAGATTAGTTGATGTATAGGGACTAGACGTCCTTCTTTTGGGTTTGGAGTATTTCTAAATTTGGAAAACTGTACTTATACTAATATTGGCAGTTGACATCGTTAATTTGAATGGGTTCCATGTACCATTGTTGTTTGTGTAATGGCTTTGGATTATATTTGGAGAAAAACTTTTCTTTGCTCTTGTAAATTATGATGACTCAATTATTTATCAAGGTATTTCCTTATTGTTTTTCTCTGTTATTTTAATCTCTTTTGAAAAAAAAAAATACACCCTCGCTTTAAAATCGGGTGTTACAGTTCCATCTGCGACAACACATGACAATAAGGAAGGGAAATAATAAAATTCATAAATTAAAACCCTAAGCTGATCATTAATCTAATTGAGGTGACTAGATACTAAGAATCCACAAGCGGCATTTTGCCTCACTGCCTTTCGATTAACAAATCAAAGATCATCGCTATGCCACGTCTTCGAGTCGTTGCATAATCCAGCACGACTCTGAACTCTAATAACTAGGGCGTAGGCCCCTGTCCACATAATGTAAAAGGTCACCAACCGAAACTAACAAACAACACAATACACAATCTTATTTCCAAAAGTTCAAAGAACCTTTCGTCTTAGCATACTCCTTGATGATGGTTCTAAATGTCAAAAATGCATAAAAAAAATCGAAAATGAAGTTTTTAACAAAACTGCACGTTCATATTCGAATACAGCACTGTCGGAGCAGAATTAAACTGAGAAAATTGAAGATGTTCAGTTCTAAAATGCTCTGAATCAATTACACTTTCAAGCATCATAATATCAATTACGAAACACATAATTCACACCAAATTAATCCCACAAATTCAACCTCAATCACACATCAAACATTTCAAACGATCAATTATGACACATAATACTTTAAACTTAAATCAACCCAAGATCACACCTCAAATCAATTACGACACAATTAACAAACACAACCCAGTATTGTATATACAATCATACATAGTATAACCAAACATGACTCGCGTGCCAAGCACCCTAATGCAATGTATTGCCAATGCGCAGGTTCAGATTTCCAACCAAAAACCCTCCTCGAAGGGCGTAAATTGTAACACCCAATTTTTTTTTTAATTTTTTTTTTCAAAAACACATGAAACAAGAATAAATTTAAGTAAAATACCTTTGATAATTATATAAGTCAGATAATTGATACGCAGCGGAATAGTTTTGAAAATATGAGTCCAAAGTATTTACACAACACCAGTGAAACATGGAAATCATTAACATAAGATGTCGTGCTGACAATATTTAAAAGATACAATCTTCCAATTTAAAAAAACGCAATCCAAAATAAACATATGTTCCCGCTTTCAACCCAATCTGATCATTTACCAAAAAAAACTAATACACTCGTGATCTTCCACGCGCCCCGTTTAAGATCCTCCTAACATAGCTCCAGTTTCAGCTTTCCCGTCTACATTTCCCATCCACAGGTACGAACGTAGGATTGTCCTAACTCTTCATCTGAGGGCAAGCCCAGATTTCCACAATAGTTGTTAAAGGGCAGCAACCGAAAAACAGTGAACACCATAAATTTGAAGTTTGTTGAATAAAAAATAACCTTTCCACTAAGCATGCACCTTAAAAGGATTTTCCATATGCTAAAAAGTTCAATTAATACTTGCCAAATGAAAATGAAGTCCAAAATAAGTCTTAAATCAATCAAGTAGATAAACAGCTGGCCAATCCAGTTGATGAACCAATTGGAGCAATCGATCATCTAACTCCAAAAATAGAATTTCCACTAACCAATCAATTGGGTGAAATCATTTGGATGAAAAGTAGTGAAAACGGAACCTGGGCTTAAATCAAATCGATTGCGGAAATGATTGAATGAAAAACTAGCCCCTGTTTAAAAAGCCAATCCGATTGGGAAATCAATTCCTGAGGGTTTTTCGTACAAAACTGTACTCTGGCTTAATTCAATCGATTTAGGAAATCAATGAATGAATAACTGAAAGCCCCTGTACATAAGCCAATCATTTTGTCAAGGTTGAGCTCCTGTTAGATGGCCAAATCGATTGGCAAATCGATTTTGTCCAAAATGGCTGAGCTCCTGTAATGAATCCATCAGATTGCCAAATCGATTTTGAGGAATAGCTTTTAATAGAATCGATTTGGGAATCAATTTCTCGCATGTTTTTCTTTAAAACTACATAAAAACTAACTAACACATCACCACACAACTCCAAAACATAAACACTTAGCAATTCCACACAATCACCACGACAAACTAAGCTTCCGAGAAACAGTTTTACAATCAATTTCATTACACACAATTGTTTCCAAAAACATAGACACTTTAGTACAATCATCACAATCACCAATGACATCTCAAGTTCAAATACTCAAAATCATACCCTTAATCAACACGACTCGTTGTCAAGCATCCTAATGCAATGCTGTGTAGTATGCCAAAATTGCATGGGAATCGGAATATCCAAACCAAAACCCTCCTCAAAGGGCCGTTAAATCATAATTGTTACCGCCTATCGCAAGGCCAAAACATATTACCGACGTGCCACCTACACGGTCTGCACGATTTACTGAAAAGCGTAAACCAATAAACGTACTGCCGATCACGGTCCCCTACCGTTTTAACTTGAGGTGCCACCTATCACGGGTATGTTGGTTTACTAAAAAGAACGTTAATCATGAATGTACCGCCTATCGCAGGCCAAAGTACCAATTATCAGGGTGCCACCTTATCACGGTTTGCACGATTGTACTAAAAAAGATGTAAACCATAAATGTCTGCCTATCCACGGCCCTACCAATTACCGATGCCACCTATCACGGGTCTGCACGGTTACTTAAAAAGAACGTTTTAAATTGTAAATGTAGCCGACCTATCACAGCCAACAGTACTTTAACCAAGGTGTCACCGTATCACGGGGTCTGCACCATTTAGAAATAATGTAAATTCAATACATGTACCGCCTATCACAGGCCAAAGTACGTATTATCAAGGTGCCTACCTATCACGGGTCTGCACGATTTACAAAAAGAATGAAAATGCATGAGCATATACTGACTCCATCCACGACAACTTAGCAAATGCAGATATTAAAAGATTCCCCATTTTTAAAGCATTTAACTTAAACGATTTTCACCAACAAACATTAAGTAAACATGACATTAAGAGATTCTCCATTTCTTAAACTCATTTAACTAAACATTTTCAAAACAAACATTAAGTAACACAAGATATTAAGAGATCTCCCGTATCTTAATACTCATTAACTTAAAATTTCAAAACAAACATTAAGAAACAAGACATTAAGAGATTCCCCATCTTAATACTCTATTTAACTTAAACGATTTCAAAACCAAACCATTTAAGTAAACAAGACATTTAAGAGATTCCCCGATTCTTAATACTCGTTTAACCTAATGGTTTTCCCAAATTCCACACCAAAACAAACTCAACCATATATGCAAATTCAATCCACGATTCCAACCATACACATATCAAATTTCATTAAGCCAATGAATTTATGAACACGTCAAACTTATTTACTCAAATTCAATACACCAATGGGTTAAATCATTTTCTTCGAAACTTCCTTCATATCACCAAAACCCAACTCTAAGATTTAGCCCATAAAGCCTTTAAAATTCTTTTCCTCAATCAACACTTTAACAATAACAAAACTTTTCCACACAAACCACTGATCAAGTCCCTAAATGCAAACTAGAAAGTTTGAAGGAGCCCTTTACCTTCACGTTAGCTTTAACGTGCGATTACGTACCGCGATAAATCCGTATAATCTCCGCTCGCCAACGTCGCTTCCAAAGTTGGTTCCCTTAGCACCGTAGCGTCTAGTGAACAACTTTCGCCTTATCTCTTTGCGAAACGAAGCTTAGATCTGATGAAACAGGAGTTTGTGTTGACTGTTTTGAAATCCCTAAACACCTTTTTTCTTCGTTTGCGAAACGAAACCGAGGAAGTATGAAGCTAGAAATCCTTGCTTTCTTACCCACTAAGCCTTGGGTTCTATTCTTGAACAAAAGGAAGAAGCGAAAATGAAATGAAAAGGGGTCACGGCAGCAGAGAAAAGATCGATTTTGCTCTTTTCTTCTTTTCCCTTTTCCTTTCTTTCTTTTTTTCGCTTCCTTTTCTATTTCTTTTCTTTATTTCTCTCTTTTCCCTCCACACAAACATTAAATATATAATAAATATATAATATATATATAATATATAATATATAATATATATATATATTTATAATATTAATTACTTTAACAAATATCTCCAAATATCTAGGTTATTAAATACCATTCACCCATAAGCATTAAATTCTTCGTAAGGATTACCGTACTTAATTAAATTTATTTATCGATCGAAGTATTTAATCGGCAATCAAATATCTTTTGGTCATTATAACTCCAAAATATTAATAACTTTGGCTAAAAGCTCCGAGTTCCAAGGTACCAAAATTACACTAAAATACATAAAGTATACGTTAAAATATGGTCTTACATTACTACCCCTAAAATTAGTTTCTCCTCGAACTATTTCGATAAATAACTCTGGGTGTTGTTTCTCATCTTGCTCTCCAGTTCCCCAATCGCATCTTCAGTAATTGGTTCCAAATCACCTTGACCAACGAACATCCTTGGTCCTCTCGCTTAATCTTCAGCATCAATTCTTACCAGGGGGTACTTGCGAATGACAGATTACCTTTGTGGATTGTGTCTGGTCGATTCACATGAGATGGTCTGCAAATATTTCTTAATTGGACACATGAAACACTCATCATAACAGTATCAGAGGCAATGCAATCCGATAAGCAATAGGTCCAATTCGGTGCAGAAATTCTGATATGGTCCAATAATTTCGGAGTTCCAACTTCTTCGATTTCAAGGCTCTACCAATTCCAATAGTAGTTGACTCTAGAAATTACATTGTCCCCTGTTCGAATGCTAAAGTTTGCGACCGTTGTGCCCGTTAACTCGCTGCGATCTTGTGAAATCTTTCATTTTCTCCTGATCTTCTTTACTTAGTTTAGTCTATTGTACCATCTCTGGTCCGACAATATACTTTCACCTAACCTTATACCAACACAAGGGCGTTTGACACTTGCCCCATATAAAGCCTCTATGGTGCATTCCAATACTGGGTTGGAAACTATTGCAGTGAACTCATCAACGGAAGTAATCATCCCAATTCCTCTATCATCTATTACACAAGCTCTCAATAGATCTTCCAGGACTGATTTGTCCTTTCAGTCTGTCCGTCCCGTTTGTGATGGTAACTGAACTGAATTCGTATTTGTTCCCAAACGCTTCGTGCAATCCTCCCCAAAAAATGTGATTGAATTCAAGATCACGTCTAATACAATATCGATGGTACTCCGTGTAATCTCACAATCAGCACTGTAGATCTCTGTTAACTGATCACCTTATAGTGGTCTTTACTTGGCAAAAAGGGCGGATTAGTCAGTCGATCCACTATCACCCATATAGAATCATTCTTGCTCCTTGGTTTTGGCAATCCAGTTTATCCTCCATGGAAATGATGTTCCCCCACTTCATTCAGGGTATATCTAAAGTATGCAACATCCTAGCAGTCGGCTGTTTGTCACCCTCGCTTCTGATCAAGTTAGACAAGTTGAACATACTGCCGCCTACATTTTTCTTTCATCCTGGCACCAATAATGCTGCCTCCAATCCTGATACAAGCTTTGTTCCTCCAGGATGAATGCTCAACTTACTCTTATGAGCCTCTTCTAAAAATTGTTCTTCCTCATATCGAATCTGGGTACACAAATCCTACCATTACATCGCAAAAATATTATCTCGATCCAATCTTAAAACTCATTGTCTTCCCTTGCACTATTAGGTCCTTTGCTCTTGAATGAAAGACCATCTTGAGAATTTACAATGTCTTCAAGTAGTGTTCGAAATCTTAATCATTCCGAATTTTCAAAATTCCTGGTGCAAACTCCACTTTCTGTCCTTTACGTTCAGTGTGATCTCTAAAAGCTTCCCAACAACTCTTGTTGTTCTAAGCCATAATTGTTGAGAAACCGAGACCATTCTCTACTCAACGCATCAGCCACTACATTGGCCTCCCAGTGGTTACCCGGTGTGAAATCAAAACCTTGAGAGTCTTCATCCATCTCTCTGCGGCGCATTTCAATTCCTTCTATCAAAACAAAATTTCACCTTTATGGTCACTGAACACTGTAACGTGCACCCATAAATAGTGCCTCCAGATCTTCAATTGCAAAGAACAACAGCAGCAAGCTCCAAATTCATGAGTAGGATAGTTTCTCTCATAATCTTCAATGCCTTGAGCCTAAGCTACAGTCTGCTTGTGTTTGCATCAGAACACATCCCAACCTTGTGAAATTGCTCACAATAAACTTGCATAGGTTCTTCTGATTACTGTAATACCAATTCTTGGTGAAAGGTCCGTCAATTTTCTCTTTAGTAACTGAAAATTTTCCTCACCAACTTCTCCGTCATGCGAACGGTTGATCTTTTCAGTAAGTTGTGTCAATGGAGTCACAATTTTTAGCAAAAACCTTCAATAACCTCCTGTATATACCCTGACAATCCTAGAAACTTCGTATGTCATGACAGTTCTGAGGCTGTTTCCAAGAAAGAACCGCCTCAATCTTAGCCGAATCTACAGCGATCTCCTTCCTTGGTTATCACATGTCCTAAGAAATCACTTTTTCTAGCCAAATCACACTTTGACGATTGGCATACAATTGCTTCTCCCGTAAAAATCTCAAGAACTTGACGTAAATGTTCTCCATGCTCTGTCCCGCCCTCATTCTCGAATAAATTAATATATCATCGTATGAACACCACAACAAACTTGCAAGAATGGATAAGATATGTTCATGTAGTCATAAAAATTGTGTGCTTGGTAACCCCAAACGCATAAAACGAGATATTTCAGAATGTTTGTAACGGGTTCTTGAAAGCAGGTTTTCTGAATATCTCCATTCCCTACTCGAATCTGATGTGTAACCCGACTTCAAGTCATCTTCGAAAATATCGCGGCCCCCTCTCAATTGATCCATTAATATCATCGATGCGTGGCAAAGGATAACGATTCTTAACATTTGCCTTATTAAGTTGTCAAATCCACACATAAGCGCACTTCCGTCCTTCTTCTTAACTAGCCAAACTGGAGTCCCCATGTATACACTTGGATCGAATAAATTCTCTCCACAAGTCTTCAATTGGCTTTTCTGCTCATTTAATCCAATGGCGCATTCGATTTACCGTGCCCATTGAAATAGGTCCGATCTGTGCAAATCAATGAAAAATTCCACTTCTCCTTACGGTGCAATTCCTGGAATCTTCCGTTGGAAATACGTCCGGTACTCCATTGACGAGCTTCACATTTCTATGTCCACATTTATCTTTGCCTCCACGATTGGCCAAGACCAAAACTCATGAGTTCCTTCTCTTAGCGACACTCGGAGTCTGTGGCGGCTAGATACTTTAACAACTCCTGGTTCGGGAAAAGAACCAATTTACGAGCACAAATCCAAAGATCACATAATGGTAGACATCCATCCATACCGAGAAGGACCTCGGAGATGATTGTTAGAGGTAAACAAATCAAATTAAACCAAGAAATCCCTATTCTGAATAGTATTGACAATGTAAAACATGCAGAATTGACTGTCAAAGTCTTAGCAGTGTGGAAAAACACCAAATCAAATAGTAAAGCAGGACACAGATAACTTAAGCGATTCACACGAATCCATAGCATGAAGAATGGGTTGCCCCCGAATCAAAAAGTCAGTTAGAGTGTATACCTGCAACTCACAGTCACGTTGAATCAGATTGCCAGATGGATTCCCATCTTCAGCACTACACAGATAAAATGCGTCCTTGAGCGTAGACGAGTACCCTAGTTTACATTCAGCAACTCGTCACCTTGGAGCCCGTGCAATACTTTTGCCATGGTGTCCTGGCTTCTGACAATTATAGCAGGTGAGAAGTATTAGGGTACAGCGTTAGCATTAATGTCCCTCTTCCACGATCGGAAACATCGAACCACTCGTCCCAATTGTCTCCCGAAATTCTGGTTCCCTGGGCGATTCGTCCACCATTGTGATTTTGTGTCGATTATTAAGGTTTGAGCAACTTGTTTCCCCTTGTTGTTCGATAATTCCCGACTGTGCCCTCCTGTGGCACTTAAAGTTCCCCCTCGGCAGCCTCTGTATCTCATTCCTCAAACTTCCCACACTTTCCACCAGAAATGGGGAAAAACGTTGAATTCCCAAGGCAGACAAAGTCTTGAATCTCATACTTTAGTCCGTACTTTGGAAACGATGACACATAAATGGTTCACAATCTCTTCACGGAAAAACCTGATAATGTCTCGATCAGCGATTCCAACTTACAGCATATTCGCCACGTACATTGTCCGCTGATCAGTCCAGGAATCATCAACCAGTTTAGTCCTTGTACTCATTCAAAGTATTTGTCTAAAATATTCCTTTTGAATTAGATTCCAAGTCCCTCCTCCGTGAGCTGCTCTCATCAACAATCTTGACTCCGTCCACCATACTTAGCATCCCAACAGCATATTAAGTGCATAGTGACCTTCACTCCCGCCTGATATGTAATCATTTCGAAATCTTCTCCAACTCTTGGATACATTGAATCCGCCTTCTCTAGATTCTCATCCCCTTAAACTTGGCGAGGATTGTAACGACGAAGTTTCTAATCCTCATTGAGCTCTGCCACACGGATCTCTCTGTCCCTCTTTTCAAAGATCCATCGAGTCAAAGAATTTCAAAACTAGCTTCCGACCACCTTAATCAATAATAATAGTGTGGACCCCCCCCCATGACAACTCAACCGCCCGAAATCGAGGCATGATCAGATATAACTCCCAACTTAAAGTGACCTACAATCTATAACCCAAGGCTCCACAGCCCCCAAAGGAAAACAAAACCCAAAATCTCATACCACAATGTAACACCCCGATTTTTTTTTTCCAAAAACAAATTCATGAAACACAGAATATTAAGGTAAAATACCTTTGGATAATTATATAAGTCAATATTAATGATGACGCAGGCGGAAATTTTTAAATTGGTCCAAAGTATTTACACAACAACCAGCTACATGGACATCCATTAACATAAGAGTGTTGTGCTACAAATATATAAAGATACAATCTTCCCAATTTAAAATAAACCAATCCAAAATAAAAGACACAAGTTCCCCAATGTCAACCTGAATGCTGAGTCATTCACAGGAAAAAAAAACTATACCACCCTGAGTGATCTCCACGCGCCCCCTGTAAGATCCCCTAACATAGCTCAGTCAGGCGTCCCTCTACATTCCCAATCCACAGGGTACGAACCGGTAGGATTGTCCTGACTCTCTACTGAGCTGCAAAGCCCAGATTTCCACAATAGTTGTAAAGTCACCAACCGAAAATTAACAAATAACACATAACATTTAAGTTTTGAATTGCACAAATAAACCTTTCCACTAAGCATTGCACCTTAAAAGGATTTCCATATCGCTAAAAATTTCATATAATACTGCCAAATGAAAAATGAGAGTCAAAATAAGTCTAAAATCAATCAAGTAATAAACAACTGGCCAATCCAATTGATGAACCAATTAAGCAAATCGTATCTAACTCAAAATGTGTTGCTCCAACAATTTTCATGATACGTTTTCCAAAATTTGGTTCACTAGCTGGATTCTTATGCGGTGTCCAACCTTCATCGAAGTACAAACTGAAAGAGGTCCCAACAATCGAAGTTTTAAAGGAACTAATTCCATCAAACGTTCTCAATAAGCATCTTCTAAAGGAATAATTATCTGTAACCCTCATCCTCATAACTTTGCAGTAAAATATCTCCAAGACCCACATACCTTTCATCATCCATCTAGCACATAAAACACTCATTTCAAATCTTAACGCATGACTTTCCAAGACGACAAACAACATAAACCATAAATCATTTGTTACATTCTTCCTTTTCACTCTCTATCATTGAATACAAATCTAAAACTATCCTCGAAATTTCCAAATACTCATCACACTGTCTAAACTTTCATCCATTTCATCTTCGAATACAATACAAGTCTTATCGTCATGACTCTAACCATCTTGTAATCTCACTCAACGAAAACTCTCTAATCAAAAGCACAACTTTTTAGGTAAATCTTCAAACACTACTCCATCCAATAACATCAAAATTATCTATCATTTGCCTACTCAACTACCCTCGATTACACAAGAGTTTTAGGTGTACTGGTCCTTCCATTTAGCTTGAGTGCCATTTTAAATCATCGACTTAAAGTTCAACCATCTTGAGGATCCTAAATCAAATCTCGAATAATCCCTCAACCTATCTCAAAATATTCAACACTCTCCAAATAATTTACCATCTTTGAGTAGACTCTCCAAAGACTTACATTGCTACACATCTCTAAGTATTCTCTGCTTTGTCTTCCAATTCCATTTAATAGTAACATGCTATGTTCAAATACGAATCAAGGCTTACCACTCCTATATGTATCCAGACATCACTCAAAATTCACACTTACGCATTATAGTTTCATCCAATATCACTATTCCATACCTTACTATCTCCCTAAACCACATAAAGAGACCTTTTCACTCTACAAACGCAATATATAGTCTCACTCCTAAAATCGTCATGAGATTCATACTCTCAACCAACTAAGTTGCGAATCTAGTTTTAACCTCGAACGCTCGACCTTACCTCTAAAGGTATCGAATATCCTCAAGCGTCCTTTATTTACTCAAGGTAATATTCACCCAAATGTGTAACTCCCCTTAAGATGCACCTAAGCACCAAATGTTTATTCCAAATGAAGTCTCATCTTCTCAACAATTCATGATGTTCAGATCTCTTTAAAAATTATCAAATTCCATCCATCTCGTCCTGAAATCTACTAGGGAAACATCTAATTACTTTTCTTAAAAAAAGTCTCGCACATAGATCTTTACTTCGAATCCCTATTAGTCTAACGTTAATCCATCTATACACATCATCTCGAGTTAACACCAACAACAAAACCTTGTATCCTTGGAACACTTCATAATCCCCATGTCGTCATGATTTGCTCGACCTTGTCTTTCCTAGATCGATACGTTTAAGGAATTTAGAGACACTCGTCGACCAAGTCGGCTAATGTTCTATGTTTTTAACTATCTCTTAACTAAAGTACTACAAGGCATGTTGTTTCTTATAAGAACATAAACTACTTAAGCATATCATGCTTGACCCAAGACAACAAAACACGACGCACACATGGACTCCAGTTATCTGATACCCCTAACTCGACTCTTGACCAGCTTAGGATACCCAAATCACAACCCTGAAAAACTCTAAACCGAGCTCTGATACCACAAGTAACACCACGATTTTTAACAGCGCGGGTGTATTGTTTTTTTTAAAACAAATTAATAAAAATACCATATCGTAACACAAACGACAAAAGTCATAAATAATTACATCATAATAAAAAACCGACCAAAAATATTTTGTTCATTTTAATACATAAGTTCTGTAAGACCCATTAAATTTTAAAGTATACTTTATGTATTTTTGTGTATTTTGGATTTTGGCTCGGAGGCTTTTTAGCCAAAGTAATAATATTTGGAGTTTATATGGATCAAAAAGATATTTTACGCCATTTAGAATTACTCGTCGATAAATAAATTAAATTAAGTGCGGTGAATCTTTACGGAGAATTTAATGCGTTACGGTGAATATATATTTAACAAATATCTTAGATATTTGAGATATTGTTAAGTTATATTTAATATATATATATAATATATTATATATATATATATATGTTTGTTTGGAGGGAAAAAGAAGAAATTAGAAGAAGGAAAAGGAAAAGAAAAGAGTATAAAAAGGAAAAAGGAAGAAAGGAAAAAGAAAGAAAGGAAGAAAGAGAAAGGAAAGAAAAAACCAAATTTCCATCTCTTCCTCTGTCACTTCACGCGCAAATTCCTCCCTCCTCCATTTCGTTTTTCTTTGCTTCTTTCTTCAAGATTAGAAACCCAAGGCTTTGTGGGTGAGGATAAGGATTTCTTAACTTCACTCTTCCTCGTTGATTCGAAAACGAAGAAAAACGTTAGGGATTTTAAAACCGTCAAACACAAACCTCCCCGTTTCATCTAGATCTAAGCTTCATTTTCGCGAAGAATAGAAGGGAAAGTTGCTCACTACCACGCTACAGTGCTAGGGGACCAACTTTGGAAGCGACGTTGCGAGCGGAGATTTTACCGATTTTACTCACGGTACCGTGTTCGCCGTTAAAGCTAACGTTAAGTAAGGGCTCCTTCCAAACTTTTAGCTTGCATTTAGGGACTTATCTAAGTGTGTGGGAAAGGAATTGTAATGTTGAATGTATTGATTTAGGGAAAATGAAATCTAAGGTTCTGTGGGTAAAATCTTAGAGTTAGGTTTGAAAATATTGATGGAAGTTTCGTGAAAATGAATTTAACTCATTTGGGTATGATTTTGAGTTAATGAAATTTGAGTGTTGAGTGTTATGATGTTGATTTGTGTTCGTCGTATTTGACGTGTTCTAAGTTAACTACCATGAAATTGATGTTTTGGTGTGGATTGTGAATTGAATTTGATAATATGTTTGAAGTTGGAACTCTTAATGTCTTGTACTAATGCATTGAAAACCATTAGAGTTAAACGAGTATTAAAAAATGGGGAATCTTTAATATCTCGGTTTACTTAATGTTTTGTTTTGAAAATCGTTTAAGTAAATGAGTATTAAGAATGGGGAATCTCTTAATGTCTTGTTACTTAATACTTCGTTTTGAAATCGTTTAAAGTTAAAAGAGTATTAAGAATGGGGAATCTCTCTAATATTCTGTTTACGGAAATTTTTTGAAAAATCGTTTAAGTCAAAAGAGTATTGAAGAATGCGGAATTCTCTTAAATTTCTGTTTGCTAACATTTGTATGAAAAATCGTTTTAACTTAAATGAGTATTTTAAAATGGGAATCTTTATATCTGCATTTAGTTGAACGATTTTTTGTGGATGGAGGTCAGTATGATGGCTCATGGCATTTTCATGCTTTTGTAAATCGTGCAGACCCGTATAGTGGCACCTTATAAATAGTACTTTTGGCCTTGATAGGCGGTTACATTTTATGATTTACGTTTTTGAAAACCGTACAGACTCGTGATAGGCCACCTCGATAAACATACGGGCCGTATAGGCAGTACGTTTATGGTTTTTCGCTTTTTTGTAAATTGTGCAGACCTTGATAGTGGCACCTTGGTAAAATAGTACTTTGGCCTATGATAGGCGGTACATTTACAATTTACGTTATTTTAGTAAACCGTGCAGACCCGTGATAAGTGGCACCTCGGTAAACGATACGAGCCCGTGATAGGCAGTACGTTTATGGTTTACGCTTTTTAGTAAATCGTGCAGACCCGTGATAGGTCGCACCCGGTAATTGGTACTTTGGCTTGTGATAGGCGGTACAATTATGATTTACGGCCCTTCGAGGAGGGTTTTGGTTTGGAATTCCGAGTCCATGCACTTTTGGCATATACGCATTGCATTCGGTGCTTGGCACACGAGTCGTGTTTGATCAAGTTTATGATTGAGTAGGTTGAATAGGAATTGCCGTGGTAATTGTGTTGGATTGCTAAGTGTTATGTATTGATTAGCGTGTGTGAGTGCGATGGATTGTAAAATTATTTCGAAAAACCAATTCGTCGTGGTGATTGTGTGGATTTGCTAAGTGTTAAGTTTTGGAGTTATGTTGAGTGTGATTGATTAGTAAGTATTTTGGAAGAATAAGCAGGGAAATCGATTTCCAATCGATTGGATGAGTTGCAGGAACTCACTATTTTAACCTAATCGATTTGCCAATCGATTGTATAAATATGTCTTTCAAAATCTTTTAAGAAATCGATTTGGAAATCGATTGGCAGAGAGGCTTCATCATTTGCAGGAACTCAGTTACAAATCGAATTTTTTGCATTGGATTGCAATCATTAGAGAAATCCTTATTTTTTAGATAATCGATTGCTCAATTGATTTATCAATGCTTTGGTCAGTTATGTATTACTTAATGTTTAGAACTCATTTTGATTTCATTGTAATGGCAAGCATTACATGAACTTTTAGCATATGAGAAATCCTTTAAGGTGCGATGCATAGTGAAAGGTTATTTTGTGCATTTAAAACTTAAATGTTATGTGTTATTGTAATTTCGGTTGGTGACCCTTTACAACATTGTGGAAATTTGGGCTTTGCCCTCGATGAGAGCCAGGACGATCCTACTGCTTCTAACCCTACGGATGGGAAAGCTTGACTGAGCTACGTTAGGAGGATCTCACGGGCGCGTGGAGATCACTCCACAGCTGTATAGTTTTGTAGATGATCAGATTAGGTTGATGTATAGGGATAGACGTCCTTCTTTTGGGTTTGGAGTATTTCTAATTTGGAAAACTGTACTTATACTAATATTGGCAGTTGACATCTATTTGAATGGGTTCCATGTACCATTGTTGTTGTGTAAATGCTTTGGATTTATATTTGGAGAAAAACTTTTCTGCTGCTTGTAAATTATGATGACTCAATTATTTATCAAAGGTATTTCCTTATTGGTTTTTCTCTGTTATATTTAATCTCTTTTGAAAAAAAAATACACCCTCGCTTTAAAATCGGGTGTTACAGTCCATTGCGACAACAACATGACAATAAGGAAGGGAGAATAAATAAAATTCATAAATAAAACCTAAGCTGATCATTAATCTAATTGAGGGTGACTAGATACTAAGGATCCACAAGCGGCATTATGCCTCACTGCTTTCGATTACAAATCAAAATCATCGCTATGCCACGTCTTCGACGTCGTTGCAAATCCAGCACGACTCTGAACTCTAATAACCTAGGGCGTAGGCCCGGTCCACAATAATGTAAAAGGTCACCAACCGAAATTAAACAAACACACATAGCACAATCTATATTTCAAAAGTTCAAGAGAACCTTTCGTCTTAGCATACTCCTTGATATGGTTTCATATGTCAAAAATGCATAAAAAAATCGAAATGAAGTTTTTAACAAAACTGCACTGTCATATTCGAATACAGCACTGTCGTAGCAGAATACAACTGAGAAAATTGAAGATTTTCAGTTCTAAAATGCTCTGAATCAATTACACTTCAAGCATCATAATATCAATTACGAAACACATAATTCACACCAAATTAATCCCACAAATTCAACCTCAATCACACATCAAACATTCATAACATCAATTAGAACACATATTACTTTGAAACTTATCAACCCAAGATCACACCTCAAGCAATTACGACACAATAACAAACACAACCCAGTATGTATATACAATCATCATAAGATAACAAACATGACTCGCGTGCCAAGCACCCTAATGCAATGGTATATGCCAATGCGCATGTTCTAAATTTTCCAACAAAAACCCTCCTCGAAGGGCGTAATTGTAACACCCAGATTTTTTTTTTAATTTTTTTTTTCAAAAACAAATTCATGAAACAAGAATATTAAGCTAATACCTTTGATAATTATATAAGTCAGATAATTGATACGCAGCGGAATAGTTTTTTGAAATATGAGTCCCACAAGTATTTACACAACACCAGTGAAACATGGAATCCATTAACATAAGATGTCGTGCTGACATATTTAAAAGATACAATCTTCCAATTTAAAATAAACGCAATCCAAAATAAAGACATATGTTCCCTCTATGTCAACCTAATCTGATCATTCTACCAAAAAAAACTTATACACTCTGAGTGATCTTCACGCGCCCCGTTTAAGATCCTCCTAACATAGCTCCAGTCAGCGTTTCCCGTCTACATTCCCATCCACAGGGTACGAACCGGTAGGATTGTCCTAACTCTCATCTGAGGGCAAAGCCCAGATTTCCACAATAGTTGTTAAAGGGTCAGCAACCGAAATTAACAGTGAACACATAACATTTAAGTTTTTGAATGCCACAAAATAACCTTTCCACTAAGCATGCACCTTAAAAGGATTTTCCATATGCTAAAAAGTTCATATAATACTTTGCCAAATGAAATGAAGTCAAAATAAGTCTTAAATCAATCAAGTAACATAAACAGCTGGCCAATCCATTGATAACCAATTGAGCAATCGATCATCTAACTCAAAATAAGAATTTCCACTAACCAATCAATTGGGAAATCGATTTGGATGGTAGTGAAAACGGAACTCTGGCTTAAATCAATCGATTGGGAAATGATTGAATGAATAACTGAGCCCCTAAAGCGATTGGGAAATCAATTCCTGATTCGTACACAACTGTACTCTGGGCTTAATTCAATCGATTAGGAAATCAATGAATGAATAACTGAGCCCCTGTACTTAAGCCAATCGATTTTGTCAAAATGGTTGATAATGGCCAAATCGATTGGCAAATCGATTTTGTCCAAAATGGCTGAGCTCCTGTAATGAATCCAACAGATTGCCAAATCGATTTTGAGGAATAGCTTTAATAGAATCGATTTGGGAATCAATTTCTCTGCATGTTTTTCTTTAAAACTACATAAAACTAATTCAATCACATTCACACACAACTCCAAAACATAACACTTAGCAATTCCACACAATCACCACGACAACTTAAGCTTCGAAACAGTTTTACAATCAATTTCACTTACACACACAATGTTCCAAAACATAGACACTTAGTACAATCAATCACAATCACAATGACATCTCAAGTTCAAACACTCAATCATACACTTGAATCAAACACGACTCGTTGTCAAGCATCCTAATGCAATGTGTATATGCCAAAATGCATGACTCGGAATTCCAAACCAAAACCCTCCTAAAGGGCCGTAAATCATAATTGTTACCGCCTATCGCAGGCCAAAGTACCAATTACCGACGTGCCACCTATCACGGTCTGCACGATTTACTAAAAAAGCGTAAACCATAAACGTACTGTATCATACCGTTTACTGAGGTGCCACCTATCACGGGTATGTTGGTTTACTAAAAAGAACGTAAATCATAATTGTACCGCCTATCGCAGGCCAAAGTACCAATTATCGAGGTGCCACCTATCACGGTCTGCACGATTTACAAAAAAGATGTAAACCATAAATGTCTGCCTATCCACCGGCCCGTACCAATTACCGAAGGTGCCACCTATCACGGGTCTGCACGGTATTACTAAAAAGAACGTAAATTGTAAATGTAGCCGCCTATCACAGCCAACAGTACTTTTACCAAGGTGTCACCTATCACGGTGTCGCACATTTAGAAATAATGTAAATCAATAAATGTACCGCCTATCACAGGCCAAAGTACTATTATCAAGGTGCTACCTATCACGGGTCTGCACGATTTACAAAAAGAATGAAAATGCATGAGCATATACTGACTCCATCCACGACAATCGTTAAGCAAATGCAGATATTAAAAGATTCCCCATTTAATACTCATTTAACTTAAACGATTTTCACCAACAAACATTAAGTAAACATGACATTAAGAGATTCTCCATTCTTAAACTCATTTAACTTAAACGATTTTCAAAACAAACATTAAGTAAACAAGATATTAAGAGATTCTCCGTTCTTAATACTCATTAACTTAAACGATTTTCAAAACAAACATTAAGTAAACAAGACATTAAGAGATTCCCCATTCTTAATACTCATTTAACTTAAACGATTTTCAAAACAAACATTAAGTAAACAAGACATTAAGAGATTCCCCATTCTTAATACTCGTTTAACTCTAATGGTTTTCAAATTCCACACAAAACAAACTCAAACCATATTATGCCAAAACCACAAATTCAATCCACGATCCAACCATACACATATCAAATTTCATAAGCATGAATTATGAACACGTCAAACTTCATTTACTCAAATTCATACACCAATGGGTTAAATCATTTTCCGCGAAACATTCATTCATATCACCAAAAACCCAACTCTAAGATTTTACCCATAAAGCCTTAAATTCATTTTCCTCAAATCAACACTTTAACAATAACAAAATTCTTTTCCACACAACCACTGATAAGTCCCTAAATGCAAACTAGAAGTTTGGAAGGAGCCCTTACCTTCACGTTAGCTTTAACGTGCGATTACGGTACCGCGAGTAAATCCGGTATAATCTCCGCTCGCAACGTCGCTTCCAAAGTTGGTCCACTAGCACCGTGCGTGGTAGTGAACAACTTTCCCTTCTATCTCTTTGCGAAACGAGCTTAGATCTAGATGAAACAGGGAGGTGTGTGTTTGACTGTTTTGAAATCCCTAACACCGTTTTCTTCGTTTCGAAACAACGAGGAAGTATGAAGCTGAGAAATCCTTGCTTTCTTACCCACTAAGCCTTGGGTTTCTATTCTTGAACAAAAGAAGAAGCGAAAATGAAAATGGAGAAGGGGGTCACGCGAGGCAGAGAAGAAGATCGATTTGCTTTCTTTCTTTCTTTCCCTTTTCTTTCTTCTTTTCCTTCCTTTCTATTTCTTTTCTTTCTATTTCCTTCTCTTTTCCCTCCACACAAACATATATATATATATATATATAATATATATATATATATATATATATATAAATATATATATTATTATATATATTAATTACTTTTAACAAATATTCCAAATATCTAGATGTTTATTAAATTACCATTTCACCCATAAGCATTAAATTCTTCGTAAAGGATTCACCGTACTTAATTTAATTTATTTATCGACGAGTAATTTTAATCGGGCATCAAATATCTTTTTGGTCATATAAACTCCAAAATATTAATAACTTTGGCTAAAAAGCTCCGAGTTCAATACCAAAATACACTAAATACATAAAGTATACTTTAAAATTATGGGTCTTACATTACTACCCCCTAAAATTAGTTTCGTCCTCGAAACTATGTGTCGATAAATAACTCTGGGTGTTGTTCTCTCATCTTGCTCTCCAGTTCCCAAGTCGCATCTTCAGTAATTGGGTTCCAAATCACCTTGACCAACGAAACATCCTTGGTCCTCAATCGCTTAATCTTCATGTCATCAATTCTTACAGGGTACTTCGAAATGACAAGTTATCCTTTGTTGGATTGTGTCTGGTTCGATCACATGAGATGGATCTGCAAGATATTTCCTTAATTGTGACACATGAAACACGTCATGAATATGGACAGTATCAGAGGCAATGCAATCCGATAAGCAATAGGTCCAATTCGTGCAGAAATCTGATATGGTCCAATGAATTTCGGAGTCAACTTCTTCGATTTCAAGGCTCTACCAATTCCAGTAGTAGGTGTGACTCTTAGAAATACATTGTCGCCCTGTTCGAATTCTAAAAGTTTGCGACGCTTGTCCGCGTAACTCTTCTGACGATCTTGTGAAGTCTTTCATTTTCTCCTTGATCTTCTTTACTTAGTTGTAGTCTATTGTACCATCTCTGGTCCGACAATCATACTTTCACCGTCCTTATACCAACACAAGGGCGTTTGACACTTGCGCCCATATAAAGCCTCATATGGTGCCATTCCAATACTTGGGTGGAAACTATTGTTGTAGGTGAACTCAATCAACGGAAGTACATCATCCCAACTTCCTCTATCATCTATTACACAAGCTCTCAATAGATCTTCCAGGGACTGATTTGTCCTTTCAGTCTGTCCGTCCGTTTGTGGATGGTAAGCTGAACTCAATCGTAGTTTTGTTCCCAACGCTTCGTGCAATCCTCCCCAAAAATGTGATGTGAACTTCAGATCACGGTCTAATACAATACTCGATGGTACTCCGTGTAATCTCACAATTTCAGCAATGTAGATCTCTGTTAACTGATCTACCTTATAGGTGGTCTTTACTGGCAAAAAGTGTGCGGATTTAGTCAGTCGATCCACTATCACCCATATAGAATCATTCTTTCTCCTTGGTTTTGGCAATCCAGTTATAAAATCCATGGAAATGATGTCCCACTTCCATTCAGGTATATCTAAAAGGTTGCAACATCCTAGCAGGTCGCTGTTGTTCCACCTTCGCTTTCTGACAAGTTAGACAAGTTGATACATACTCCGCCTACATTTTTCTTCATTCCTGGCCACCAATAATGCTGCCTCAAATCCTGATACATCTTTGTTGCTCCAGGATGAATGCTCAACTTACTCTTATGAGCCTCTTCTAAAAATTGTTCTTCCTCATAGTTGTAATTCTTGGTTACACAAATCCTACCATTACATCGCAAAATATTATCTGATCCCAATCTTAAACTCAGTTGTCTTCCCTTGCACTATTAGGTCCTCTTCTCTTGAATAAGACGTCATCTTGAGAATTTACAATGTCTTCAAGTAGTAACTCGAAATCTTAATCATTTCGAATTTTCAAAATTCCTGGTGCAACTCTACGTTCAAGTGTAGATCTCTAAAGCTTCCCACAACTCTTGTTGTCTAGCCATAATTGTTGAAGACACCGAGACACTTCTTCTACTCAACGCATCAGCACTACATTGGCCTTTCAGGTGTACTCGCGGTGTGAAATCAAAACCTTGAGAGTCTTCATCCATCGGTCTCTGGCGCATGTTCAATTCCTTCTGATCAAAACAAATATTTCAAACCTTTATGGTCACTGAACACTGTGAACGTGCACCCATATAAATAGTGCCTCCAGATCTTCAATGCAAAAACAACAGCAGCAAGCTCCAAATCATGAGTAGGATAGTTTTCTCTCATGAATCTTCAATTGCCTTGAGGCTTAAGCTACAGCTTTCTTGTGTTGCATCAGAACACATCCCAAACCTTGGTGAGATGCATCACAATAAACTTCATAGGGTTCTTCTGATTACTGTAATACCAATTCTGGTGAGGTCGTCAATTTTCTCTTTAGTAACTGAAAATTTTCCTCACACTTCTCCGTCCATGCGAACGGTTGATCTTTTCTAGTAAGTTGTGTCAATGGAGTCACAATCTTAGCAAAACCTTCAATAAACCTCCTGTAGTACCCTGACAATCCTACGAAACTTCGTATGTCAGTGACAGTCTGAGGCTGTTTCCAAGAAAGAACCGCCTCAATCTTAGCCGGATCTACAGCGATTCCTTCCTTGGTTATCACATGTCCTAAGAAATTCACTTTTTCTAGCCAAAATTCACACTTTGACAGATTGGCATACAATTGCTTCTCCCGTAAAATCTCAAGAACTTGACGTAAATGTTCTCCATGCTCTTCCTCAGTTCTCGAATAAATTAATATATCATCGATGAACACCACAACAAACTTGTCAAGGAATGGATTAAAGATTATGTTCATGTAGTCCATAAAAATTGTTGGTGCATTGGTAACCCCAAACGGCATAACGAGATATTCATAATGTTTGTAACGGGTTCTGAAAGCAGTTTTCTGAATATCTCATTCCCTTACTCGAATCTGATGGTAACCCGACTTCAAGTCAATCTTCGAAAATATCGCGGCCCCTCTCAATTGATCCATTAAATCATCGATGCGTGGCAAAGGATAACGATTCTTAACAGTTGCCTTATTAAGTTGTCTATAATCCACACATAAGCGCGAGCTTCCGTCCTTCTTCTTAACTAGCCAAACTGGAGCTCCCCATGGTGATACACTTGGTCTAATAAATTTCTTCTCCAACAAGTCTTCAATTTGGCTTTTGTGCTCATTTAATTCCAATGGCGACATTCGATACGGTGCCATTGAAATAGGTCCGATTCTTGGGTGCAAATCAATGAAAAATTCCACTTCTCTTACCGGTGGCAATCCTGGAATTTCCGTTGGAAATACGTCCCGGTACTCATTGACGAGCTTCACATCTTCTATGTCCACATTTATCTTTGCCTCCACATTAGCCAGAGACAAAAACTCATGAGTTCCTTCTCTTAGCGACACTCGGAGTCTGTTGGCGGCTAGATACTTAACAACTCCTGGTTCGGGAAAAAGAACCAATTTACGAGCACAATCCAAGATCACATAATGGTAAGACATCCAATCCATACCGAGAATGACCTCGAGTGATTGTAGAGGTAAACAAATCAAATTAACCAAGAAATCCCTATTCTGAATAGTTATTTGACAATGTAAACATGCAGAATTTACTGTCAAAGTCTTAGCAGGTGTGGAAACAACCAAATCAAAAGGTAAAGCAGACACAGATAACTTCAAGCGATTCACACAAATCCATAGCAATGAAGGAATGGGTTGCCCCCGAATCAAAAAGTGCAGTTAGAGTGTTACCTGCAATCTCACAGTCACGTTGAATCAGATTGCCAGATGGATTCCCATCTTCAGCACTTACACAATAAATGCGTCCTCTAGCAGTAGGACGAGTAGCCCTAGTTACATTCACAACTCGTTCTACCTTCGGAGCCGTGCAATACTTTGCCATGTGTCCTGGCTTCTGACAATTATAGCAGGTGAGAGTATTAAGGGTACAAGCGTTAGCATAATGTCCCTCTTCCCCACATCGGAAACATCGAACCACTCGTCCCAATTGTCTCCCGAAATTCTGGTTCCCTGGGCGATTCTGCCCACCATTGTTATTTTGTGGTCGATTATAAGGTTTAGCAACTTGTTTCCCCTTGTTGTTCTGATAATTCACCCGACTGGGCCCTCCTGCACTAAAGTTCCCTCCTCGGCTAGCCCTCTTATTCTTCATATCCTCAACTTCCCTACACTTTTCCACCAGAAATTGGAAACGTTGAATTCCCAAGGGCAAGACAAAGTCTTGAATCTCATACTTTAGTCCGTCTTGGAAACGATGACACATAAATGGTTCATCAATCTCTTCACGGAAAAACCTGAAATGTCTCGATAGCGATTCCAACTTAGCAGCATATTCGCCCACGGTCATGTTCCCCTGATGCAGTTTCAGGAAATCATCACCCAGTTTAGTCCTTGTACTCATCGGAAAGTATTTGTCTAAAAACTTCCTTTTGAATGATTCCCAGTCCACCTCCTCGTGAGCTGCTCTCATCAACAATCTTGCACTCCTCCACCAGTACTTAGCATCCCCTAACAGCATATAAGTGGCATAGTTGACCTTCACTCCCGCCTGATAGTTAATCATTTCGAAGATCTTCTCCACTTCTTGGATACATTGATCCGCCTTCTCTGAATTCTCATCCCCCTTAAACTTGGGAGGATTGTAACGACGGAAGTCTTCTAATCCTCTTGACTCTGCAGCACGGATCTCTCTTTCCCTCTTTTCAAGATCACATCGAGTCAAATAATTCCAAAACTAGCTTCCGACCACCTTAACACATAATAATTATTGTGGACCTGACAACTCAACCCCCGAAATCGAGGCATGATCAGATAATAACTCCCAACTTATAAGTTGACCTACAATCTATAACCAAAGGCTCCACAGCCCCCAAAGAAAACAAAACCAAAGCTCTCATACCACAATGTAACACCCCGATTTTTTTTTTTCAAAAAAACAAATTCATGAAACACAGAATAATTAAGTAAAATACCTTTGGATAATTATATAAGTCAATATAATTGATACGCAGCGGAATAGTTTTTGAAATATGAGTCCAAAGTATTTACACAACAACCATGATACATGGAATCCATTAACATAAGATGTTGTGCTGACAATATTAGTAAAGATACAATCTTCCAATTTAAAATAAACGCAATCCAAAATAAAGACACAAGTTCCCTCAATGTCAACCTAATCTGATCATTCTACCAAAAAAACTATACACCCTGAGTGATCTCCACGCGCCCCGTAAGATCCTCCTAACATAGCTCCAGTCAGGCGTTCCCGTCTACATTCCCATCCACAGGGTACGAACCGGTAGGATTGTCCTGACTCTCATCTGAGGGCAAAGCCCAGATTTCCACAATAGTTGTAAAGGGTCACCAACCGAAATTAACAATTAACACATAACATTTAAGTTTTTGAATGCACAAAATAACCTTTCCACTAAGCATGCACCTTAAAAGGATTTTCCATATGCTAAAAATTTCATATAATACTTGCCAAATGAAAATGAAGTCAAAATAAGTCTTAAATCAATCAAGTAATAAAACAACTGGCCAATCCAATGATGAACCAATTAAAGCAATCGATCATCTAACTCAAAATAAGAATTTCCACTAAGCCAATCGATTGGGAAATCGATTTGGATGAAGGGTTTTAGTGAAACTGAACTCTGGGCTTAAATCAAATTGATTGGGAAATCGATTGAATGAATAACTAAGCCCCTATGTTAAAGCCAATCGATTGGGAAATCGATTTCCTGAGGGTTTTTCGTGAAAACTGTACTTGACTTAATTCAACCGATTGGGAAATCGATTGAATGAATAACTGAGCCTCTGTAATAAAGCCAAACGATTTCCAACTCGATTTTGTCAAAATGGTTGAGCTCCTGTACTGGCCAAATCGATTGGCAAATCGATTTTGTCAAAATGGCTGAGCTCTTGTAATGAATCCAATCGATTGTCAAATCGATTTTGAGGAATAGCTTTTAATAGAATCGATTTGGGAATCGATTTCCCTGCATGTTTTTCTTAAAACTACATAAACTAACTCAATCACATTCACACACAACTCCAAAACATAACATTTAGCAATTTCCACACAATCACCACGACAACTTGAGTTTCGAAACAGTTTTACAACCAATTTCATTTACACACAATTTGTTCCAAAACATAGACACTTAGTACAATCATCACAATCACAATGACATCTCAAGTTCAAACACTCAATCATACCCTTGTATCAAACACGACTCGTGTGTCAAGCATCGTAATGCAGAGCATATATGCCAAAATGCATGGAGTCGGAATTCCAAACCAAAACCCTCCTCAAAGGGCCGTAAATCATAATTGTACTGCCTATCGCAGGCCAAAGTACCAATTACCGAGGTGCCACTTATCACGGGTCTGCACGATTTACTAAAAAGCGTAAACCATAAACGTACTGCCTATCACGGGCCCGTACCGTTTACCGAGGTGCCACCTATCACGGGTCTGCACGGTTTACTAAAAAGAACGTAAATTGTAAATGTACCGCCTATCACAGGCCAAAGTACTATTTACCAAGGTGCCACCTATCACGGGTCTGCACAATTTACAAAAATGTAAATCATAAATGTACCGCCTATCACAGGCCAAAGTACTATTTATCAAGGTGCCACCTATCATGGGTCTGCACGATTTACAAAAAGAATGAAAATGCATGAGCATATACTGACTCCATCCACGACAATCGTTAAGCAAATACAGATATTAAAAGATTCCCCATTTTTAATACTCATTTAACTTAAACGATTTTCACCACAAACATTAAGTAAACAAGACATTAAGAGATTCCCCATTCTTAATACTCATTTTACTTAAACGATTTTCAAAACAAACATTAAGTAAACAAGACATTAAGAGATTCCCCGTTCTTAATACTCATTTAACTTAAACGATTTTCAAAGCAAACATTAAGTAAACAAGACATTAAGAGATTCCCCATTCTTAATACTCATTTAACTTAAACGATTTTCAAAACAAACATTAAGTAAACAAGACATTAAGAGATTCCCCATTCTTAATACTCGTTTAACTCTAATGGTTTTCAAATTCCACACAAAACAAACTCATACATATTATCAAATTCAATCCACGACTCACACCAAAACACATCAATTCATTTCTCCACAAAATCCAACCATACACATATCAAATTTCGTAAGCATGAATTATGAACACGTCAAACTTCACTTACTCAAATTCATACACCAATGGGTTAAATTCATTTTCCGCGAAACATTCATCAATATCACCAAACCTAACTCTAAGATTTTACCCATAAAGCCTTAAATATATTTTCCCTAAATCAACACTTTAACCCTAACAAAATTCTTTTCCACATAACCACAGATAATTCCCTAAATGCAAACTAGAAGTTTGGAAGGAGCCTTTACCTTCACGTTAGCTTTAACGTGTGATTACGGTACCGCGAGTAAATCTGGTAAAATCTCTGCTCGCAACGTCGCTTCCAAAGTTGGTTCCCTAGCACCGTAGTGTGGTAGTGAACAATTTTCCCTTCTATCTCTTTGTGAAACGAAGCTTAGATCTAGATGAAATGGGAAGTTTGTGTTTGACGGTTTTGAAATCCCTAACACCTTTTTTCTCCGTTTTCGAAACAACGAGGAAGTATGAGCTGAGAAATCCTTGCTTTCTACCCCACTAAAGCCTTGGGTTTCTATTCTATGAACAAAAGGAAAAGAAGCGAAAATGAAAATGGAAACGAAGAGGAAGAAGGGGTCAACGCGAGCAGAGGAAGAAGATTGGATTTGCTTCTTTCTTTCTTTCCCTTTTCCTTTCTTTCTTTTTCCTTCCTTTCTATTTCTTTTATTTCTATTTCCTTCTCTTTCCCTCCACACAAACATATATATATATATATATATATATATATATATATATATATATATATATATATATATATATATGTTTATTATATAATTACTTTTAACAAATATCTCCAAATATCTAGATATTATTAAAATTATCATTTCACCCATAAGGCATTAAATTCTTTGTAAAGGATTCACCGTACTTTAATTTATTTATTTTATCGACGAGTAATTTTAATCAGGGCATCAAAATATCTTTTTGGTCATATAAACTCCAAAATATTAATAACTTTGGCGAAAAAAGCCTCCGAGTTCAAATACCAAAATACACTAAAATACATAAAGTATACTTTAAAATTATGGGTCTTACATAAATCATAATTGTATCGCCTATCATAGGCCTTACTAATTACCGAGGTGCAGTCTCTTACAGGCTAGCACGATTTACTAGAGTGAGTCTATCACATGCCTTACACATCAGTTAAATCTTTGTAAGGATTAGATGGACCAACTAACACATAGAACCACCATGTGGCCCTTCACGGTCACCACTTAACTCTGTGTCCCATCACGGTCACATTCAACATTGTGGCCCATCTCGGTCACCACTGACACTGTGGCCCATCACGGTCACCACAAGCTATGAAATGCATGAGCATATTCTGATTCCTTTCACCACAATCATTAAGTAAATGCAGCTATTAAAAGATTCCCCATTTTTAATACTCATTTAACACTAACGATTTTTCAAACTTATCACAGAGTATACTCAAAACAGATTTTCCTCAATAAAATTCATAATGCACATATTATCAGTTATGAATACATAATCGCATCAAAACTTAATCACCACAACAACATTAATATATCAGAGTTCTTCCCATCGCTAACTCGGTGCCAACAGTCTCGATTCCTTTTCGAGACTCAAAGACCAAACTACATAAACATAAATATTTATAACAATTTGTTCATAATAAAATTAATCCAACCACAACAAAATTCTCAAAATTAAATCTTTTTCACACACCAAACTTTTAAAACCAAATAAGCTACATTATTTAGTTAAAACTAAATAAAACAAATATTGTCCAAATCACACATACACACACTCGACTATTAAAGCACCGAAAATTTTGAGTTAATAAAAATACTCTAAACTTTTTCTTTTCAATCTAACTTTTTTCTCAAGAGTAAAATTTTTGAGTCCAAAAGTAAAATTTTAAACTCTAACCATTTTAATTTCAATCTAACTTTTTTCTCAAACTCTTTAACTTAGTTAAAATTTGAACTTTTTCACAACTTTAACAACTCTAAAAAAATTTTTGTACAATTTCAACTTCAGTTCAAACTCATTTATTTGAAAATAACTCATTACTAACTCAAACACATCAAATTTAATTTCTTTTTTTTAACCATTACTAACAAAATCAACAACATTAATCATACATCAATCACACATATAGAATCCCTTTATGAAAACTAAAAATTTGGAAGGATCCCTTACCTTCGCTATCGCTTTCTCTACCGTTTTTGCTACTACGATCAAATACGATGAAAACTATCGCTTGCGTCGACACCTCAAAAGTTAGCTCACAAGCACCGTAGTGTGGAGAGGAGCAACTTCCCTCCTAATACTTCTCGAATGGAAGCTTATATCTAGTAGATAAATGGAGGTTTGTGTTTTGCGGTTTTATTTTCAAACTACCAACACTTTTCCTTCTTTTTCTTGAAACCAAAGGAAGAAGAAGAAGAAAGTGATGAGCGAGAAGCAGAAGCAAGGGAAAATGTTTCTTTTGCAAGAAGAAAGTGATGGTGAGGGAAGGAAACCGAACTAAAGGAAACCAAAATGTTTCTCCCTGCCTTTAACGTGTGTGTGTGTGTGTGTGTATACATCGTAGTGTGGAGAGGAGCAACTTCCCTCCTAACACTTCTCGAATGGAAGCTTAGATCTAGTAGATAAATGGAGGTTTGTGTTTTGTGGTTTTGTTTTCAAACTACCAACACTTTTCCTTCTTTTTCTTGAAACCAAAGGAAGAAGAAGAAAGTGATGAGCGAGAAGCAGAAGTAGGGGAAAATGTTTCTTTTGCAAGAAGAAAGTGATAGCGAAGGAAGGAAACCGAACTAAAGGAAGCCAAAATGTTTCTCCCTGCCTTTAACGCGCGCGCGTGTATATATATATATATATATATATATATATATATATATATATATATATATATATATATATTATAATTAAAATCAATCCAACAAATATCTAAAAACTCTTACCCACATCACCTCAATCACATCTCAAACTAATTTAATAAAAATATCTACTCTCTTCGCAACTCAATTGACAGATAAATTTTTCAACAATAAGTGACATTTTTAAAAAATCTGTCTGGTATTAAATTTTTTGAAACATAATTAAATTATTATTCGACAAATAATTTTAATCGGGTCTCAAAACGTATGTATATATATATATTAAACATATTAATAATCTCTAATAAAAATATATTTTTGGTACTTAATTCACAAAATCAAATAAAATTGGACTAAATGCCTAAGTAATTTAATATAAAATACTCTAAAATTACATAAATTAGAGTTTAAATTTAAGGGTCTTACAAAATCAGCTTCAAATCTATTAGCCCTTGCAAAAATGAGACTAGCATATGCAAAGAACATATGAGAAATATCTAGAGTGTCCTTCGCTATCTTTACTTTGTGAATAAACTTGCTAGAAACACATCAGCGCATCAAATAAAGAGACATGGAGACAGGAGTCACCTTGTTTGAGCTCCCGCTTTTGGACAAAACCCTTACTAGGTTGGCCATTAATTAGGATTTGGTATGACATTGTGGAGATGCATTGCATGATGAGCTTCGACATCTCCTCGTGAAACCCCATAGCTTTCATAACCGCTTTGACAAAATCCCATTATATTCTATCATATGCCTTACATGTCCCTAACTTGACCGCCATCATCCTTTTTAATCCTTGTTCTTTTTCTTCAACCAATGGAAACATTCCATGGCTATGAGAGCATCTTTTGTAGTTAACCTTTCACTCACAAAATCACTTTGTTCCTCTTCAATTATCTCTAGTAAAATTGTATTTCTTGAATGAGACAAAATGAGAGAGACCTGTGGTGAAAGCGTATGTCTGAATTACATAACAAAGTCGATTTTATATAGGCTCAAGACAATAAATACAAAAATAAATATATGAGACATTATCTCTATTTACATGATATGCAATAAACACAAAGATTATAAATATATCTTCAACCGCCTTTATTAGATTAGAAACTGTTTTGGTCACTATCTTCATGACTACATTGCATAGACTAATTGGTCAAAAGTCTTCCGGTGATTTTCGGTTTTTTCACTTTGGAATAAGCACGATATATGTATTGTTTATGGACTTTTGGGGGATGTGGCATTGTTGAGGATATTCAAAACTAGTTTACCAACATCTTGCTCCACAATATGTCAGTACTTATGATAGAAAAGCATTGGGAGGCCATCGGGGCCAGGAGCCTTTAAATGATGCATTTGTAGAATTGACTCCTTGATCATAGCATTTGGGAACGTGTTTTTAACTTTTTTGTTTGGTATTTTAAAAGCTCTTTTTAGCTTAAATTAATATTTTTAGCTTGTTTCTAAACTTTGGATCGAATTTGAATTATAATTTTATTATTTGCATTTTAATTTTATTATTTTTATTTTGACTCTTTCTCGTTTTGTAGCTCGTAACTTGAGTTATGGATATCGGATTGGCGCATATGAGCAGGCGTTGGAAAGATAAATATTTGAGCTACAACTTTTTGTGTTGGAAGAAAAGACCAATTCTGTAACACCCCGTTTTTCAAAGCGAGGGTATATTTTTTTTTTTTCAAAAGGAATTAAAATAAAACAGAGAATTAAATCAGGAAATGCCTTTTGGATAAATAATTGAGTCATTATAATTTACAAGCAGCGGAAAAGTTTCTCCAATATAAATCCAAAACATTTACACAACAACAAATGGTACATGGAACCCATTCAAGTAAAAATTCAAACTGACAATATTAGTATAAGTACAGTTTTCCAAACTAAGAATACTCCAATCCAAAAAGAAGGACACCTAGTCCCGATACATCATCCTAATTTGATCATCCTACCAAAAAGCTATACACCCTGAGTATCTCCACGCGCCCCGTGAGATCCTCCTAACGTAACTGCAGTCACGCGTTCCCATCTCCATTCCCGTCCGTAGGGTACGAACCGGTAGGACCGTCCTGACTCTCATCTGAGGGCAAAGCCCAGATTTCCACAATAATTGTAAAGGGTCACCAACCAAAAAAATAACAGTTAACACATAGCAATTAAGATTTTAAATGCTCAAAATAACTTTTCAATATGCTAAAAGTTCACACAATACTTTGCCAATTAAAATGAAAGTAAAATGAGTTTCTCAATCTCCTAATTAACACATAACAAGTCAAGACATGGATAAGTTAATGAGTAATCAATCATCTAACTCAAACTGAGGATTTTCACTGAGCCAATCGATTGGGAAATCGATTGGGGTGAAGGTTTTTAATGAAAACAGAATCCTGGCTGAATCAATCGATTTGGCAATCGATTGAGTGAGTACTGAGCCCCCAGGTTTTAAGCCAATCGATTTCCAAATCGATTTGGTCGAATATGGATGAGTCCCTGACTTAGGCCCAATCGATTGGGCAATCGATTTCGTAAATGATTTTCGAAAACTGATTACAAAATCGATTGGCTAATCGATTTTGTCCATTTGGCCAAGTCCCTGTCTACCATCCAATCGATTGGGAAATCGATTTCCCTGATCATTTTTCCAAAAATTTGAGCATTAACTAAAGTCATTCCTAATCAAGTCTACAGCCTAACACTTAGCAATTTCTACGCGATTACCACGGCAATTGGGATCTCGATAACCATCATACTTACACACAATAATCAACACATAACACTTAGCATTTTCAACGCAATTACCACGATAAATCAAAATTCAAATCACTCAATCATAAACTCAAATTAAATACGACTCGCGTGCCAAGCACCCTAATGCAATGCGTATATGCCAAAATGCATGGACTCGGAATTCCAAACCAAAGCCCTCCTCGAAGGGCCGTAAATCATAATTGTACCGCCTATCGCAGGCCAAAGTACCAATTACCGAGGTGCCACCTATCACGGGTCAGCACGATTTACTAAAATGCGTAAATCATAAATGTACCACCTATCACGGGTCAGTACAGTTTACCGAGGTGTCACCTATCACGGGTCAACACGATTTACTAAAAGAAAAAGCGTGAATCGTAAACGTACCGCCTATCACAGACCAGTACTGTTTACCGAGGTGCCACCTATCACGAGTCAGCACAATTTACCAAAAACGTAAATCGTAAACGTACCACCTATCACGGGTTAGTACAGTTTACCAAGGTGTCACCTATCACGGGTCAACACAATTTACGAAAATGAAATGCATGAGCATACACAGACTCCATCCACAACAATCGTTAAGCAATGCAGATATTAAAAGATTCCCCATTTTTAATACCCATTTAACTTAAACGACTTTCAAAACAACATTAAATAAATAAGTCATTAAGAGATTCCCCGTTCTTAATACCGATTTATCTTAATGATTTCAAAACAAAACGTTAAGCAAACAGACATATTAAGAGATTCCTCATTCTTAATATACTTTTGACTTAAACGATTTTCACACAAAACATTCAGTAAACGAGTCATTAAGAGATTCCCCATTCTTAATACTCATTTACCGAAACGATTTTCAAAAACGATAGTTAAGTAACCGAGACATTAAGAGATTCCCCATTCTCAACGCCCAGTTAACTTAAACATTTTCCTCAAATGCACATTAAGTAAACCGAGGTATTAAAAGATCCCCCATTTTTAATACTCGTTTAACTCTAATGGTTTTCAAATTCCACGGAAACAAACTCAAACATACTCTCACATTCAAACCATAATTCTCAACAACCACACCAATTAACAAACATCAAGTATGGACACGCCAAATACGACGAACACAAATCAACGCAACATAACACCCAGATACATCAAATTGCATTTACTCATAATCATACACAATGACTTCAAATTCATTTACCACGAAACATTCATCAATTTAAACAAAACCTAACTCTAAGGTTTTACCCATAACGCATTTGATTCGTTTTTCCCCAAATCGATACATTAAACCCTAACAAATTCCTTCCCACACAACCACAGATAAGTCCCTAATGCAACTAGAAGTTGGAAGGAGCTCTTACCTCAACGTTAGCTTTAACGTGCGTTTCCGGTACCGCGAGTAATTCTGGTAAAATCTCCGCTCGCAACGCCGCTTCCAAATTAGTTCACTAGCACCGTAGCGTGGTGGTGAGCAACTTTCCCTTCTATCTCTTCGAGAAATGAGGTTTGGATCTAGAAGAAACGAAGGGTTTGTGTTTGGATCTCAAAAACCGTTTTTTCTTCGTTTTCCAATCAAAGAGGAAGAGTGGAGTTGCGAAAACCTTGATCTAACTCTCACCCAACCTTGGGTTACTAGTTTTGAAGGAAAGAAAGCGACGAAAATGAAAACGGAGAAAGGAGAAAAATGGGTCACGGTTAGAGGAAGAAGATGGAATTTTTCGTTTTCCTTCCTTTCTTTTTCTTTCCTTTGTTTTTTCCTTTCTTCCTTTTTCCTTCCTTCCTTTTATACTATTTTCTTTTCCTTTTCCTTCCTTCTAGTTTTCCTTTCTTTCCCTCCAAACAACATAAATAGATAATAAATATAACTTAACAAATATCTCAAAATACCTAGACATTTGTTAAATTACCGTTTCACCCGAAACGCATTGAATTATCCGTAAAGGATTCACCGCAGTTAATTTCAATTTATTTATCGACGAGAAATTTTAATTGGCATCAAAACATCTTTTTGATTATTAAACTCCAAAATATTATTAACTTTGGCTTAAAAGCCTCCGAGCCAAAATCCAAAATACACCAAAAATACATAAATGGTACTTTAAAATTATGGGTCTTAAAAATTCTGAACTTTACTAGACCTAAATTGCAGATTTTGTAAACTGGACTTTTGTAATAATTTTAATTAGCGGATCACTTGTTTTTAAACCCTAAACCCTATAGCCCAAAATCAAATACTATATATTGGTAGTTTTGTTTCTTTTCTAAAGACAGAAAAATTAGGATTCAAATTGCTCAAGAAATAAGCAGTTTTATTTTAACTTCATGGAAGACTAATTTTATAAGATTAATTCACAAGTTCATAGTTTCAACAACACCTTGAGATTCAGGTTACACTGTCAATTTCAATTCATGATTCTATTCTTGTTTATTTGATTATATTGATATTTTGATTGCTTAAATTGAATTTCAATAGGATTGATTAAATTTATTTGACAGAATTTGGTTTCAGTTTCTAATTTAATTGAATTATAATTTTTGCGACGCTTAATCTTTAATTGTAAATATTTTGATGATTGTGATGCTTAATCCAATAAAAAAAAAAACCAAATTCACATAGGATTGATTGTTTGATCAATTCTATAGTCAAATAAGAATAGAATCACAATTTAGAAATTAAACTCATTGATAGAATATGTGATAGGTCTGAAACTCGAATAAGTGGATTAATCGTTTTGCTCATCTGTTAAATCAAAAATCTAAAAAATCTTCAATTCAGTTATTATTATTATATCAGAAGTCTTTGAGAAACGATTCGATTTATTACCTCTATTTATATTTTATCAATTGTATTTGAATCGTGTGCGACAACGGATCAAATTGGCGCTGTGTGCGAATTTTGGGATGTGGCATTGTTGAGGATATTCCAAACTAGTTTACCAACATCTTGCTCCACAATATGTCAGTACTTATGATAGAAAAGCATTGGGAGGCCATTGGGGACTGGAGCCTTTAAATGATGCATTTGTAAAATTGACTCCTCCCCTTCCATTCTGAAATATGGATGACGACACCACCTCTTGTGCTCCTCACAGGTTTGGCTCACTCCAATCGTGTCTGACGACGCAAAGATCTATGAAAAAATAATGTACCAACACTCTTTCGTGGAAAGAGTCAGAGTATGCTCATGCATTTCATAGTATATGGTGACCGTGATGGTACCATGGTGATAATGATGACCGTGATGAGCCACGAGATGATGTCAAGTGATTTGTTGGTTCATCTTATCCTTGCTGGGATTATCGCGTCGTGTTGAACTGTGATAGATTGCACTCTAGTATGTGCTGATCTGTGAGCGATTACACTCTAGAAAATAGTGTAAGGCCTGTGATAGGCGACACTTTAGTAAATCGTGCGGGACTGTGATGGGTAGCACCTTGGTAATTAGTACAAGGCCTGTAATAGGCGGTACAATTACGATTTACGCCCCTTCGAGGAGGGTTTTGGTTTGGAAATTCCGGAATTAATGCATTTTGGATATATATGCATTGCATTAGGGTGCTTGACACGCGAGTCGTGTTTGATATGCTATGATGACTGCGTGTGTATACTCAATTGTTGTTGTGATTGTGCCTTAATTGCTAAGTGTATTTGTTTTGGATTTGTTGTAAGTGTTGATTGATTGCGAAACCTTTTCAAAACGTTTCGAAACTGAATTATGCTGTTTTATGCAGCTGTATTCGAATACAATGAGGTTGTAGTCGAATACAAACATCTTGTTGTTGGACTTTAGTCCTCATAATCCTAATTTTGACATAATTAACAAACATACAATGTTCATACATCATATGATAAATCTAACATTTTAACTGAGCAAGATTTCAGGAACAACAACTCAACCCTACACACTTGAGACAAATTGCTTGGAACTCAAGAAATCAACAAAAATTGAATATTCACGGAGTAAATCGATTGGGAAATCGATTTCGTAAAAGGGTTGTATGTTGGATTTTGATCCTTTGATTCCTAATTTTGACATAATTCACAATTCAACAATATTCATACTTAATATGATAAATCTAATATTTCAATTGAGCAGAATTTCAGGAACACCAATTCAATCACACACATCACACACACTTGTATCAAATTGCTTGGAACACAAGAAATCAACAAAAGTTGAATTCTGACTATGTAAATCGATTGGTAAATCGATTGCATAACAAGGGTGTAAGAAATCTTAAGTGTTTGTAAATGTACAATCGATTAGGCAATCGATTAGCTTAATTAAAAATGAAAAATGCACAAGTCAGTAGCCTCTGATTTGGAGGAAATCGATTGACAAATCGATTGAACATTTCACAAATCAAACCTGATGGTAACACATCGATTGGCAAATCGATTGAATGAGTCACAGTGGCACTCCAGTGCTGAGGGAATCGATTAGCAAATCGATTGACAAAGTATCAATTGAAAAATGACCTCACCTGTGACAAATACAATCGATTGGACAATCTATTGTTAACACTTTCAATTTTGACATAGTTTGGTTGCAATCGATTGGGAAATCGATTGAACTAAACACCAGGTAAAAACTTTTCAGGAACATGCTACCAAAGCGATTGACGAATCGATTGACATCAAAAAACTGAGCCACTGTTTTGAAAACAATCGATTGGCAAATCGGTTGAATTAAACTTTTTGAAAACACAGTGAACTCTGAGATTGTGACCAAATCGACTCTGTGTTTATACATCGACTCTGAGACTTGGCAAATCGATTGAGTAATCGATTGAAGTTACTTTTATTAAAAGAGTTTCACAGCAATCGATTAGGAAATCGATGTATACAAGTCTGGACATGTTCTACTGAAAAGTGGTTTTAAAGAATCGATTGGTAAATCGATTAGCTTGTATAGTTTCAAGATTAAAGAAAACCAAGACTCGCGATAATCGATTGGCAAATCGATTTAGCACTTTTTAACTTTAATAAATCGATTGAGGAATCGATTTAGTAGTTGGTTTTTCAGAAACTATATAAGATGTCTTTCAATCTTTATTCTAATAACTTTTTCATAACAATTCAGAACTTTCATAATTTCTCATATGCTCTCAAAAACTGTTCATAACAACAAACTAACAACTTCATAATTGTGATTACAGATCTCAATACAGTTTGTTGACAATCTAAGAGAAATGATAATGTGCTCATGAACAAGGCTTGAATATCCAGATTTGTGAGGAGCAACATTCATAAAGATTGAAGACCTTTTGTTTTACATCTTTTATTCATTCTGTAATAAATCTTTGAACCAAAACAAACGTTGAAAATCCAGCTAGAAACTGGTGGCTACTTTCTTGGGTGAGAGGTCTCAACAAGAAAGAGTCGTACTTTGATTTTGTGTTAGGCTGACGATTGTCTACAAGGATCAAAGGGGTTGATAGAAAGCCAGCTAGAAACTGGTGGCTACTTTCTTGGGTGAGAGGTCTCAACAAGAAAGAGTCGTACTTTGATTTTGTGTTAGGCTGACGATTGTCTACAAGGATCAAAGGGGTTGATAGAAAGCCAGCTAGAAACTGGTGGCTACTTTCTTGGGTGAAGAGTGTTCAACAAGAAAGAGTCGCACTGTGATTCTGTGATAGGTTGACGAGTATCTACAAGGATCAGAGGGTATTCAATAGGGAAGAGATCATTAAGATAGATAGGTTTCAGGGAGGAAACTGGACAATCTTGTAATTGATTCTTTCTATTGAAGGAGAAGAAAATCTGAAATCCGATTGGATTTTCAGGACTGGACGTAGGTTGTTGAGGACAACCGAACCAGGATAAATCTCTGTGTTTTCTTCTCTAACTCTCTCTCTTTAATTTTCTATATTGCTAACTTTGTATGCCTCAAAATTTAAATTCCGCTGTGCACTTGATGCTGATTAATTTCGTAACGTAAACTGATATATTTTCTGTTATTTCGAGGTCATTGATACCAACATTGTAAGGAAACATACTATTTGTGGTTACACAATCGATTAGGCAATCGACTGACACAATCAGAAATAAAAATTGTGCCAGTCAGTGGCAACCTGATTTACAGGCTAATCGATTGTGCACATCACAAAGTAAAACTGATTGAAACAAATCGATTGGGAAATCGATTGGGAAAGTCACAGGGACAATCCATTTTCTAGGCTAATCGATTGGCAAATCGATTGCTTAGATAATATTTGAAAAGTAACATGACATGTGACAAACACAATCGATTGGACAATCTATTGTGAGAATTTCAATCATGTTAAGTTTGGTATCAATCGATTGGGAAATCGATTGAACTAAACAACTGGTAAGAACTTTTCAGGAAAATACTACCAAATCGATTGGCACTCCGATTAACATGAAATTAGCCAAGTCACTGTTTTAAACACAATCGATTGGCAAATCGATTGAAACAAATATTTGAAATCACATTGAACTCTCAGTTTGTGGCCAAATCGATTATGTATATTTGTGAATCGATTATGTGACTTAGTAAATCGATTAAGTAATCGATTGGTGTAACTTTATTATTGAAACAAAACACCTGACATCGATTATGCAATCGATGCATATAAGTCTGCACATAATTTACTGAAAAGTGTTTTTAAAAGAATCGATTTGGAAATCGATTGGTTTGTATAGTTTCAAGATTCAAGAAAAACAAGACTCGCGATAATCGATTGGCAAATCGATTAGACCTGTTTTATCACTTTAATGAATCGATTGGTAAATCGATTTAGTAGTTGTTTTTCAGAAACTATATAAACAGTTTTAAATCATTCTCTCAATAACACATATAACACATCATAATACTTGATTATACTTCAGAACACTGAAGAACTCTTAAGAACATATTGTTAACATTCTGATATTGCTTTTTCAGATCAAGACCAAAAAGATTATCCATAATCATTGAGAGAGCTGAAAAAGGATTCTTGAGAGAAAAGACAATGTTCTCATAAACACTCATTGAACAACCAGATTTGTGTGAGATACATTGATCAAGATTGAAGACACTTTCTGTACTTCTTTTATTTTGTTTGTAACAAATACTCTGTAAAGAAATGATAGTGATAAATCCAGCTAGAAACTGGTGGCGATCTTCTTGGGTGAGAGGCCTCATCAAGAAGGAGCTGAACTTGATCTTGTGTGAGTCTGCCGAGTGACTGCAAGGATCAAGGGGTTAAGCAATAGGAAAGAGATTGAGTTGAGATAGATAGGTTTCGAGGAAACTGGACAATCTGTAAACAAGTCTCAATTCTTTCTATTGGAGAAAAAGCTGAAATCCAGTTGGATTGTCAGGACTGGATGTAGGTTGTCTTATTGACAACTGAACCAGGATAAACCTTGGTGCATTCTATCCCTTATCCTTTTACTTTTAATTGTTAATCTTGTATGCCGCATTATAATTCCGCTGTGTATGAATCTGAATAAATCTTGCATCGTATGATTGTATGTTCGATCTTAATTGTATGCTAGACGTATTCGATTTTCTATATTGCTTTAATTTGTTAAAGACTGATATACTCTGTAATTACAAGGTCATAATAATCAACAATTGGCCTCAGAGCCTGACTTTTTTAGAGGTAAAACTCATAAAAGGAATATGGCCTCAGTTGATTTTCTAGGAGAAGGTGCTTCACTTGCAAGACCCCCCGCCTTCAATGGAACCACATACATGTATTGGAAACATAGGATGCTGATATTTCTGGAAGCCAGTGGTATTGATATTCTAGATGCTGTTGAAAATGGACCCTACATACCTAAAATTGCTGGAACAAATGACTTGATGATCCCCAAGCCCAGATCCGAATGGTCTGAGGACGATAAAAAGAAGGTAGGTTATAATGCTAAAGCTAAGAATATTATAACATCTGCTTTGTGTGCAGAAGAATTCTTTAGGGTATCAAACTGTAAATCAGCAAAGGAAATGTGGGACATTCTTCAAGAAACACATGAAGGAACTACAGACGTGAAAAGAGCTCGTGTAAATACACTCATGCACGAATACGAATTGTTTAGCATGAAGAAAGATGAATCTATAAGTGATCTACAGACGAGGTTTACACATGTTATAAACAACCTTCATGCCCTGGGAAAACAGGTGGAGAATGAACAGCAAATCGGAAAGATCATGAGGTGTTTAACCAGAGAATGGCAGCCCAAAATAACTGCTATTGCTGAATCGAAAGATCTGGCAAAAATGACCACTGCAACACTGTTTGGAAAGCTCAGGGAGCAAGAAATGGAGTTGCATAGACTAGATGAGTCAGAGCAGGATAGCAGGGAAAAAGAAAGGACTGTCTTTGAAAGCCCAAACGCATCAATCAAAACTAAACAAGAAAGTTGCTCAGATGAATCAAGCAGTGAGACTGATGAAGAGCCTGAGATTGGTTTGCTTGTCAAAAAGTTTAAGAAATTTCTGAAGAAGAAAGACAACAAATTCAGAAAGCCATCCAGCTCTAAGACTAGTGACAACAAGACAATCACCTGTTATGAGTGTGGCAAAACAGGTCACATAAAGTCGGAGTGTTACAAGTTGCAGAACAAAAATAGAGCTACAAAAACAAAAGGCAAGGAACCAGTCACCAAAACCAGAAAAGCTTATGTTGCATGGAATGACAACGAAGAATCCTCTGCCTCTTCAGATGAAGAAGAAGCAAATATGTGTCTCATGGCAAATACCGACTCAGAATCAGAAAATGAGGTTAGTTCACAATCTAATCCAACTTATGATGAACTGCAAGAAGCTTTTAATGAACTGCATGATGAGTATGTGAATTCTATTAAACAGTTGATAAGTACAAAGAAAATGCTTGAGCAAATGAAAAATGATCATAAAGAAATGGAAAATTTGTATGAACAACTGAAAAAGGATTCACATGACAAATCTGCAAGATGCATTGAACTTGAAAAAAATGTTGCATCATTAAAATCTGATTTATTGAAGTTTGCTAATAGTAAAGATAAACTAAATGTCATACTTAGCAATCAAAGACATGTTAATGAAAAATCTGGTTTAGGATAAACCCAATATGCATGTTAAAAGAAATAACAATAGATATGGTATTGGTTATATGCAAACCAGAAATGTCAAACATGGTCAGAAATCTGCTATTTCAAAGAGTATGTATGACATCTTTACTAAACCAAACAAACATTCATCCTTTGATGGTAAATGTCATTTCTGTTGCAGAAGGGACATTTTGTTTCAAATTGCAAATTTTAAAAATTAGCCAATAGAGGATGGAAGCAAGTTTTGATAGCAAAGAAACAAATTTTTGACACTAACCTTCCAGGACCCAATTTAAATTGGGGACCTAAAATAAAATTCTGATTGTGTGTTGCAGGTGTGCTTGACATCCACTAAGCATTCTTGGTATTTAGATAGCGGATGCTCAAAGCACATGACAAGAGAAAAATCCAAATTCCTGTCCTTGACATTAAAGGAAGGAGGTTTTGTCAAATATGGTGACAACGATAGAGGAAAGATTATTGGAATGGGTGACATAGGCGATGAGTCAACTGCAGTAATCAAAAATGTCTTGTATGTAGAAGGGCTAAAACACAATCTGCTGAGTATAAGCCAGCTATGTGATAAAGGCTTCCAGGTAAGTTTTTCATCACAATCTTGTATTATTGAGCATAAAGATGACAAACACATAATGTTAGTTGGTGACAGAATTAATAACATTTACATGTTAGACTTTAATTCTTTGCCAAGTACTATATGCTGCTTGTTATCTAATTCATATGAGACTTGGTTATGGCATAAACGTATAGCGCATATTCATATAGATCATTTGAATAGACTGGTTAGCAAACAGCTAGTTATAGGTCTCCCTAATAAGAAGTTTACTAAGGATAGACTGTGTGACTCCTGTGAGAGAAGCAAACTGGTTAAGACTCCCTTTCCCTCTATAGATATGGTTAGAACAAATAGAGTTTTGCAGTTAGTTCACATGGACCTTTTTGGACCTGCTCAAGTGAAGAGCTTTGGAGGTAACCTTTATGGATATGTGTTGGTTGATGACTATTCAAGGTTCACATGGACATATTTTCTGGCTCACAAGAGTGAGGCATTCTCAACTTTTAAGAAATTTGCTGCTTTGGTTCAAAATGAGAATGACCAGAAAATTGTATCAATTAAAAGTGATCATGGAGGTGAATTCCAAAATGATTCTTTTCAAACTTATTGTGAACAACATGGAATCAACCACATATATTCTGCCCCTAGGACACCACAACAAAATGGGGTAGTGGAGAGGAAAAATAGATCCTTAGAAGAGTTAGCTAGGACTATGCTTAAGGACTCCAACCTACCTAAGTACTTTTGGGCAGATGCAATTAGTACAGCCACTCATGTTGTCAATAGAGTACTCATCAGACCCCTGCTTAGAAAAACCCCATATGAGCTTTACAAGGGTAGAAAACCAAACCTTTCCTACTTTAGAATCTTTGGTTGTAAGTGCTTTGTGTTGAACAATGGCAAAGAACACCTAGGAAAGTTTGACCCTAAGGCAGATGAAGGTATTTTTCTAGGATACTCCCAAACTAGTAAGGCATATAGAATCTACAACAAAAGAACAAAGACCATAGAAGAGTCAGTTCATGTAAAGTTTGATGAATTATTTGCAGAAAACTTGAACAAAACTCCTCCTATGGTTGATGACTTTTTGGATGAAGTTGTAGAGTCTGAACCATTAGAACAACCTGTAGTTGTCCCTCCAACTAGAACTGACTGTGTAGAACCTATAAGAACCGGTGATTTACCTAAGGAATGGAAGTTCAACATAAACCACCCCATAGATAACATTATAGGGGATATCTCTAAAGGTGTTGCAACTAGGAAGAACCTTAGACAATTTTGTAACTTTACAGCCTTTGTATCTCAGATTGAACCTAAGAACACTAAGGAAGCCTTGTTAGATAGTGAGTGGATACTTGCTATGCAAGAGGAGTTAAACCAGTTTGAGAGAAACATGGTGTGGAGTTTAGTACCTAAGCCAGAAGGTAAGCACATCATAGGAACAAGGTGGGTGTTCAGGAACAAGTTAGATGAGAATGGAGTTATAACCAGAAACAAAGCTAGACTAGTAGCCAAGGGTTATAGTCAAGATGAGGGAATAGATTTTGATGAAACCTATGCCCCTGTAGCTAGGTTAGAAGCCATAAGAATTTTATTGGCTTATGCTTGTATAATGGACTTTAATCTTTATCAAATGGATGTGAAAAGTGCCTTTCTCAATGGTGACCTTCAAGAGGAAGTTTTTGTTAGCCAAACACCTGGTTTTGAAAATCCTGATTTTCCTAATCATGTGTATAAGCTCTCAAAGGCCCTTTATGGGTTAAAACAAGCTCCAAGAGCTTGGTATGAGAAGCTCAGCAATTTCCTTATTCAACAAAACTTTTTAAGAGGAAATGTTGACAAGACCCTTTTCACAAAGACTACTGGAAATGATATCTTGCTTGTCCAAGTATATGTTGATGACATAATATTTGGATCTACAAATAATAAGTTGTGCAAGGTACCAATCAAATCCAAAGGAATCTCACCTCAGTGCAGTTAAGAGAATTTTCAGATATCTAGTAGGAACTAAGAGTTTAGGCTTGTGGTATCCGAAGGGATCAACCTGTACCTTAGTTGGTTACTCAGATTCAGACTTTGACGGATGCAAACTCGACAGGAAAAGTACCTCTGGAACTTGTCACTTACTTGGAAACTCTCTTGTGTCATGGTTTAGCAAGAAACAGACTAGCATTACTCTATCAACTGCTGAAGCTGAATATATTGCAGCTGGGAGCTGTTGTGCTCAGATTCTTTGGATGAAACAGCACTTATTGGATTTTGGTGTTGACTTGGGAACAATACCTATTATGTGTGATAACAGAAGTGCAATAAGTATTACTAAGAATCCAGTGATGCACTCCAGGACCAAGCACATTGAAGTAAGACATCATTTTATAAGGGATCACTTTCAAAATGGAATCATTAAGCTTTAGTATGTTAACACAGCTGAGCAGCTGGCTGACATATTTACCAAAGCTTTACCAAGAGAAAGTTTCCTGCATATAAGGATGAAACTAGGGATCATTGATCCTAGTGAGGTCTGATCTTTGAACCCTTTCACAGGACACTTCTGGTGCTTGCAGTGTTTTCCAGTTAAATCGATTTGGGAATCGATTACCAGCTTGGTAAATGGTTTACAAAATCGATTTGGGAATCGATTGTGTTGGCCCCAGACTTCAAAGTTCAGAAAAAAAAAATTTACCTTGCCCGAGCGTCGATTGGGAAATCGACTAGTTCACTTTTCAACATTAAAACAATCGATTTGGACATCGATTAAGTAAATCTGGAAATCGACTTGGGAATCGATTTACAATATGACCATTGTGACTAGCCGTTGGATGTAATAATTACTAAATCGGTTGACATTACCCAGCAACGGTAACCTAATCGATTTACACATTTAAGGGTTTAAATAGGAACAGTTATCAGTCGATTTCTTCACTGCTTTTCTCCAGATTTCACTATTTTTCTCTGCTTCATCTCTTTGCTTTGTCTCTGCAATTGCTCTCTATTACAATCTACATTCAATCTACTTCAATTTACGATTATGGCACGAGTTAAGCAAACCCAAACACGCACTCCCTCACCATCATCTTCATCCAGTGCAACCCCTTCACCACCACCTACTTTAACCAAAAGAGTTCCCATTCCTACACATAAAATTCTTGCCAAGGACAAAGGCAAGGCACCTGCTGTTATTCAAGAGAAACCCAAAAAGAGAAAGGAACCACCAACTGAGAAGCTTATGGCTGACGCCATGAAGGAAATATCTCAGAAAAAGAAGAAGAAACCAGTTTCTTCACCCCTCCTAAGAAAGCTCCTGCATCCAAGGAAAAAGATGTAGAACCTTCTATACCATCAGACTTTCTTAAAAGGAAAATCCATGAGGGTCGAACTCTGGATTTTGCATATTTTGATGCAGACGGTTTTACTTTCCAAAACCACTTACGGTTTCATGGTCTTGAGGGCTTTCTTTCCTCAACTCTTGATAGTTATCCAAGACTAATAAGGGAATTTTACTCAACATTCAAGCTGACTGAAGAAGGTTTCAAGGCTCAGGTTAAAGGGAAAAGGATTTCTATGTCCTTTGAAGATTTTTCTGTTTTGACAGGATTGCCATTTCACGGAAAATCTATAGACGGCAGTTCTGAAGCTGATACTGCTGACGAACGATGGGAAGAATCGGTTGACAGGCATACTGTTGTTAAGGACCTGATGATTGATGGTTTTGTTGAAACCATTTTACTGCCTATCGGTCAAATGAAGGTCCAACATCGAATGCTGATGTATACGCTGACTCGGATGCTTGTACCACGATCCGGTAACCATGCAGTAGTCCAGAAGTTGGATGCTTGTCAAAGGAGCTCAAGATGAGCTGGGCATGGATTGTGCTAAGGCACATGCTGGAGACTTCACAGAGTAAGCTTTTGCTACCTTATCCTCAACTGATTACCAAGATTATGAAACACTTCAAGGTATCGTTTGTTAATGAAGAATCTGCAAAGACCACTCTAATTTTTGGAGAATCAATTGTAAACCAGATGCAATTGAAAAGGTTACATGGTATTTGGATAAGACCTCAGTCGACTGTTGAACCAGCTCAACCTCCTCCTCAACCAGCTACTGAAACAGCCCCTCCTGAGTTTGTCGCCAAGCTAATGGAATTTATAGAAGTTCAGATGGCTCACAATGCCAAGATGCTAGAGTCACAGGCCAGAATGGAAGCTGCCTTGGCCACTCTTCAGACATCGCTGAACTCAGTTGTTCGGGATGTTGATGCTATTCAAGCGCATTTGGACATAAAGCTTTCATTTGAAGATATAGCAGACATCGGTCGTCAAGCAACAGAGGAACCTAACCCAACTCCCCTAAATCATCCTGCAACTCACGTTGAGGAGACACCTGTTGAGGGTAATACATCGGTCTCTGCCTCTCCCTTAGATAATAGTGAGGACCAGCCCGGTTTAGGAGATTAGGAGTTTAGGATCTGCGTTGTTTTGTAATGACTTGGTGTATTCATTTCTTCTATATATATAATGCACTAGAACGTTTATTCCATTACTCTCTGAAATCATTTGCCATAATCTCTTTAATATGCTTATTTATTGCTCTGATACACTGTTTTCTAATTTCAACCCCCAGTGCTTATGTTTATTAACATAGGGGGAGGAAATTTTTTCTGCCTTTTTGCCTTAACTGACAAAGGGGAGAAAAATTATTAACTTGCTAATGACTGCTGCAAAATTTTTGATAACTCTGATGACTGATAATGAATTATTAGAATGCTCTGATATTGTTAAATAGCATGTGTACTGTTATGCTCTGATCTGATGCTCTGATTTTATGATCTGATAATGGTACATATGATGCTATGAAATGTTGTTAATATTATGTCTTGAAATGCTCAAACTCAAGTTAAAATTGTATGCTTGTCACTTATGCAAAAAGGGGGAGATTGTTGGACTTTAGTCCTCTTAATCCTAATTTTGACATAATTAACAAACATACAATGTTCATACATCATATGATAAATCTAACATTTTAACTGAGCAAGATTTCAGGAACAACAACTCAACCCTACACACTTGAGACAAATTGCTTGGAACTCAAGAAATCAACAAAAGTTGAATATTCACGGAGTAAATCGATTTCGTAAAAGGGTTGTAAGGAAACATATTGTTTGTGGTTACACAATCGATTAGGCAATCGACTGGCACAATCAGAAATAAAAATTGTGCAAGTCAGTGGCAACCTGATTTACAGGCTAATCGACTGGCAAATCGATTGTGCACATCACAAAGTAAAATTGATTGAAACAAATCGATTGGGAAATCGATTGGGAAAGTCACAGGGACAATCCATTTTCTAGGCTAATCGATTGGCAAATCGATTGCTTAGATAATATTTGAAAAGTAACATGACCTGTGACAAACACAATCGATTGGACAATCTATTGTGAGAATTTCAATCATGTTAAGTTTGGTATCAATCGATTGGGAAATCGATTGAACTAAACAACTGGTAAGAACTTTTCAGGAAAATACTACCAAATCGATTGGCACTCCGATTAACATGAAATTAGCCAAGTCACTGTTTTAAACACAATCGATTGGCAAATCGATTGAAACAAATGTTTTGAAATCACAGTGAACTCTCAGTTTATGGCCAAATCGATCATGTATATTTGTGAATCGATTATGTGACTTAGTAAATCGATTAAGTAATCGATTGGTGTAACTTTATTATTGAAACAAAACACCTGACATCGATTATGCAATCGATGCATATAAGCCTGCACATAATTTACTAAAAAGTGTTTTTAAAAGAATCGATTGGGAAATCGATTGGTTTGTATAGTTTCAAGATTCAAGAAAAACAAGACTTGCGATAATCGATTGGCAAATCGATTAGACCTGTTTTATCACTTTAATGAATCGATTGGTAAATCGATTTAGTAGTTGTTTTTCAGAAACTATATAAACAGTTTTCAATCATTCTCTCAATAACACATATAACACATCATAATACTTGAATATACTTCAGAACACTGAAGAACTCTTAAGAACATATTGTTAACATTCTGATATTGCTTTTTCAGATCAAGACCAAAAAGATTATCCATAATCATTGAGAGAGCTGAAAAAGGATTCTTGAGAGAAAAGACAATGTTCTCATAAACACTCATTGAACAACCAGATTCGTGTGAGATACATTGATCAAGATTGAAGACACTTTCTGTACTTCTTTTATTTTGTTTGTAACAAATACTCTGTAAAGAAACGATAGTGAAAAATCCAGCTAGAAACTGGTGGCGATCTTCTTGGGTGAGAGGCCTCATCAAGAAGGAGCTGAACTTGATCTTGTGTGAGTCTGTCGAGTGACTGCAAGGATCAAGGGGTTAAGCAATAGGAAAGAGATTGAGTTAGATAGATAGGTTTCGAGGGAACTGGACAATCTGTAAACAAGTCTCAATTCTTTCTATTGGAGAAAAAGCTGAAATCCAGTTGGATTGTCAAGACTGGATGTAGGTTGTCTTATTGACAACTGAACCAGGATAAACCTTGGTGCATTCTATCCCTTATCCTTTTACTTTTAATTGTTAATCTTGTATGCCGCATTATAATTCCGTTGTGTATGAATCTGAATAAATCTTGCATCGTATGATTGTATGTTCGATCTTAATTGTATGCTAGACGTATTCGATTTTCTATATTGCTTTAATTTGTTAAAGACTGATATACTCTGTAATTACGAGGTCATAATAATCAACACTTGTTTTTGCTACATACTTCTGAATTGCATCTTAATTGGATGTTGTAGTCGAATACAAATGTGCAGTTTTTGCTACTGACTTGCAAAACAGCACTGTATTCGAATACGACAGTGCAGTTTTGTTAAAAACTTCATTTTTCAACTTGTTTATGCATGTTTGACACATGAGAACCCTTTCAAGGAGTATGCTAAGATGAAAGGTTATTTTGTGCGTTTAAAATTTAAATGATAAGTGATATTTGTTAATTTCGGTTGGTGACCTTTACAATTATTGTGGAAATATGGGCTTTGCCCTCAATTGAGAATCAGGATCGTGCTATCGGGTAATACCCTAGAGATGGACACGTAGTTAGACATATCTGACCGAGCTGTGTCAGCAGGATCTTGCGGGGCGCGTGGAGATCACTCGAGTTGTATAGTTTTTTTGAAGCATGATCAGATTAGATGGTTGTATAGGGGATAAATGTATTTCTTTTGTGGATGTATTTATTTTAATTTGAAAGATTGTACTTATACCTCATATTGTCATCTAGACTTTTATTTTGATGGGTCCATGTACCACTTTTTGATGTGACGTGGGGGAGTTAAAATTCTTGGGCAGTGCTTTGTACAGGTGTCTGCCGAGAATACCCCAAGGGTATGAGCTATGTCTGATAAGCCTCATAGCCCCAATGTATTTTCCTATTTAAATACTTTGGATTTTTGTTTCGAAAACTATTTCCGCTGCTTGTAAATATTGTTGACTTTTGTCGTTATGTTACGACTTAAATATTTTATCCAAAGGTATTTTCTTCCTGTATTTATGAAATTCAATTTCTGTTTGTTTTACAAAAAACCAGGTTGTTACAATTGAAATTCTTTGTTTTTATGAATTTGTTTTTTTTTTAAAAAGAAAAAATACATTCGCGCTGTTAAAAATCGGGGTGTTACACCACCAATTGCCAAGGCCATCTTTAATTTTTTTAATTTCATTTACCTTCCTACTCTGGTTGGATTTCCCATGGAAGAATTTTGTGCTTTTATCTCCATCTTTGAGCCACATTGCTATACTTCATTGTCTCTGAGTTGTTTCCTCCACTTGTAGTAGCTCGACATGTCTTTTTTCCTTATCCTTATATCTCTAGATTCCATTCTCGGATTTATCCCACATGGTATCCTTTTTTAATTCTTTCTCTACAATTTTGATCTCTTTCTAGACAACTCTTATTCTATATTCTTCAAAAACTCGATCCAAAATATGTAACAATGTCAATTTTGCTTCTACATTATCCCCGACTGATTGGAGGGAGAGTAGGATATGCATGGGGAACAAACAAAGCAAAGGGGATTAAGAGGCTAATTACATTTTTCTAAAATATATAATAAACACGTAATCTATTTTATCTATTTGAGTTTGAAATTGAAAAATAAAAGGGAATTAGGAGGCTATTTTTAAATAAATAAATAAAAAAAACTAACGCTAAAAGAATCACTTTTAAGAGAATGACATGTGTTTGTTATAAATTTAAAAAAAATCAGAATTTAAAAATAATGAAAATCTATTTTAGGGGTCCGTTTGTTATATAGTTTAGAAAAATGTAATTATTTTTTATTTAACGTACCTTTTAATTATGTATTTTCTTTTGTCACTATTATAAATAAATAAAATGTCTTAAATTTTATTCATTATTATAAACAAAAAAATTACTATTTTTTATGTATTTAATGTTATTATTCTAAATATAACTTTCATTTAATTCAAAATGTTTAATATTGATAGTTAAATATTTGACATTAAAAAGAGACAATTTAATAAATTTAACTTCTATTTTCAATGAAATCTAAAAAATTAATTACACTTAACTACATTTCTTAATATCTACAAAAGTAGTTTTGTTTACTTATTATAATGACGGAAGGAAGTACATATTCTTCTACAAATTCTAATAAAGTACAATTAAAACATAAACTATTTCTCTCTATTTACAGGTAGGCTAGTAACCAATGTTATGATAACTAGACTGGTCATTAATAGTTCAACCATGATTGAACCACAATTCAACTGGTGAAAATTAAAAAATATATTAAAATATTAAATATAACATATTTAAACAATAAAAATTATATAAATTCATGGCAAATACTAAAAAAGAGCCAAAATATGTATTGTTTCAACCAAACTACAATTTTAGAAAAATAGATAGACCTTTAGGAACACGATATTTTTATCATTTACCATAGTAATATTTTCTTTAACTACTCAAGAACAATCTCCATCAAATCCCACCAACACCACTGTTCTAGAACAATCTTCAATAAATCCCAAAAACACTACTGCTCAAGAACGTTCTCCACCTTGTACCCCTCCCATTACTGCTCCTCAAGAACGATTTTTGTAAGACCCATAATTTTAAAGTACCAATTATGTATTTTTGGTATATTTTGGATTTTGGCTCGGAGGCTTTTAAGCCAAAGTTAATAATATTTTGGAGTTTTATAACCAAAAAGATATTTCGATGCCAATTAGAATTTCTCGTCGATAAATAAATTGAATTTAACTGCGGTAAATACTTTACGGAGAATTTAAGGCGTTTCGGGTGAAACGGTAATTTAATAAATATCTAGATTTTGAGATATTTGTTAAGTTATATTTATTATATTTATATATGTTTGTTTGGAGGGAAAAAAGAAAAGAAACTAGAAGGAAGGAAAAGGAAAAGAAATAGTATATAAAGGAAGGAAGGAAAAAGGAAGAAAGGAAAAACAAAGGAAAGAAATAGAAAGGAAGGAAAATCTCAAATTCCATCTCCTTCCTCTGAACATCTCACGTGAGCTTAAACCAAAAATCCCATCCTCCTCCATTTTTCGTTTTCGTTGCTTCCTGTTCTTCAAAGCTAGTGACCCAAGGTTGGGTGAGAGTTAGACCCAAGGTTTTCGTAACTCCACTCTTCCTCTTTGATTCGAAAACGAAGAAAAACGGTTTTTCAGATCCAAACACAAACCCCTCCGTTTCTTCTAGATCCAAACCTCATTTCTCGAAGAGATAGAAGGGAAAGTTGCTCACCTCCGTGCTACGGTGCTAGTGCACTAATTTGGAAGCGGCGTTGCGAGCGGAGATTTTACCGGAATTACTCGCGGTACCGGGAAACGCACGATAAAGCTAACGTTGAGGTAAGGGCTCCTTCCAAACTTTTAGTTTGCATTAGGGACTTATCTGTGGTTGTGTGGGAAGGAATTTTGTTAGGGTTAAATGTATCGATTTGGGGAAAAACGAAACTAGTGCGTTATGGGTAAAACCTTAGAGTTAGGTTTTGTTTATATTGATGAATGTTTCGTGGTAAATGAATTTGAAGTCATTGTATATGATTATGAACAAATGAAATTGGTTGTATCTGGGTGTTATGTTGCTTTGATTTGTGTTCGTTGTTTTTGACATGCTCTTAATTGATATTGATGAGATTTGATGTGTGTATGGTTGGATTGTGAATAAATGAATTGATATGTTTTGATGTGAGAATTTGTTGAGTTTGTGTTGTGTGAAACTTGAAAAACCATTAAGTTAAATGAGTATTAAGAATGGGGAATCTCTTAATGTCTCGTTTACTTAATGTGAGTTTGTTTGTGAAAAATCGTTTAAGTTAACTGGGCGTTAAGAATGGGGAATCTCTTAATGTCTCGGTTACTTAATATTTTATTTTGAAAACCGTTTAAGTTAACTGGACGTTAAGGAGGGGGAATCTCTTAATGTCTCGGTTACTTAATATTTTGTTTTAAAGAAAAATCGTTTAAGTTAACTGGGCGTTAAGAATGGGGAATCTCTTAATGTCTCGGTTACTTAATATTTTGTTTTGAAAACCGTTTAAGTTAACTGGACGTTAAGGAGGGGGAACCTCTTAATGTCTCGGTTACTTAATATTTTGTTTTAAAGAAAAATCGTTTAAGTTAACTGGGCGTTAAGAATGGGGAATCTCTTAATGTCTCGGTTACTTAATTATTTTGTTTTGAAAAACCGTTTAAGTTAACTGGACGTTAAGGAGGGGGAATCTCTTAATGTCTCGGTTACTTAATATTTTGTTTTAAAGAAAAATCGTTTAAGTTAACTGGGCGTTAAGAATGGGGAATCTCTTAATGTCTCGGTTTACTTAACATTTTGTTTTGAAAACCGTTTAAGTTAACTGGGCGTTAAGAATGGGGAATCTCTTAATGTCTCGGTTACTTATTATTTTGTTTGGGAAAATTGTTTAAGATAACTGGGCGTTGAGAATGGGGAATCTCTAATGTCTCGGTTACTTAATGTTCGTTTTTGAAAATCGTTTCAGTAAATGAGTATTAAGAATGGGGAATCTCTTAATGACTTATTTACTGAATGTTTTGTCTTGAAAATCGTTAAGTTAAATGAGAATTAAGAATGGGGAATCTCTTAATGTCTCGCTTTTTTTTTATGTGTGTTTCGGTAAATCGTGCTGACCCGGGATAGGTGGCACCTTGGTAAACAGTAAAGGCCGTGATAGGCAGTACGTTTACGATTTACGTTTGGTAAGTCGTGCTGACCCGGGATGGGTGGCACCTCGGTAAACAGTACAGACCCGTGATAGGTAGTACGTTTACGACTTACGTTCCTGAGGGAATTGTGTTTGGTAAGTTGTGCTGACCCGGGATAGGTGGCACCTCGGTAAACAGTACGGACCCGTGATAGGTAGTACGTTTACGACTTACGTTCCTGCGGGAAATTGCGTTTGTCCGTGAGAGACTGCGCAGGGGTCTGTCCGTGAGAGACTACACCCTGGTTTAAGTTAGACGAGAATTAAGGATGGGGAATCTCTTAATGTCTCGTTTACTCGTGTATGATTTGGTAAGTTGTGCTGACCCGGGATAGGTGGCACCTCGGTAAACGGTACGGACCCGTGATAGGTAGTACGTTTACGACTTACGTTCCTGAGGGAATTGTGTTTGTCCGCAAGAGATTACACCCTGTTGATTTGTGAACTGTTGGTTCATTTTTGTTGTGTAGTAATGTGTTATAAATGCTAAGTGTTATGTTTTGGAATTTGGTGATAACATGTTTGATTGCAATACCATTTCGAAATCCATGATGTCGTAGTAATTGTGTTATCAGTGTTAAGTGTTAAGAATTGGGATTATGTAATGAATGTGATTGAGTTAGTTTATGAATTTTTGAAAGAATACACAGGTAAATCGATTTCCCAATCGATTGGATAGTAAATAGGGACTTGGCCAAATGGACAAAATCGATTAGCCAATCGATTTTGTAATCAGTTTTTCAAAAATCATTTACGAAATCGATTGCCCAATCGATTGGGCCTAAGTCAGGGACTCATCCATATTCGACCAAATCGATTTGGAAATCGATTGGCCATTAAGTCAGAGGCTCAGCTATCCTGTCAATCGATTGCCAAATCGATTGAATCAAGCCAGAGTTCAAAATTTCACTAAAAACCTTCAGGAAATCGATTTGGAAATCGATTGGGATTAAGTCAGGGGCTCCGTTATCCTGTCAATCGATTGCCAAATCGATTGATTCAGCCCAGGATTCTTTTTCCATGAAAAATCTTCACCCCAATCGATTGCCCAATCGATTGGCTCAGTGAAAATCCTCAGTTTTAGTTGTATGATTAATTGCTCGTGAATCTATCCATGTCTTGTTTTATTATGTGTTAATTAAGAGATCGAGAACTGCATTTTACCTTCATTTTCATTGGCAATGTACTGTGTGAACTTTTCGCATGTTGAAAATCCTGCTAAGGTGTATGCTTGGTTGTAAAGTTATTTTTAGCATTCAAAACTTAAATGTTATGTGTTAACTGTTATTTTCGGTTGGTGACCTTTACAATTATTGTGGAAATCTGGGCTTTGCCCTCAGATGAGAGTCAGGACGATCTTACCGGTTCGTACCCCACGGACGGAAATGGAGATGGGAACGCTTGACTGCAGCTACGATAGGGGGATCTCACGGGGCGCGTGGAGATCGGTCATGGTGTTTAGTTGTTTTGTAAAATGATCAGACTAGGTTGTCACAGAGGGAACAGATGTCTTTCTTTTGTATTGCATTTATTTTAAAATGGAAGACTGTACCTATACTAATATTGTCAGCCTGACATGTTATTTTCGATGGGTTACATGTACCATTTGTTGTTGGGAAAATGGTTTGGATTTATAATTGGAGTAACTTTTCCGCTGCCTGTAAATTATAATGACTCAATTATTTATCCAAAGGCATTTCTTTATTTATTCCTCTGTTTTAGTTTATTTACTTTTGAAAAAAAAATATACCCTCGCTTTGAAAAACGGGGTGTTACATTGTGGTATCAGAGCTTTGGTTTGGTTTTCTTTGGGGGCTGTGGAACCTTGGTTCTAGATTGTAGGTTACGAGTTGTTGTCTGATCATGTGTCGGTTTAGGTGGTTTAAGTTGTCAATTCATAATTTTATTATGTGCTGATATGGTCGGGAGTTATTCTTAGAATTATTGAAGTAGTGTTAAGACTCTACTTGATGATGGTTTTATAGGGAAACCATGCTGCCAAGGAGGAATGACGTCCCGAGAACCAATGCCAGTAGGAATGATCGAATGGCGGAGGCTATGAATAACATGGCTGCTTCTGTTGCTGCACAGACTGCTGCCAAGACTCAACGCGATCTCGAAAAGAGGGGAAGAGAGATCCGTGCTGCAGAGTCAAGAGGATTAAAAGACTTCCGTCGTTACAATCCTCCCAAGTTTGAGGGGACTGAGAATTCAGAGAAAGCAAATCAATGGATCCAAGAAATGGAGAAGATCTTCGAAATGATTAACTGTCAGGCGGGAGTGAGGGTCAACTATGCCACTTATATGCTACTAGGAGATGCTGAGTACTGGTGGAGGAGTACAAGGTCGTTGATGAGATCAGCTCACGAGGAGGTGAACTGGGAATCTTTCAAAGGGAAGTTTTTCGACAAATACTTCCCGATGAGTACCAGGACTAGACTGGGTGATGATTTCCTGAAACTACATCAGGGGAACATGACCGTGGGCGAATATGCTGCTAAGTTTGAGTCACTATCAAGGCATTTCAGATTTTTCCGTGAAGAGGTTGACGAGCCATTCTTGTGTCATCGTTTCCAAGACGGACTAAAGTATGAGATTCAAGAGTTTGTCTTACCCTTGGGAATTCAAACATTTCCAGGTTCTTGTGGAAAAATGTAGAGAAGTTGAGGATATGAAGAATAAGAGAGCTAGCCGAGGAGGGAATTTTAACTCAGGAGGACCCAGTCGGGCGAAGTATCAGAACAAGGGAAAACAGGTTGCTAAATCTTATAATCGACCACATGATAACAATGGGGGACGGGATAACCCAGGGAACCAAGACCTTGAGAGGCAAGTGGGACAAGGTATACGATGTTCCGATGTGGGAAGAAGGACATTATGCTTATGCTTGTACCTTTGACAGTACTACTTGCTACAATTGCCATAAACCAGGGCACTTTGCAAGGAGTTGCGAGGCTCCGAAGGTGGAACCAATGGTGGATGTAGCTAGGATTACTCTTCCTACTGCTAGAGGACAGGTGTATTGCGTCGGCACTGAAGTTGGAAATTTATCTAGCGATCTGATTCAATATGACTGTGCGATTACAGGTAACCTCCTAACTACACTTTCTGATTCGGGGCAACCCATTCCTTCATTGCTATGGATTATGTATATCGTTTGAAGTTGTCCGCGTCTACTTTACTGCTAAGACTTTGACAGTAAATTATGCATGTTTACTTTGTCAAAAAAAAAAACCATTCAGAATAGGGACTTCTCGATTAATTTAATTGTTTACCTCCACAATAACCCAAGATCATTCTTGATATGGATGGGAAGCCCTATCACTGGGTAATGATACATTGTACTCAATATGTCGGCGTCATACTTAGTGTTTAGGTTTGGTACTAGGTAGATGTTCCGTACAAGGTGGAACATCAGCGACCTGCTGGGGTGTTGCAATCTTTAGAGATTACACGGAGTACCATCGGGTATTGTATCAGACCATGACCCGAAGTTTACATCACATTTTTGGGAGCATTGCACGAAGCATTTGGGAACGAAGCTATGATTGAGTTCACCTACAACAATAGTTTCCACGCAAGTATTGGAGTGGCTCCAGATGAGACTTTATAGGGGCGCAAGTGTCAAACGCCCTTGTGTTGGTATAAGGACGGTGAAAATATGATCGTCGGACCAGAGATGGTGCAACAGACTACAGCTAAGGTAAGGAAAATCAAGGAGAAAATGAAGACTTCACAAGGATGTCAGAAGGGTTACGAGGACAAGCGTCGCAGACTTTTAGAATTCGAACAGGTGTGGCGTTGGTAGGGCGTTGAAATCAAAGAAGTTGACTCCGAAATTCATTGGACCATGTCAGATTTCTGCACGAATTGGGCCGGTTGCTTATCGGATTGCATTGCCTCCGATACTGTCCAACATTCATGACGAGTTTCATGTGTCCCAGTTGAGGAAATATCTCGCAGATCCATCTCACGTGATCGAACCAGACGCAATCCAGCTAAAAGGATAACCTGTCGTTCGAAGTACCACCCGTGAGAATTGATGACAGGAAGATTAAGCGGTTGAGGACCAAAGATGTTTCGTTGGTCAAGGTGATCTGGAACCCAATTACTGGAGATGCGACTTGGGAGTTGGAGAGCAAGATGAGAGAACAACACCCAGAGTTATTTATCGATGCATAGTTTCGAGGACGAAACTAATTTTAGGGGGGAGTAATGTAAGACCCATAATTTTAAAGTACCAATTATGTATTTTTGGTATATTTTGGATTTTGGCTCGGAGGCTTTTAAGCCAAAGTTAATAATATTTTGGAGTTTTATAACCAAAAAGATATTTCGATGCCAATTAGAATTTCTCGTCGATAAATAAATTGAATTTAACTGCGGTAAATACTTTACGGAGAATTTAAGGCGTTTCGGGTGAAACGGTAATTTAATAAATATCTAGATTTTGAGATATTTGTTAAGTTATATTTATTATATTTATATATGTTTGTTTGGAGGGAAAAAGAAAAGAAAACTAGAAGGAAGGAAAAGGAAAAGAAAATAGTATATAAAGGAAGGAAGGAAAAAGGAAGAAAGGAAAAACAAAGGAAAGAAATAGAAAGGAAGGAAAATCTCAAATTCCATCTCCTTCCTCTGAACATCTCACGTGAGCTTAAACCAAAAATCCCATCCTCCTCCATTTTTTCGTTTTCGTTGCTTCCTGTTCTTCAAAGCTAGTGACCCAAGGTTGGGTGAGAGTTAGACCAAGGTTTTCGTAAACTCCACTCTTCCTCTTTGATTCGAAAACGAAGAAAAACGGTTTTTGAGATCCAAACACAAACCCCTCCGTTTCTTCTAGATCCAAACCTCATTTCTCGAAGAGATAGAAGGGAAAGTTGCTCACCTCCGTGCTACGGTGCTAGTGCACTAATTTGGAAGCGGCGTTGCGAGCGGAGATTTTACCGGAATTACTCGCGGTACCGGAAACGCACGATAAAGCTAACGTTGAGGTAAGGGCTCCTTCCAAACTTTAGTTTGCATTAGGGACTTATCTGTGGTTGTGTGGAAGGAATTTTGTTAGGGTTAAATGTATCGATTTGGGGAAAAACGAAACTAGTGCGTTATGGGTAAAACCTTAGAGTTAGGTTTTGTTTATATTGATGAATGTTTCGTGGTAAATGAATTTGAAGTCATTGTATATGATTATGAACAAATGAAATTGGTTGTATCTGGGTGTTATGTTGCTTTGATTTGTGTTCGTTGTTTATGACATGCTCTTAATTGATATTGATGAGATTTGATGTGTGTATGGTTGGATTTGTGAATAAATGAATGATATGTTTTGATGTGAGAATTTGTTGAGTTTGTGTTGTGTGAAACTTGAAAACCATTAAGTTAAATGAGTATTAAGAATGGGGAATCTCTTAATGTCTCGTTTACTTAATGTGAGTTTGTTTGTGAAAAATCGTTTAAGTTAACTGGGCGTTAAGAATGGGAATCTCTTAATGTCTCGGTTACTTAATATTTTATTTGAAATTAACCGTCTTAAGTTACTTAACTGGACGTTAAGGAGGGGGAATCTCTTATGTCTCGTTACTTAATATTTTGTTAAGTTTAAAGAAAAATCGTTTAAGTTAACTGGGCGTTAAGAATGGGGAATCTCTTAATGTCTCGTTACTTAATATTTGTTTTGAAAACCGTTAAGTTAACTGGACGTTAAGGAGGGGGAACCTCTTATGTCTCGGTTATTAATATTTGTTTTAAAGAAAATCGTTTAAGTTAACTGGGCGTTAAGAATGGGGAATCTCTTAATGTCTCGGTTACTTAATATTTTGTTTTGAAAACCGTTTAAGTTAACTGGACGTTAAGGAGGGGGAATCTCTTAATGTCTCGGTTACTTAATATTTGTTTTAAAGAAAAATCGTTTAAGTTAACTGGGCGTTAAGAATGGGGAATCTCTTATGTCTCGGTTACTTAATGTCTCGGTTACTTAACATTTTGTTTTTGAAAACCGTTTAAGTTAACTGGGCGTTAAGAATGGGGAATCTCTTAATGTCTCGGTTACTTATTATTTTGTTTGGAAAATTGTTTAAGATAACTGGCGTTGAGAATGGGGAATCTCTTAATGTCTCGGTTACTTAATGTTCGTTTTGAAAATCGTTTCAGTAAATGAGTATTAAGAATGGGGAATCTCTTAATGACTTATATTACTGAATGTTTTGTCTTGAAAATCGTTAAGTTAAATGAGAATTAAGAATGGGGAATCTCTTAATGTCTCGCTTTTTTTTATGTGTGTTTCGGTAAATCGTGCTGACCCGGGATAGGTGGCACCTTGGTAAACAGTAAAGGTCGTGATAGGCAGTACGTTTACGATTTACGTTTGGTAAGTCGTGCTGACCCGGGATGGGTGGCACCTCGGTAAACAGTACAGACCCGTGATAGGTAGTACGTTTACGACTTACGTTCCTGAGGGAATTGTGTTTGGTAAGTTGTGCTGACCCGGGATAGGTGGCACCTCGGTAAACAGTACGGACCCGTGATAGGTAGTACGTTTACGACTTACGTTCCTGCGGGAATTGCGTTTGTCCGTGAGAGACTGCGCAGGGGTCTGTCCGTGAGAGACTACGCCCTGGTTTAAGTTAGACGAGAATTAAGAATGGGGAATCTCTTTAATGTCTCGTTTACTCGTGTATGTTTGGTAAGTTGTGCTGACCCGGGATAGGTGGCACCTCGGTAAACGGTACGGACCCGTGATAGGTAGTACGTTTACGACTTACGTTCCTGAGGGAATTGTGTTTGTCCGCAAGAGACTACACCCTGTTGATTGTGAACTGTTGGTTCATTTGTGTTGTGTAGTAATGTGTTATAAATGCTAAAGTGTTATGTTTTTGGAATTGGTGATAACATGTTTGATTGCATACCATTTCGAAATCCATGATGTCGTAGTAATTGTGTTATAGTGTTAAGTGTTAAGATTGGGATTATGCATGAATGTGATGAGTTAGTTTATGAATTTTTGAAAGAATACACACAGGTAAATCGATTTCCCAATCGATTGGATAGTAAACAGGGACTTGGCCAAATGGACAAAATCGATTAGCCAATCGATTTTGTAATCAGTTTTTCGAAAATCATTTACGAAATCGATTGCCAATCGATTGGGCCTAAGTCAGGGACTCATCCATATTCGACCAAATCGATTTGGAAATCGATTGGCCATTAAGTCAGAGGCTCAGCTATCCTGTCAATCGATTGCCAAATCGATTGAATCAAGCAGAGTTCAAAATTCACTAAAAAACTTCAGGAAATCGATTAAGTGTCCGTTATCCTGTCAATCGATGCCAATCGATTGATTCAGCCCAGGATTCTTTTTTCCATAAAAATCTTCACCCCATCGATTGCCCAATCGTTGGCTCAGTGAAAATCCTCAGTTTTAGTTGTATGATAATTGCTCGTGATCTATCCATGTCTTGTTTTTATTATGTTGTTAATTAAGAGATCGAGAACTGCATTTTACCTTCATTTTCATTGGCAATGTACTGTATTGAACTTTTCGCATATTGAAAATCTCTGCTAAGGTGTATGCT
>PGTU02000007.1:29213574-29308230 GCA_002896215.2 Cicer echinospermum
CACTCATATCAAAAGGGCTTCCTTAATGTTCTGGTTCAATCTGAGATACAAGGCTGTAAAGTCAAAACTGACTAAGGCTTCTCCTAGTTGCAACACCTTTAGAGATATCGCCTATAATGTTGTCTAAAGGGTGGTTTCGGTTGAACTTCCCATTCCTTAGGGAACTCACAGGGTTTCTATAGGTTCTACAGGTTCTGCACTAGTTGGAGGTCAGCTAATAGGTTGTTCTAGTGGTTCAGATTCTACAACATCATCCAAATGTCCAATAAACCTTAGAAGGAGTTTTGTTCAGTTTTCTGTAAAGATTCATCAAAACTTTACATGAACTGACTCTTTCTATGGTTTTTGTTCTTTTTGTTGTAGATTCTATAGGCCTTACTAGTTTGGGATATCCTAGAAAGATACCTTCATCTGCCTTAGGGTCAAACTTTCCCTAGGTGTTCTTTTGCCATTGTTCAAAACAAAGCATTTACAACCAAAGATTCTAAAGTAGGACAGGTTTGGTTTTCTACCCTTGTAAAGCTCATAGGGTGTTTTTCTAAGCAGGGGCCTAATGAGAACTCTATTCACTACATGGGTGGCTGTACTAATTGCATCTGCCCAAAGTACTTAGGTAGGTTGGAGTCCTTAAGCATGGTCCTAGCTAACTCTTCTAGGGATCTATTTTTCCTCTCTCACTACCCCATTCTGCTGTGGTGTCCTAGGGGCTGAATAGATGTGGTTGATTCCATTTGATTCACAATAATTTTGAAAAAGATCATTTTGGAATTCACCTCCATGATCACTTTTTAGATTGAAACAATTTTCAGATCATTCTCATTTTGTACTAAAGCAGCAAACTTTTTTGAAAACAGAGAATCTATCACTTTTATGAGCTAAAAAGTAAGTCCATGTGAATCTAGAATATCGTCAACCGCACATATCCATACAGGTTTCCCACCTAAACTTTTTAACTTGGGCAGGTCCGAAAAGGTCCATGTGAACTAGTTGTAAAAACTCTATTTGTTCTAACCAAGTCTATAGAGGGAAATGGAGTCTTTAACCAATTTACTTTTCTCACATGCATCACACAGTCTATCTTTAGAGAACTTCCTATTTGGTAGACCTAAGACTAACTGTTTGCTGACAAGTTTTATTCAAATGATTTATGTGTATATGAGCAATTCTTTTATGCCAAAGCCATGTTTCATCTGAGTTGGATAACAAGCAGTATACATCACTAGGTACATAATTGAAATCCAACATGTAAAATGTTGTTAATTCTGTCCCCCAATTAGCTTTATGTGTTTGTCATCTTTATGCTCAATAATGCAAGATTGTGATGAAAAACTTACTTGAAAACCTTTGTCACATAGCTGGCTTATACTCAGTAAGTTGTGCTTTAATCCTTCAACATATAGCACATTTTTGATTACTGCAGTTGGTTCATCGCCTACATCACCAATTCCAATGATTTTTTCCTCTGTTGTTATCACCTTTATTTGACAAAGCCTCCTTCCTTTAATGTCAGGGACAGGAATTTGGATTTGTCACCAGTCATGTGCTTTGAGCATCCGCTATCTAGATACCATGAGTGTTTCGTGGATGTCAAGCACACCTGCAATACAAAATCAGAATTTTGTTTTAGGTCCCCAATTTAAATTGGGTCCTGGTTGGTTAGTGTCAAACACAGATTTCTTTTCTATCCAAACTAGCTTCCATCCTTGATTGGCTAATTTTTTAAATTTGCAATTAGACACAAAATGTCCCTTTTCTGCAACAGAAATGACATTTGCCATCAAAGGATGAATGTTTATTTGGTTTAGTAAAGATGTCATACATACTCTTAGCAATAGAAGATTTTTGACCATGTTTGACATTTCTGGTTTGCATATAACCAATACCAGATCTGTTTTTTATTTTTTCTTTTGACATGCATATTGGGTGTATATCCTAAACCAGATTTTTCATGAACATGTCTTTGATTGCTAAGTATGACATTCAGCTTATCTTTACTATTTACAAAATTTAATAAATCAGATTTTAATGATGCAACAGTATTTTCAAGTTCAATGCACTTTGCAGATTTTTCTTGTGAATCCTTTTTCAGTTGTTTCACATAAATTTTCAATTTCTTTATGTTCAACATTCATTTGTTCAAGCATTTTCTTTGTGCTTAACAACTGTTTTATGGATTTCACATAGTCATCATGCAGTTCATTGAAAGCTTCTTGTAGCTCATCATATGTTGGATTAGATTGTGAACTAACCTCATTTTCTGATTCTGAATCTGTATCTGCATGAGACACAAGTTGACTTCTTCTTCATCAGAAGATGCAGAGGATTCATCGTTATCATTCCATGCAATATAAGCTTTTCTGGTTTTGGTGACTGGTTCCTTGCCTTTTGATTTTGTAGCTCTATTCTTGTTTTGCAATTTGTAGCATTCTGACTTTATGTGACCAGTTTTACCACATTCATAGCATGTAATGGTCTTGTTGTCAGTAGTCTTGGAGCTAGATGGTTTTCTGAATTTGTTGTCTTTCTTCTTCAGAAACTTCTTGAATTTCTTGACAAGCAACCCGATTTCCGGCTCTTCAGATTCACTACTGGATTGATCTGAGCAGCTACCTGATTCAGTTTTCGATTGCTGGGCTTGAACCTTCAGGGATAGTCCTTTCTTTTTGCGGCTTTCCATCTCTGATTCGTCCAGTCGATGTAATTCCATCTCATGTTCTCTTAGTTTTCCAAACAAAGTTGCAGTCGTCATCTTTGCTAGATCTTTAGATTCTGCTATGGCTGTTATTTTTGGCTGCCATTCTCTGGTTAGACATCTCATTATTTTTCCAATTTGCTGTTCGTTATCCACTTGCTTTCCCAATGCATGAAGATTATTCACAATGTGTGTGAATCTGGTTTGCAGATCACTAATGGATTCGTCCCTTTTCATGCTGAATAATTCATATTCGTGCATCAGTGTGTTTACGCGAGCTCTCTTCACGTCTGTGGTTCCTTCATGTGTTTCTTGAAGAATGTCCCACATTTCTTTTGCTGACTTGCAGTTTGACACTCTAAAAAATTCTTCTGCACAAAGAGCAGATGTCTATAATGTTTTTAGCCTTAGCATTATAACCTACCTTTTTCTTGTCATCATCTGACCAGTCGACTCTAGGCTTGAGAATCATTGAGTCATTCGTTCCTGCAATCTTGGGAATATATGGACCATTTCAACAGCGTCAAGGATGTCTATTCCACTGGCTTCCAAGAAGATTAGCATCCTGTGCTTCCAGTACATATAAGCTGTTCCGTTGAAAGCTGGAGGTCTTGCTAACGATGCGCCTTCTCCCAGAAAATCGTTTGAGGCCATAGTGCTTTTATGAGTGTTACCTCTTGAAAAGTTAGGCTCTGAGGCCAATTGTTGGTATGTATGACCTCGTAATAAGCGGAATATATCAGAATGTATCAGTTCTTTATGAAATTAAATCAATTTCATACACACAGCGGAAATTAAATTGTGGCATACAAGATTAGCAAGTTTTATTAGATTGATATGAGATTAATCAAGATGCATACAAGTCAAATTATCAGATTAAACAATATTGCTTATCACAAAATATGTTTAACATGCATCTAATTTAATCACATATACAGATATAGCAATATAGTAAATCAAAGGAGTTAAGGGTTAGAGAAGATTGCACCAAGAATTTATACTGGTTCAGTTGTCAACTTGACAACCTACATCCAGTCCTGCAAATCCAAACGGATTTCAGATTTTCTTCTCCAATAGAAAGAATCAATTACAGATTGTCCAGTTTCCTCCCCGAAACCTATCTATCTTAATGATCTCTTTCCTATTGATCACCCTCTGATCCTTGTAGATACTCAGCAACCTATCACAGAATCAAAGTACAACTCTTTCTTGTTGAGCACTCTCACCCAAGAAAGTAGTCACCAGTTTCTAGCTGGATTTTCTCGCTTTCGTTTTTGTTTAAAAGAATTATTACAAACAGAATTAAGGAAGAACAAAAAGTAGTCTTCAATCTTGGTCAATGTGGCTTCTCACAATTCTGGATATTCAAAGATTTGTTTATGAGAACCCTTGTCTTTCAAGATCACTTTTCCAGCTATCTTTTTGATTGTTGATAATCCTCTTTTTCTTTTTGATCTGAAAAAGTAATCTCAGTGTATTAACCAAGTGTTATTGTATATCAAGAATATTCAAAGTATATTTCAGATTGATATCATTGTTATTGAAAGAATGATTGAAGACAGTTTATATAGTTTCTGAAAAACATATTCATCAATCGATTTACCAATCGATTTCGTAAAGTGATAAACAAGTCTAATCGATTTGCCAATCGATTATCGTGTGTCTTGTTTTTCTTGAATCTTGAAACTATATAAGCCAATCGATTTACCAATCGATTCTTTAAACAACATTTCTCAGTGATTATGTTAAGACTGATAGGAATCGATTTCGTAATCGATTGCAGATGTTATGTTCAAACTGAAATACATATCAATCGATTCCATAATCGATTTATCAAGTCTTCATAATCGATTAACAAATACTTAAAATCGATTTGGTCTCATGCTCAGAGTTCACTGGGTTTTCAAAAGGTTCTGTCAATCGATTTGCCAATCGATTGTGTTTAAGTCAGTGACTCAGCTATTTTGATACTAATCGACGTGCCAATCGATTTGTATGTATTTGTCTGAAAACGTTCTTACCTGGGATTTGGTTCAATCGATTTCCCAATCGATTTCGACCAAATTTAACTTGATTGAAATATTACAACATAGATTGTCCAATCGATTTGTATGTCACAGGAAAAGTTATTTTGCAAGTGATTTTTAAGTAGTCGATTTGCCAATCGATTACCCTTAAAACTGGGGTATCACTGTGACTTGTCCAATCGATTTCCCAATCGATGTATTTCAATCAGGTTTACTTTGTGAGATATATAATCGATTTGTCAATCGATTACCCTCAAAACTGGGGTGCTACTGACTTGTGCATTTTCAATTTCTAATTTAGTCAGTCGATTGCCCAATCGATTATACCAAAACACAAACAGTTGTGTTTCCTTACACCTTGTCATGAAATCGATTTCCCAATCGATTTGCTTTAGTCAAAAGTCAACTTTTGTTGATTTCTTGTGTTTCAAGCAACCTGTTCCAAGTGTGTAGGATTTGATTGTTGTTCCTGAAATCTTGCTCAATTCAAATATTAGATTTATCATGTATTGTATGAACATTGTTGAATTATTAATTATGTCAAAATTAGGAATCAAAGGATCAAAATCCAACAAATAAAAATAAAATAAAATTTTATCTATAAAGTAGACATCATAAGCTTTCCAAAGAGTACTCACTCACTCAATTCTGATACTTATAAGTTCCTGTCAGTTGACTATGTAGTTAAACCCAATTTTGAGTTGTTATAACATAAATTTAGGGCTATTTTGGGAAAAATATATCTTAAACATGTTCTCTTGAGAAGTATAGGGTTCATCATAGCTAGATAAATTCTCCGTCTATATACGACGAAAGCGAGGGTAATTGGGGTACCACTTACGGACGTAATTATGTCCAATCTTACCAAAATAAAGTTACTAACAAGAAGAGGGCATTAGTAAAACTAATGTAGTCTTTATGACATGCTTGTTAGGTAGAGTTTATGTCATTATATTACTCACGTCTAATGGCTTGAATATTTAGAAAGAGTTAAAACTATATATATTACATGGAAGAGAAACTCAGAAGATAAATATAGCTTTGAATTAGAATGTTAATTGATTTAGTTTCATTGATTGGGACCCACTAAGATGTAATCTCATTCAACATTATTCAAATGTTTTACAGGTAAAAAGGCTTAGATCACGAGTTGGAGAAATGAAGCATATCAGTTTACACTATAGTTTGCTTAAAATTTCTAGGGAATTATTTTGAACCATGGATGTATTATGTACTCCATATTTGTTTTGTTTTTTTTTTCTCTTCGAAGGATTAATATGTGTATCAATACATTTGCATGACTTTGTGTCAAAATTTGTATTAACTATCTCTTTTGTCGAATTATGCTATTGCTCAAGTTATATTCTAGACAATTAACTTATGGTATTACATTTTTGATATCAGAGACGGCCGAGTCGACCGTGCTGTGGGTAGTTAAAATTAGTTGTTGTTCTTGTTTTGAAACTATATATTTTCTAATTATCAATTCATGAAATATTAATTCTGATCAGCTTAATATCTGTGTTTGATATGCAGAACAATATGGAACCAGATCTAAGACCACCAGGTAGGCCTCGTAGAGGGCGGAATAATGATGAACTTTGGGAACAAATGATGCAAATGATGCAACAAAAACAACTTATGATGCAACAACAACAAGCTATTACAACTAGCATAATGAATCATCTTGTGCAATCTGTCGGACCTGCTCAACCACCGCCACCAGAGGCCTCAAACAAATTATTTTATGACTTTCACAAGTTGAAACCCCCAACTTTCCTAGGGAGCCCACTGCCATTGGAAGCTCAATCATGGTTGGATGAAATGACTAAAACTTTTCTTGTGGTGCGATGTACTGAAGAAGATAAAGTAGCTTTTGCTACTCATATGCTATAGGGAGAAGCTGAGAATTGGTGGAAGGGTGCAAAGGCATACATGATAAGTGCGGGTACACCGATGAACTGGGAGAATTTATGTACTGTATTTTTGGATAAATATATTCCTATGAGTATAAGAAAACAAAAAGAATTTGAATTTACACACCTTCAACAAGGAGACATGTCAGTTGCTGATTATGTGGCAAAGTTTGAGGAACTAGCAAGGTTTTTGCCCAAGCAGAGTACGCCCCAAATGATCGATGGAAGATAAATCAATTCGAGTGGGTTTGAATCCAGAGATTAAAAGTAATTTGGCCCAACTAGAGATAACTTCTTATGCCACATTGGTTCATAAAAGTTACATGGTAGAAGAAAGTTTACGGAGTTTAAAGGAGAACAGGCAACTTAAGTGTCAACAAAGGAGGGATGCGCCAAAGAGTAATCAGCAATTGAAGGTTAAGATGTCCCATAATAAAGGAAAACAACCCCAAAACTCATTTGTACCTCAAACGAGGGGGCCAAGGGAATGTCCTAAGTGTGGAAGATCACATCCAGGAGAATGCTTGTACGGTAAGAACGTATGCTTTTGGTGTAAGATACCGGGACACATGAGTCAAGATTGTCAACAAAGGAAAATGAAGGGGCTAACCAACTCAAATGGCCCACCCACTAAGTATGTGTTACACTTAGGTCTCAAATTAACTGAAATTACACCTCACATGGTTGTCTCTACGATGGCTGAGAGTAGTGTCGTAACCTCTTATGTTTGTAAGAGTTGTCATCTCATTGTATCTGATAGAGTCCATCCAATTGATTTGTTTTGTCTACCTTTGAAAGGAATGGATGCCATCTTAGGAATGGATTGGCTTTCAGCTAATCGTGTACTTGTAGATTGTGAAGAAAATATTTTGTATTTTCATCCTGCTAAATTAAGTAGAAATGAAACTGATTCCATTCTACTTCCTAGTGTGTCTAACCTCTTACAATGCCTATGTAGTGGGGGTCAAGGTTTTCTACTAACATCATCTTCAGATTCGAGACCTAAACTTGATGTCGTTACAATTCCAGTTGTGAATGAATTTTCAGACGTCTTCCTAGAAGATGTAATATGCATACCTCCAAAGAGGGAGATTGAGTTCTCCATAGACCTAGTTCCTGGTGCTAAACCAATTTCCATTACTCCTTATAGGATGTCACCTCTAGAGTTAAAAGAACTGCAAGTTCAATTAGAGGATCTCTTAACTAAGGGTTTTGTAAGGCCGAGTGTCTCTCCATGGGGTGCTCCAGTTTTGTTAGTTAAGAAGAAAAATGGAGGAATGAGACTTTGCATAGATTATAGGCAACTCAACAAAGTAACCATTAAGAACAAGAACCATATCCCTAGGATATATGATTTGTTAGATCAACTTGGAGGAGCCACCATCTTTTCAAAGATCAACCTTAGATTAGGATACCATCAAATTCGAATAAAGTCTGAAGATGTTCAAAAGACAGCTTTCATAACACGGTATGGACACTATGAATTTTTAGTTATGCCATTTGGTGTAACCAATGATCTGGCCGTATTCATGGATTATATGAATTGCATCTTCAGACCTTATTTGGATAAGTTTGTAGTAATCTTTATTGATGATATCGTCATTTATTCTCGAAATTTTAAAGAACATGAATTACACCTCAAGATAGTGTTGCAAATCGTTAGAGATAACAAATTGTTCGCGAAATTAAGCAAGTGTGAGTTTTGGTTAAGTTAAGTAAAGTTCTTGGGTCATGTGATTTCTCAAGGAGGTGTAACTGTTGACCCTTATAAGGTCAAAAATGTTTTGAATTGGTCTCAACCTAAGAATGTTACGGAAGTTAGAAGCTTCCTGGGGATGGCTGGTTATTATCGTAGGTTTATTAGGAAATTTTTCCCAAATAGCCTTACCTTTAACCCATCTCACTCGAAAGGATAACCCTTTTGTATGGGATGAAGATTGTGAGAAGAGTTTTCAAGAGTTGAAAACTTAACCACTGCATCTATCCTTGTGATTCCCGACTCAACCTTAGGGTTTGAAGTATATTGTGATGCATCCTTAAAAGGATTATGATGTGTGTTAACGCAGAACTGTAAAGTTGTAGCTTATGCCTCTAGACAACTAAGACCCTATGAGGAAAACTACCCTACCCATGACCTTGATTTAGCAGCCGTAGTATTTGCCTTAAAGATATGGAGATATTATTTATATGGAGCTAAATTTGAAGTTTTTAGTGGACCATAAGAGCCTTGAAATAATTGTTTGACCAAAAGGAATTGAACATGAGGCAAATCAGGTGGATGGAGTTTTTGAAAGACTGTGATATGAGTTAAAGTATCATCTAGTAAAGCAAATGTGGTTCCGCTGATGCCTTAAGTAAAAATTACTCCATGTAGCCTACATGATGGTTAATGAGATGAACTTATTAGAAGACTTTAGAAACCTTAACCTAAACATGATACCATTAGATGAAGGAATCCTATTATATGCTCTATAGAAATCTCTTCTGATCTTCGTGATAGGATTAGGGAAAGCTCAAGAGTATGATAAAGAGTTACAGTCCAAGATAACTCAATCAAACTTTTCCATCACTTTAGATGGGATCATCATATTTAGAGGAAGAATTGTGTATTTAATGCTGAAAACTTGAGAAAGATGATTTTTTGAGAAGCCTATAAAAGTGCATTATCAATTCACCCAGGTGCCCACCTAGATGTATCAAGAACCTTTAAGAAGAACTATTGGTGGATTGGGATGATAGTGACATAGCAATGTATGTTGCACAATGCTTAGTATGTCAAAGGGTTACAAATGAACACCAAAGACCCGTAGGTTTACTTCAGCCATTAGATATTCCAGAGTGGAAATGGGATAAATATATCCATGACTTTGTAATAGGGTTACCTCGTATCCAAGCAGGGTACGATTATATGGGTCATAATGGATCGACTAACTAAGTCGACCCACTTTATTCCAGTGAAAACTACCTTCAATCCCCTCAAGTTGGCTAAGATATTTATTAAGGAGATAATAAGGTTGCATGGAGTACCAACCAGCATTTGTTAGACAGGGACCTTAAGTTTACATCACAATTTGGGAAAGCATTCCATAGAGCTTTTGGAACTTGTTTGAATCTTAATACCGCTACACCACCCTCAGCCGACGCTGTCAAACTGAGAGACCATTCAAACACATTAGAGATTGCTTAGAGCTTGTATCTTAGAAGATGGGAAATGGGATACCACATTTACCTTTAGTGGAGTTTTCCTACAATAACAATTACCATTCAAGTATAGGTTATGGCATCTTACGAAGCTTTGTATGGACGTAAGTGTAGGACCCCTTGTGTTGTCAAAGGTTGGAGATTAAGGAATTAAGACAGATGTCATCAGCGAAACCACAGAAAAGATTAGATTGATAAAGATAAAATGAAAATAGCCCAAAGTCGACAAAAGGTTATGCTGACAACAGAAGAAGGCCTCTAGAATTTGAAGAAGGTGATCACATAAGTATTGGAAGAAGGCCACTATAGGTATTGGAAGATCTGTAAAGAGTAAAGAATTGATCCTCGTTTCATAGTCGTCCTTACCAATCCTCGTCGTGTAGGTCCAGTGCATACCAATTGTCTTTTACCTCATTCTTTGTAATTACACGATGTCTTCAATGTTTCTCAACTCAACCTATACATAATACCCGTCACAAACTTTACATGTTTCCATCAATGGAAACATGTACCTCACTTTGTGTAAACCGGTTTGGATTTCGAATTGTGACCGTAACTTGTAAATCATAAGACTCAATACAAAGACATTTCATTGTTGATTTCTCTGTTTCAGTTTATTTTCTTTTTAAAGATGCCACATATAACTTCGCTTCCGAAATTTTGGAGGTATCCTCACTTGTTTTATTAGGTAAGTTGCTAAATTTTGAGGACAACAAAAACTTTGCAGAACAAGAAAAGAGAAAGGAAAAGTGCAATTCTTGCAAGAAGTCAAATATTTTAAAAAATGGGCAACCACCTCCACTTCAATGAAATGATTAATTCTTAACCAAGCAAAAATATTTCACACCTACAAAATAACATTGAAAAACATAAATATATATAAAGTTGATTCAAGATTCAAGATTGGAAAAGCAAACTCTACACCTCTCTTTGCTAATTCAATTTGTGTGTGCAATTTATCAAGTAGTAACCTCCATCCAAAGACAAAAATCTATTTTATCCAGAGAGTTTATGTTTTCTACATCCTTTTCTATACACAAATAAATCCAAACAAAGACATATTTGTTCCATACCTTTGAGATATCTTAACTTTTCTTTCTAAATAAAGTCTTTCCTTGTTATATTAACGGAGTTCCAAATTTCAAATACAAACTTCTTAAAATTCTTTATGTTTCATCCATCCATTAATAAAGAAAAATGGTTTGAGACTCTAACTAATGTTCCTAGATGTAGTCCAAATTAGGACGGGTTTGAAATGTCTCTATCAACCACGTATTGATATTGTTTGGTAACATCAATAAATTAGTTTATAAACTTGTTGGATTAAATGAAATGTGTTTAGTAAACAAGTTTTTTCATCAGCTTATAGCTTATTCTGATACGCTATTTTAAGTAGTGTTTAAATTTATGACATTTTATATTTTCTTTCAGTTATAATCTTATTATTTTATTTTTATTATTTTTTTATCTTTATGTAATAAAAAATAACTCTCCCACTCACTCACCACTCTATCACCCACTTGTACACATAACATGCTTCACATATATCTTCCTATCAGTGAACAGAGCTAAACTCAGTTTTCTTTAATTCCTTGCTAAAATAACTATAAAAAAAAGATGAACTTTCATATTATTCATCTTATAAGAAATTTACAGACACAAATTACAAAGTATACATTGCCATATTTATGATTAAGGTATTGCGATAAAGTTAAATTCATTTTTTATGTCAATTGTAAACATGAAATGAATCGCATTACCTTTACGATTACTATTTATAAACATGGAGTTTGCTAAACTTTTAGATAATTCTTCAAATTTATGTTTGTATAGAAATAAATAAATAAAAAAGTAAATGAATGCATGGTTCAGTTTTATTTTTTTATTTTTATTTTATTTTAGAGTTTTGTTGCTTTTTTTAATTATGTCCTTTTATATTGTTAAAAGCTAAATTTATCAAATACTTTAAATTCAATTAATTAGTTTTCAGTTATAAGGCATCAGTTATGTGCTCATTATTATTCCCCATATGTTAAAATATTGAGGTAACATAAAAAAGAAAAAGTTAGAATTTAAATTTAATTCTTGAGAAACTTACCATACCACTAATTCATATATGTTTGCTTCTCGTAAAATGATATCTTTATATTGCTCGTCTACATTACTTGTGATGTTATTATAGAAAAGACCATGCCACAAATTGTATTAAATGAGATTTTATCACATTCACTTATAATTCATTAATACCTAATCAATGGTAATTTTATCACTTTAACTTATAATTCACTTATTATAGAAAAGACCATACCACAAATTGTCTAAATGAGTAGTAGTTCTTCATAAACTCAAGCACAAATCTTCATAAACGACCATTGAAAATCACACATTTTACAATCCTATAAGGATACGTAATATTAAATTATTAGTTTTTCAAGAACTATACCAAAATTTTCAGCGATGGCTAAGAAAAATCGTATTTTGAGCAATTTATAGGGATGCTTGAATATTAGATTTTCATGAACTATATTGCAATGATCTTCATCAACAATTAACAAGAAGAATGCATTCTTTGAACAATCCTTCCAATATGCTATTTATTTTTAGTTAACTATATCACAATGATCTTCATCAACAATTATCAAGAATAATTCATTCATTGAGCAATCCATCAAGGATGTTTTTGAAACAAATATTCAAAGTATTTAAACAACAAAATACACCGGGGCTAGCTGACAATAAGTGGTACATGGACCCATCAAAATAAAAGTCTAGCTGACAATATGAGGTATAGGTACATCCACAAGAGAAAGACATCCAAATTGAAATAAATACATCCACAAGAGAAAGACGTCTATCCCCTATACAACCATCTAATCTGATCATGTTTAAAAAACTATACAACCCAGGTAATCTCCACGCTCCCCGCAAGATCCATCTGACACAACACCAATCAGGTATGTCTAACTACGTGTCCATCTCTAGGGCACTACCCGGGTAGGACGATCCTGGTTCTCATATGAGGGCAAAACCTAGATATCCACAATAATTGTAAAGGTCACCAACCAAAATTAACAAATGTCACTTAGCATTTAAATTTTAAATGCACAAGATAACATTTCATCTTAGCATACTCCTTGAAAAGGTTTTCATATGTCAAACATGCATAAACAAGTTGAAAAATGAATTTTTTAACACAACTACACGGTCGTATTCAAATACACCATCCATGTATTCAAATACAATACTATTTCAGAAGTCAGTAGCAAAATCAACACAACTGTATTCGACTACAGCTTCCTTGTAGCCGAATACAAGTGCAAAAATAGTGAAAAATCAGCAAAATTGTATTCGACTACAACATCCTTGTAGTCGAATACAAATGCTAAGTCAGTAGCAAAACCAGAACAACTGTATTCGACAATAACCTACTTGTATTCGAATACAACATCAGAAAAGTGAAGAATTCAGTTTTTAAATGGTTTCGCAATCAATCAACACTTACACACAAATCCAAACAATCACATTTACCAATTACGCCACAATCACAACAACAACTGATCATACATATATAATCATCACAATATATCAAACATGACCCGTGTGCCAAGCACCCTAATGCAATGCGTATATGTCAAACTGTATGAATTCTGGAATTCCAACTAAAACCCTCCTCGAAGGAGCGTAAATCATAATTGTACTACCTATCACACACCAGTACTAATTACCGATGTGCCACCTATCACGGGTCAACCTGATTTACTAAAAAGCGTAAATCGTAAACGTACTGCCTATCACAGACCAATACTGTTTATCGAGGTGCCACCTATCACGGGTCAACACGATTTACTAAAAAGCGTAAATCATAAATGTATCGCCTATCACATATCAGTATTGTTTACCCAAGTGCCACCTATCACAGGTCAACACCATCTACTAAAAATGTGCAGTCTATCACAGACCTACACGACGCGAAAATCCCTGCAAGGATAAGATGAACCAACAGATCACATGACATCATCTCGTGGCCCATCACGGTCACCACTATCACCATGGCACCATCGCGGTCACTATGTACTATGAAATCCATGAGCATACTCTGACTCTTTCCACAACAATTATTAAGTAAATGCAGATATTAAAAGATTCCCCATTTTTAATACTCATTTAACACTAATGATTTTCAAATTCAACACAGAGCATACTCAAACATATATTTTCCACCACCACACATCAAATTTGATCCAAAATTCACATTAAATTCGATCAATTCAAATTCCACAAAAACCACACCAATCTCAATCTTCAATCACCCATAAATTTCCACAAAATTCAAACATAACTCATGCCAAATTAATTTTCACAAAACCACACCTCAAACACCAAATTTATTTTCCTCAAAAAGACACATAATCGCATTGAATTCATTTTCTACAAATTCACGCATCAAATTTCTTTCCCATAAAATCACAAATAATGCCCTAAACGAAAATTAAAAGTTTGGAAGGAGCTCTTACCTTAACGGTAGCTTTAACGAGCGATTACGGTACCGCGATCAATTCCGATAAAATCTCCGCTCGTGTCGTCGCTTCAAAAGTTAGTTCACTAGCTCCGTAGCGGGAAGATGAGCAACTTTATCTTCTATCTCTTTGCAAAATAAAGCTTAGATCTAGAAGAAATATGGAGGTTTGTGTTTGACGGTTTTGAAAACCCCTAGCCCAGTTTCCTTCGTTTTCGAATCAGGGAAGAAGAAGAAACTTTTCTTTCTCACCCACCTTGGATTTCTTTTCTTGAAGCAAAAAGAAAACAAAATAAAGCAAAAGAGATGAAGGGATAATGGATTTCGCTAGGCAGGGAGAGGAAGAAAGGTTATGCGTTTTTCTTTCTTCTGTTTCCTTTCTTTTCCTTTTTCCTTTTCCTTCATTTTTTCCTTTCCAACACACCTATATATATATATATATATAACCAAACAAATATCTAAATATCTAGATATTTTAGATATTTATAAAAATAATCATTTCCACATCACCTCCCATCACTTCTTAAACCATTTTGATAAAAATATCTACTCTCGTCGCAACTCAATTGATAGATAAAATTTTCAGCAACCCGAGATATTTTTAACAAAACTGCCCGGTATTAAATTCTTCGTAACATAAATAAATTATTCTTCGACAAAAGATTCACCGTACTTAATCTAATTTATTTATCGAAGAATAATTTTAATCGGGGAATCAAAATATATTTTTGGGCATTTAACTCACAAAATATCAATTACTTGGCTAAAAAGCCTCAGAGTTCATTACCAAGTTACACCAAAATACTTAAATTAGAATTTAAAACTATGGGTCTTACAGGGTGTGTGGCGCGCATCAAAATACATTAAAACACATTTTTCTCGCTTTCTAGGTATCTTTTTTTACTATTGGGAACTTTGGAGACTTGTGCCCTAGCATATAAACTCAAAGACGATCGTTTCTAACACCATTGGAGCAGTTTTATCAAGAATCATTCATGAAATCTTTCTTGTAATTATTCTCTAATATCTATCTTTTTTATGAGTAATTAAACCCTATTTGTTAGGGATGTGTAATAAGATGAAATCCTTATTTTTCTGATTTGATTTCTAGTTATATGAATGAGTTTATTGAATTATTTTTCTCATCTTTGTGCTTAATGCTTTTTATTTCTTGATCAACATTAAAATGTTATAAGATTCGTATTTTAAAACAAAAGTGGACTTTACGGATGCGTGAGATGAGAAATTCATGAATTTGTAGTCTAGGGATAAATGCAGGTAATGAAACCAATTAAATTAGTTGCAAAGACAATAGTTTAACAACAGAATTCCTGTACGGTAAGGCCTAATTTATTGATCAACATTAAATTAGGGGTTACTTTGGAATTAAAGGTTTTGTCACTAAGACATTACAGAAAGAATAATAAAGAGAGTTCAGTAATAATTCAATAAAGGAATTCAGTAACTTGGATCAAATTAGACATCAAGGTTGAATTTGAAGTGAAATTCATCTCTGACATTTTTCTTAGTATAAGGGATCAATTTTATTACCATTGTTAATTTTAAATATTATTACAATCAATTCAGAAACTTTTTGTTCAGTTTTAGTAATTAAATATAATTCAATAGTAAAACGTAATCCTTGAGTTCGACACTCGGTACTACCGTTTTAATTATTACTTGCAACGACTCAGTACACTTGCTGAAATGCTATCACACCCCTTTGAGTGCGGAAAACTTGTAAAGCATTATCAAATAAATGTGATTATTATTCAATTACCAAACAGATTATTTATATATGTAAAAACATAAATGAATATTACTTACGTATCTAAGATATTCTTTATATCCAATTGATTGTTATAAAGATCGTACAGTGGATCTAATTAGTATATAATTTTAGAGGTGGCACTGATGGAAAACAACACCTAATGTTGCCTACAACAACAAAAATTTTGTTGGAAAAATTTGTTTACACAACTGATAAAGTATCATAAATTAAAAAGATATAGATAAAGAATATCTAAGTATCCTGAATTATATATATATATATATATATATATCAAGAAACAACTTATCATTCTCTTTATTTTCTAAAAGTATATCAACGAAATATTTTTTTACTTTAATTGGATCTAGTTTAGACAAGGATAGCTTATGCGGAGATAAGAATGAAAATCTATCTGTCAATTTGCACATGCACACTAACTTTTCATACATATACCTTCAATGAGAATATAAAATTAGATTAATTACCAATAAATGTGGCAGTGATGCAATTAAAAGTAATTTTTATCTTAAATAAAATATTTTACATTACCTAACTTATATGCTGATGATAGTTGCACTTAGCTCATTATGATTGAGAAGTATCAAGTAATTCTTCATACTCATCTCTGTAAATGCTTTTCTCCATGTGTATGATACATGCAACATTGCTATCTATATTCATTTTTGCTTGTATGTCAAGACACAATCCAAATCGAGAAAGGTGTTGATGACTTATTTTAGGAGCAAGAACTGATTTTCCACGATCCAGTTTTTGAATTTTGGCAGGTTTATTTTTACAACGAACCTGCATTTGCGGTGTGGCGAATTTCTAGTAGATTTAGGAGAAACATATTTAGGATTAGGAGAAGCAGATGGATCTTTGGCAGATTTATTTTAGGAGAAGCAGCTAAATAAATTAGTGATTGAATAAATATCTTACCACGAACCTGCATTTGCGGTGCACTGGGTTTATTTTTTGAATCAACTTTCTTAACATTTTCGGCAGGTTTTGCTTGAATCTGAAAAAATGAAGTTGATTAGTTTGTTAGTTAATCATTTTATATACAATTGATGTATATGTCAAACCTTTTTTTGGTGAAGTGACTGACTCGTTGTGAGGAATCTTCTTATCATTCCCTTTAGACTTTGTAAGAATCTTAATAATGTGAAATTAAAGTTAACAACGGAAAAATCAGAAATTAAACATAATCAATCATAATCACACAATTAAACATACGTAGCAATTAAACATACCATATCTATTTTCACTCTCTAGTTGTATTTCATGTTGACACTCCAGAAGTTGCTTTTCCTTATTCTTTTTCACCAAATATGCAACTTGCTCTGTTAGTATTTTCAACTTATCTAGTACTTCCTCATTAGATGGATTTGTGCGCTTCTCATGTCAAAAATAGCTTTTTGGAGTTACGCCAAATCCTTTACCCCTCACACGGCCAGAATATTCAGGAACATTAAATACCTTACCAAGTATGTCCCTGCAACTAACTTGTTTATTCTCTAGATTTTCAGAAAATTGTTCTAGATTCTCCTAAAATACATGTAGTATTAAAAAGATAAGTTCAATATCATTTTTAAAGGACAATATTAAAAAATATTAAAGTGATAATATACTTACACATTGTTCTATCACTTGTTGAACATTTTCATTATCAACTATTCCATCCTTATTCAAACGAGCCTCATTCCACAAAATATGACGACCTAATGGTTGATCGGATTTCGTCTCTTCAAGCTATTCGCTAAGACATAAACAAAATATTAGTTAGAAACTATAGTTTATAATCTACAACATTGTATAAAAGTGATGTTTACTTACAATTTTTTGCTCTAAACGTGCATACCCATATGCAATTTTTTGTATGGATGCATTGGATTTTTTGCTCTCTTGCAATTTGCCGTACTTATACTCTATATAAAAATAATAACGATCGTGTAAAAAAATACACTACGAATATGAATAAAACACACAAATACTAATAAATTAATATTACAACAAAAGGGGGGGGGGTATGCACATTTAGCTACAAACGTGCTCCATTCTTCATTTGATATGTAGTGTTTGTATATTTTCAGAGCTTCAACATTCAAATTTCCATCATGATCTCTTAAGTTGCAATTTGACAAATGAGATCTAAATCCTCTGTGTATTTTTCCGGCAACTCTAAGCACATAATTGTTTTGCACATCATCAACGTTAAAAGCTGACTACAAACTAAATAAAGATAGAGTTTGAGTAAAATTATTTCAATGGAAAAAATTCTAAGTAACAAAAAAATGGAGTAAAAAAGTTACTTGTATATCATTCCACAATATATCTTTAGCATCCTTCAAAGCTTTATCTCTCCAATCATCAATTGTTATTGAGATATTTTGAGGAACAACTGCACCAATGTAACTTACCATCATTGAACTGTTGGACTCAATTGGCTGGCCACTTTGATTCCATCCCACCTAATAAAGTCATAGAGTAAGTGCATGCTTTCAAAAAAAGAAACAAAATAAATTCTAAACAAAGTATAGTATACCTAAAATTTAATTCCATTACTTCTTGCTTTGATGATCTTTTATATAATAGTTGCCCCATGTTTAACTTCGTTTTCATAACTCTTAGTATTGACAACTTCATTATTTTGACGATCTAAATCATTATTGGAATCCATTTATCTACACACTTCACACAATATAATTATAAGTTTAGTAGAAGTTCAACAAGTTCAACATGCAGTAGTCTAAGTAGCAGTATAAGTTCAACATGCAATTTAGTGACAACAACAAATTAATAAATACAATACTTGACAACAACAATCACTGAGTTTAGGGTTACGACTTCGCTTAAGTAGAAATGACAAGGAACAACGAGAAGAGGGTGCACTAGTTAGAAAAGTATCAGTAGGATTCGTATGGAGAGGGTTCGTAGGGATAGTAGTGAAGAGGGTTCACACTAGGGAGAAGAGGGTCAGTAGGGTTCGTTTGGAGAGTAACGAAGATGGAAAGTACGTAATGAAAAGGAAAATGAGGAGATTTCGCACTGCCAAGTTCGTAGAGAGAGTACGTAATGAAGAGGAAAATGAAGCGGTTTCCTAATATCAGTTTACTTTAAAACCCTTTTACAGCGCTTGTCCAAAAAACACTTTAAAAGACCTAATCTATTACAACACTTCCACAAAAAGCGCTTTAAAAGACTATATAAAAAGCGCTTTAAAAGATTGTATAAAAGGCGCTATATGAGCCTTTTACAACGCTTATGGACAAAAAGCGTTGTAAATGATTTGTAGTTTACTTTTTAAATGTCTTTTACAGAGCTTATAGAAAAAGCGCTATAAATAATTTGCAATTTAATTTTTAAAAGCCTTTTACAACGCTTATGGACAAAAAGTGTTGTAAATAATTTGTAATTTAATTTTTAAAAGTCTTTTACAGCGCTTATGGACAAAAAGCACTGTAAAATTGCAAGTTTATGTTCCGTTCAGTTCAAGTTAAATATGTTAAATTATAATTTTAGTTCAGTTTCTATAAAATGCTAAATAATTATTTAAATACCTATATATCAATGCTAAATTACAATTTCAATTCAGTTTCTGTAAAATACCTATATTTGGATTTTTTTTCTTCCAAATAATTAGTTAAATACCTATATATCAATGCTAAATTACATGATCAATTCAAATTGGGATCAGTTCAAGTTCAAGGAAAATACCCAGCCAAATATAGCTTTTCCAAGTTCAAGTTTAATATAAGCAGAAAATCAATTTAAGCAGAAAATCAAATACAGTTCAAGCTAAATGCTAAATGCTCAATTTTGGCAGGTCAAACAAATTGCTAATTATAAATTACATGAAATTAGTTCTGGCAATTCAAGTTACATAAACTTAGTATAAATTACATGATGAATTCAGATTACATGGCTTATATAAAACTCTTCTTCTTTTCCTGGTGGGATTCACATTTTTTTGTCCCTTAATGATACAAAATGATGGATTAATCCAAATTCCCTCATCATGATCATCTCTAAGATATAAACCATCATCAGTTGAATCAATTTCATGTGGTTGTGATTTCGCAAAGAAAAGATCATTACCAACATCTTCATCGTTATTGTTATCATCACTTATTTTATTGGTCAATAGTACAATGGACCATTTATCATCAATAAGATCAGTGACAAAGAAAACTTCTTGACCTTGCGGCGTTAAAATAAAAGGCTCATATTTGTACCCCACCCTATTAAAATCGACAAGCAAGAAACTTGACTCATCAATCCGAACGCCAATATTATCTTTGACCCACTCGCAACCAAATATGGGAACATGAAGCATTGTGTAATCTAACTCCCATATGTGCTCGATAACCTTAAATTATGATAGATTTACATATATTGGGTTTTTGTCTTTTGCACTTGAGATATGCATTGCTTCAGCTACGAGAGTGACTTTACTATTTTGCGTAGTGGTTTGATCATCTTGTTTTTTGGTATAAAATGTGTAGCCGTTAATTACATAATTGATGTAAGAAAAGACATGTAAACTCGAACCATTTGCTAGCTACCTCAATCCTTGTGAAATTGAATCGGGGTCTATATCAAAGTTTGAGTTAATGTGATTTTTTAGCCATGTTATAAAACTTCAATTGTGCTCTTGTGTTATCCAATTTTGATTCCTATTCATGTTCAAACTAGATAACTGATCCATGTGTATTGTAACATACAGTTGAACTTTATCATCATTGTGTAGAACATACAATTGTGCCTGCTCCCTTTTTGTCCTTGATATAGTCATTACTCTCTTTCCAATTATCTTTTCTCCTGTTATTCTTCTTGAATGACTTGACTTGGGAAGCCCTATGGATTCAACATTGGATAGATATTCTGTACAAAATTTAGTAGCTTCTTCGACAATGTATCATTCAACAATACAACCTTCTGGTCGACTTATACTTTTTACGTACCCTTTTAATAGTTTCATATATCGTTCTATCAGATACATCCATCTCATATAAGTTGACCCACAAAGTTGTGTCTCCTTAAAAAGATAAATAGTAAGGTGAACCATTATATCAAAAAGCGAGGGTGGGAAATACATTTCAATCTCACACAAAGTAACAACAATTTCTCTCTGCAATGTCGGTAATTATTGAGGATCGATCACTTTACTACAAAATTCCCTGAAGAAGAAACATAATTTAGTTATGGCTTGTCGAACTTTTTCTGGTAAAATGGAACGTATACCTATTGGTAGCAAATGCTCCATTAGAACATGACAATCACGTGTCTTCAAACCTTTGAACTTGAGGTCTTTCATACAAACTAAATTTTTAATGTTTGAAGAGTATCCTTGTGGACCTTAACTTCATGTAGAAATTTACATAAAACAATTTGTTCCTCTCTAGATAGAGTGTGAGCAGCTGGAGGTAGATATGTGCGATTTCCTTTCTTTACGGGACCCAATTCATTTCCAATTCCCATATCGACCAAGTCCAATTTCTTGGAACATTAAGTAACGTACCAATAACACTATCAAATACATTTTTTTTCAATATGCATCACATCGAGAAAATGTCTTATATACATTGACTCCCAATATGGCAATTCAAAGAAAATTGACTTTTTCTTCCACCCAGTTTTGACAAGCTCTCCTGTAAAAGGTTTTCCAAATTTATTGGTCAAACCTTGTAATTTTTCTAATATTTGATATCCAGTCGTTGGTAAAGGAGCAATACCTTCCTCAGATTTTCCATTGAATGCATTTCTCCACCCACGATACTGATGACTAAAATGTAAAAATCTACGATGTCCAAGAAATACATTCTTCTTACAATGTTTCAACCGCATCCAATTTGTACTCTCTTCACATATAGGGCATGCACACTGACCTTTAATGCTATATCCTAATAAATTACCATATGTTGGAAAATCATTAATTGTGCTGAACAACATTGCCCTCAAATTGAAACATTCTTTCCTATACCCATCATAAACTTCCACATTTGTCTCCCACATATTTTTTAAATCTTCAATTAAAGGAGTCAAGTATACGTTGATATTATTCATCGATTGTTTGGGTCCAGAAATTAATAGAGACAACATCATAAACTTACGCTTCATACATAACCATGGAGGTAGGTTACAAATCAACAAAATCACCGGCCACATGATGTGTGAGATGCTTTGAAGACCATGTAGATTCATTCCATCAGTAGAAAGTGTAAGTCGTAGATTTCTTGACTCTCTCCTGAAATTAGATGCGCTTAAATCTTGGTATTATAGGAAAATACCACACAAATTTTGTTGGATTAGATTCTTTCTTCTTATATCGAGAGACATTGCATTTCATACATGCCTTTAGTAATTCATATTCGTTTCAAAATAAAATGCAATTGTTAAGACACACATAAATCCTTTCATAACTCATGCCAATAGAGCACAAAATTCGTTTAGCCTCGTAGGTTCGAATGGGAAGTTCATTATCATGTGGCAACATATCTTGTAGATGTGTTAATAATTATGTGAAGCTTTTATCAGACCATCCACTAATCGCTTTTAAGTTGTACAACTTTAATATCACCTACGGTCTTGTGAATTTAGTACAACCATTATATAATAGTTTCTCTGCATCACTCAACAAAATTCTCAAATATTTTAGGACAATCCCAAAGATCTTTTTCAACTGCTTTTACAATCTCCTCAACTCGGTCCCGCTCATATGTATCTGTGTTGAAATCATTTGAAGCATATGTCGAACCATTCTCAAAATTAGTGTTCTCTTTTATTTTCTCACCAAGTCTTATCCAACATGTATAGCTTTGATCAATTCCATGCCATACTAAATGTCCTTCCAATTGATCTGCTTTAACACATTTTCCAAATCAACATTTTAAACAAGAACCAATGATTCGATTTGGATCTTTTGCATTCTTCACTGCAAACTCAACAAACTCCTTCAATCTATTTTCATACACTTTTGACAATCGATTGGCAGACATCCATTTCCGGTTCATTTTATATGACCTATATAAATGCAGAGTTACACAAATGATAAGCTACTGATAACATTATACCAATCTATAGTATATATAGTCTAATATTGGAAAATGGAAATCAAGGTCCAAGGTTATGGATACAAGTCTGATTTCAAAATAGACCAGATCAAACATATTTTTAAAAACAGAACATATTTGATATGATTTATCAGGTAACAATTTATAAGATATATCAAGGTTATGCCATATACTACCATGTAATATTTTATATGATTTATCAGGTAATAATTTATCAGTTTTAGTGACAATAAAAAATTAATAAATACAATAATTGAGACTACAATCACTCAGTAGAAATGAGCGCGCAATAGTGGAGTAGTAGATGAGGGTTCAACGAGAAGAGGGCGCACGATAGAGGAGGATTCACACATTAGAGGAGAGGAGAGTTTGTAGGGTTATGGAGAGAATGTATTAAATATGTGTTTATTTATTTAGAGGGAATGATTTTTATCAAATACACACCATTTTACAACACTTATATAAAAAACGATCTAAAAGTCCCTGGAATTATGTGAATATACAAAGCGCTATAAAAGCATTGTAAATATAATTTGGGAGCGCTATAATTTACAGCCCTTGTATACAAAGCGCTCTAAAAAGCGATGTAAATATTATTTGAGTGCACTATGTAAGACTAGTAGTTTTAAATTCTAATTTATGTATTTTGGTATTGAACTCTGAGGCTTTTTAGCCAAGTTATTGATATTTTGTGAGTTTAATGCTCAAAAATATCTTTTGATGCCCCGATTAAAATTATTCGTCAATAAATAAATTAGATTAAGTACGGTGAATCTTTTGTTGAAGAATAATTTATTTATGTTATGAAGAATTTAATACCGGGCAGTTTTGTTAAAAATATCTCAGGTTGCTAAAAATTGTATCTGTCAATTGAGTTGCGACAAGAGTAGATATTTTTATCAAATGGTTTGAGAGGTTATGGGAGAAATGGTAATTTTGATAAATATATATGTGTGAGAAGAAAGAAAAGGAAAGGAAAGAAAATAGAAGAAAGGAAAAACAAAGGAAAAGGAAAAGGAAAGAAAATGAAAAAGGAAAGAAACCGTTTCCTCTCCCTATTACTCGCAAACCCATTTTTGTTCTTTCTTCTTCTTCATCTTCTTTGCTTCCTTTTGCTTCAAGAAAGGAAACCCAAGACTTGGTGGGTTAGAAAACAAAGATTTCTCAGCTTCATTCTTCTTGTGTTGATTCGAAAACGAAGAAAAACAGTGTTAGGGGTTTCAAAACCGTCAAACATAAACCCTCATGTTTCTTTTAGATCTAAGCTTCGTTTCGAGAAGTGATAGAAGGGAAAGTTGCTCACCTCCATGCTACGGAGCTAGTGAACCAACTTTGGAAGCAACGACTCGAGCAGAGATTTTACCGAAATTAGTTGTGGCGCCATAATCGCTCGTTAAAGCTATCGCTAAGGTAAGGGCTCCTTCAAAACTTTTAGTTTGCATTTAGGGACTTATCTGTGGTTGAGTGGAAATGAAATTTGTTAGGGTTGAAGTGTAGATTTGGGGAAAATGAATTTAATGCTTTTATGGGTGAAATTTTAGAGTTTGGTTTTTGGTGATATTGATGAGTGTTTTGAGGAAATGAAATTTGATGTGTTTGAGTGGTGGGTTGTGATGATTTGTGTTTTGTCGTGTTTGACGTGCTCATAATTAAGATTATAAATTTTGAGATGTGTTTGTGTGGATTTTGTGGAAAAATGAATTGATGTGATTTGGTGTGAATTGTGGATTAAATTTGAGAATATGTCTGAGTATGCTCTGTGTGGAATTTAAAAATCATTAGAGTTAAATGAGTATTAAAAATGGAGAATCTTTTAATATCTGCGTTTACTTAATGATTGTCGTGAAAATCGTTAGAGTTAAATGAGTATTAAAAATGGGGAATCTTTTAATATCTGCATTTACTTAATGATTGTCGTGGATAGAGTCAGAGTATGCTCATGCATTTCATAGTACATGGCGACCAGATGGGCCATGGTGATAGTGGTGACTGGATGGGCCACGAGATGATTCCATGTGATTTCTTGGTTCATCTTATCCTTGCGGGGATTTGTCGCGTCGTGTAAGGTCTGCGATAGACTACACATTTTTAGTAAATCGCGCTGACCCGTGATAGGTGGCACCTCGGTAAATAGTACTTCGGCCTGTGATAGGCGGTACATATACGATTTAAGTTTTTAGTAAATCATGCTGACCCGTGATAGGTAGATCCTCGGTAATTTAGTACTTTGGCCTGTGATAGGCGGTACAATTATGATTTACGGCCCTTCGAGGAGGGTTTTGGTTTGGAATTTCGAGTCCATGCGTTTTGGCATATACGCATTGCATTAGGGTGTTTGGCACGCAAGTCAAGTTTGATTCAAGATTATGATTGAGTGTTTGAACTCAAGTGGTTGTTGTGGTTGTGCTATAATTGCTAAGTGTGAATGTTTGGGATCTGCGTGTAAGTGTGATTGATTGCAAAACCTTTTCTAAACTCAAGTTCTCATGGTGATTGTGCTATAATTGCTAAGTGTGAATGGTTTGGATTTGTGTGTAAGTGTGATTGATTGCAAAACCTTTTCGAAACTCAAGTTACCATGGTGATTGTGCTATAATTGCTAAGTGTGATTGATTGGATTTGTGTGTAAGTGTTGATTGAATTCGAAACCCTTTTAAAAGCTGAATTTTGCTCTTTTCTGCAGTTTTCTGATGTGTATTCGAATACAAACATCCTATTTTTCCTACTGACTTATGTGTAGTCGAATACATAAGGCTGTATTCGAATACAGAGATGCTGTATTCGATTACGATAGTGCAGTTTTATTTAAAACTTTATTTTTCAACTTTGTTTATCCATGTTTGGCATATGGAAACCCTTTTAAGGTGCATGCTAAGTTGAAAGGTTATTTTGTGCATTTAAAACTTAAATGTTATGTGTTAATTGTTAATTTCAGTTGGTGACCTTTACAACTATTGTGGAAATCTGGGCTTTGCCCTCAGATGAGAATCAGGATCTTCCCATCGGTTACTACCTTGTGGATGGGAATGTATTTGACGTATAGGGACTAGATGTCTTTCTTATTTGGGTTGTGTTTATTTTAATTTGGAAGACTCTACCTATACCAATATTGTCAGCTTGACATTTTATTTTGATGGGTTCCATGTACCACTCTTTGATGGGATGTGGGGAGTTAAAATTCTTGGGCAATGCTTTTGTATAGGTGTCTGCCGAGAATACCCCAGGGGTATGAGCTATGTTTGATAGGCCTCATAGCCCCGGTGTATTTTGATGTTTGAATACTTTGGATTTTTATTTCAAAAACTATTCCGCTGCATGTAAATGTTGTTGACTTTTGTCGTTGTGTTACGACTTAAATATTTATCCAAAAGTATTTCCTTCTTTATTTCTTTGTTTTTATGAATTTGTTTTGAAAAAAAAAATACACTCGCGCTGTTAAAAATCGGGGTGTTACACGCTATACTTTACAACGCTTATATCCAAAGCGCTATGTGACCCTAGAACAGCGCTTTCAGCAAAAGTGCTGTAAATATTAGGACCCTATATGACCTTACAACAATGCTTTTGTGAAAGTGATTGTCAGAAAAGCGTTGTTTTATCCTCTGTTAATTTTAAAATATTATACAACACAGCGCTGTTAGTTAAAAAAGCGCTGTAAAATGCGCGCTACCAAATGATAAATTTGGCGTAATGACAACACACGATTTCACGTTATAAACAAATATAAACTGTTGGTTTAATATCGAATCGTTCAAATTACACAACAAATTTTCTAAAAATAATTAAATTTAGTCGTAGATTTAGATTGGACAATTAAAGCGTGACAATGTGCGTAATCCAAATCCACTAAACCTAGAGCTCACCTATTCCTAAACTCAATTGAATTTTGGTCACCAAAGCAAAAGACAAACACCAAAATAAAATGTACTCTTCACACTAAATTGTTTCTCTTATTTTTTTTAAAGTTTCATCTCTATCACCTTTCTCATTGGATTAACATTTAGGTCATTTTCATCATTCTTCGACTTATTCTAATGCATAAATGGTTTTTAACCAATCATGTGCATCCAATAAGTGTGTGTTTTTGTTATTGGATTAAAATTTAGGACATTTTCATCATCCTTTGATTGAATCTAATCCATTTAGGGTTTTTAACCAATCATGTGCATCCAATAAGTGAGTTAGTGTCATTGGATTAACATTTAATTCATCTTCGTCCTCCCTAGGCTTATTCTAATCCACTTTGATTGTTTAAACAATCTTTTGCATATAATAAGTGTGTTGGTGTCAATGGATTAACAATTAGGACATTTTCATTATCCTTCGACTTATTCTAATCCATTTAAGGTTTTCAACCAACCTTGTGCATCTAATAAGTGCGTTTGTGTAATTTTATTAAAATTCAGGTCATTTTTGTCATCCTTTGACTTATTCTAATACATTTAGATCAATTAGTGAGTTTATGCCATTAGGTTAACATTAACGTCAATTTTGTCCTCCATACGCATATTCTAATCCATTTTGACTGTTTAACCAATCTTGTGCATCGAATAAGTATGTTTGTGTCATTGGATTTACATTTAGGTCATTTTTGTCTTGCTTAGGTTTAATTTAAAACATTTTGGTTGTTTAACCAATCTTTTGCATCATATAACACGTATGTGTGTTTGGATTAACATTTAGGTCACTTTTGCCCCTCTTGGGTTATTCTAATCCATTTTGGGTTTTTAACCAATCTTTTGCATCCACTAAGTTCGTTTGTGGCATTGGATTACCATTTAGGTCATTTTCGTCATCCTCCGACTTACTCTAATGCATAAAGGGTTTTTAACCAATCATGTGCATCCAATAAGTGTGTTTCTGTCATTGGATTTAAATTTAGGACATTTTCGTCATCCTTTGGCTGAATCTAATCCATTTTGGGTTTTTAACCAGTCATGTGCATCCAATAAGTGCGTTTGTGTCATTGGATTAAAATTTAGGTCATTTTAGTCATCCTTCGACTTATTCTAATCCATAAAGGGTTTTTAACCAATCGTGTTCATCCAATAAGTATGTTTTTGTCATTGGATTAAAATTTAGGACATTTTCATTATTCATTGATTGAATATAATGCATTTAGGGTTTTTAACCAATCATGTGTATCTAATAAGTGCGTTTGTGTCATTGGATTAATATTTAGGCCATCTTCGTCATCCTTAGGCTAATTCTAATGCATTGAGGGTTTTCAGCCAATCTTGTGCATCCAATAAGTGCGTTAATGTCATTTGATTAATATTCTATTCATTTTTGTACTCCATAGGCTTATTCTAATCCATTTTGATTGGTTAAACAATCTTTTGCATCTAATAAGTGTATTTGTGTCAATGGATTAACATTTAGGACATTTTCATCAACCTTCAACTTATTCTAATCAATTTTGGGTTTTTAACCAACCTTGTGCATCTAATAAGTGCGTTTGTGTCATTTTATTAAAATTCAAGTAATTTTCGTCATTCTTTGGCTTATTCTAATCCATTTAGGTCAATTAGCAAGTTTGTGTCATTAGATTAACATTTAGTTCATTTTTGTCCTCCCTACGCTTATTCTAATCCGTTTTGGCTGTTTAACCAGTCTTGTGCATCCAATAAGTCCATTTGTGTCATTGCATTAACATGTAAGCTATTTTCGATGTCCCTAGGCTTAATCTAAAACATTTTGTGTCATTAGATTTACATTTGTGTCATTGCATTATGTTACACATCGATTTTTAACATCGCGAGTGTATTTTTTTTTTCAAAACAAATTCATAAAAACAAAGAACTAAAGAAAGAAATACCTTTGGATAAAGTTTAAGTCGTAACACAACGACAAAAGTCAATTGTATTTACAAGCCGCAAAAATAGTTTGGAATAAAAATCCAAAGTATTTAAAACAGCAAAATGTATCGGAGCTATGAGACCTATCATACATAGCTCATACCCCTGTGGTATTCTTGGCAGACACCTGTCCAATATCATTTAGATTTCAATGCGTAAAATAACCTTTCAACTTAGCATGCACCTTGAAAGGGTTTTCATATGCCAAACATGCGTAAACAAAGTTGAAAAATGAAGTTTTAAACAAAACTACACTGTCGTATTCGAGTACAACATCTCTGTATTCGAAAACAAAGTTGTTTCATAAGTCAGTAGCAAAAACAAGATGTCTGTATTTGACTACAATCCCTCTGTATTCGACTACACTGTTGTTTCATAAGTTAGTAGCCAAATCAGAACATCTGTATTCAAATACAACCTTCTTGTATTTGAATACACATTAGAAAACAACATAATTCAACTTTAAAAAAGGTTTTGAAATCAATCAACACTTACACACATATCCAAACAATCACATTTACCAATTATGGCACAATCACAACAAGAACTTGAGTTTTGAAAAGGTTTCGGAATCAATCAACACTTACACACAAATCCAAATCAATCACACTTAGCAATTATGGCACAAACACAACAACCACTTGAGTTTACATACGTAATCATAACATTAAATCGAACATGACTCACGTGCCAAGCACCCTAATGCAATGCGTATATGCCAAAATGCATTGACTCCGAATTCCAATCAAAACCCTCCTCGAAGGGCCGTAAATCATAATTGTACCGCCTATCACAGGCCGAAGTACTAAATTATTGAGGTGCCACGTATCATGGGTCAACACGATTTACTAAAAACGTAAATCGTAAATATACCGCCTATCACATGCCGAAGTACTATTTACTGAGGTGCCACCTACCACGGGTCAACACGATTGACCAAAAATGTGTAGTCTATCGCGGACCTTACATGACGCGACAATCCCCGCAAGGATAAGATGAACCAACAAATCACATGGCATCATCTTGTGGCCCATCCGGTCACCGCTATCACCATGGCCCATCTGGTAGCCATGTACATTGAAATGCATGAGCATACTCTGACTCTATCCAAGATAATCATTAAGTAAATGCAGATATTCTAATCCATTTTGATTGGTTAAACAATCTTTTGCATCTAATAAGTGTATTTGTGTCAATGGATTAACATTTAGGACATTTTCATCAACCTTCAACTTATTCTAATCAATTTTGGGTTTTTAACCAACCTTGTGCATCTAATAAGTGCGTTTTTGTCATTTTATTAAAATTCAAGTCATTTTCGTCATTCTTTTGCCTATTCTAATCCATTTAGGTCAATTAGCAAGTTTGTGTCATTAGATTAACATTTAGTTCATTTTTGTCCTCCCTACGCTAATTCTAATCCGTTTTGGCTGTTTAACCAGTCTTGTGCATCCAATAAGTCCATTTGTGTCATTGCATTAACATGTAGGCTATTTTCGATGTCCCTAGGCTTAATCTAAAACATTTTGTGTCATTAGATTTACATTTAGGTCATTTTTGTCCTCCTTAGGCTTAATCTAAAACATTTTGGTTGTTTAACAAATTTTTTGCATCCTATAACACGGTTGTGTCATTAGATTAACATCTAGGTCATTTGTGCCCCCCTAGGCTTATTCTAATCCATTTAGGACATTTTTGTCATTCTTTGATTGAATCTAATCTATTTAGGGTTTTTAACCAATCATGTGCATCCAATAAGTGCGTTAGTGTCATTGGAATAAAATTTAATTCATTTTCGTTCTCCTTACTCTTATTCTAATCCATTTTGATTGTTTAAATAATCTTTTGCATATTATAAGTGTGTTTGTGTCAATGGATTAACATTTGGACATTTTCATCATCCTTCGACTTATTCTAATCCATTTAGGGATTTCAACCATTCTTGTGCATCCAATAAGTGCGTTTGTGTAATTTTATTAAAATTCAGGTCATTTTCGTCATCCTTTGGCTAATTCTAATACATTTAGGTCAATTAGTGAGTTTGTGTCATTGGATTAACATTTACGTCGTTTTTGTCCTCCCTACGCTTATTCTAATCCATTTTAGTTGTTTAACCAATCTTGTGAATCCAATTAGTGTGTTTGTGTCATTGCATTAATATTTATGTCATTTTCGATCTCCCTAGGCTTATTCTAATCCATTTTTGTTGTTTAACCAATCTTGTGCATCCAATAAGTGTGTTTGTGTCATTGGATTAATCTTTAGGTCATTTTCGTCATTGTTCGGCTTATTCTATTTTATTTTGGGATTTAAGCCTATCTTGTGCATCCTATTCGTGCGCTTATGTCATTGGATTAACATTTATGTCATTTTTCGTCCTCCCTAGGCTTATTCTAATCCATTTTGGTTTTTTTAACCAATCTTGTGCATCCAAAAAATGCGTTTTTGTCATTTTATTAACATTTAGGTCCATTTCGTGCTCCCTAAGCTTATTCTTATCCATTTTGGTTGTTTATCCAATCTTGTGCATCCAATAAATGGGTTTGTTTCATTGGATTATCATTTATGGGATTCTTGTTATGCTTCAGCCAATCTTGTGCATCCAATAAGTGCGTTTGTGTCCTTGGATTAACATTTAGGTCATTCTTGTGATAATTCGACTTATCCTAATCCATTTAGGGTTTTTGACCAATCTTGTGCATCCAATAAGTGCATTTGTGCCATTGGATTTACTTTTAGGTTATTTTCGTCCTCCCTAAGCTTAATCTAAACCATTTTGGTTGTTTAACAATTCTTTTGCATCCTATAAAAGCTTTTGTGTCATTAGATTTACATTTAGCTCATTTTCGTCCTCCATAAGCTTTTCTAATCCATCTTTGATTTTTAACGAATCTTGTGCATCTACTAAGTGCGTTTTGGAATTGGATTAGCATTTTTGTCATTTTCGTCATCCTACGACGTATTCTAATGCATAAAGGGATTTTAACCAATCTTGTGCATCCAATAAGTGCGTTTGTGTCATTAGATTAACATTTAGATCAATTTCGTCATCCTTGGCTTATTCTAACGCATTAAGGGATTTCAACCAGTCTGGTGCATCCAATAAGATCATTTGTGTCATTGGGTTAACATTTAGTTCATTTTCGTCATCCCTAGTTATATTCTAATCTATTTTGATTGTTTAAACATTATTTTGAATCCAATAATTATGTTTGTGTCATTGTATTAACATTTGTGTCATTTTTATCATCCTTCGGCTTATTCTAATCCATTTAGGGTTTTTAACCAATCTTGTGCATCCAATAAGCGTGTTTGTGTCGTTTTTATAAAACATAGGTCATTTTCGTCATCCTTCGGCTTATTCTAATCCATTTAGGATTTTCAACCAAAAATGTGCAATAAGTGCGTTCGTGTCTTTGGATTAACATTCATGTCATTTTTGTGTTCCCTAAAGTTATTCTAATTCATTTTAGTTGTTTAACCCATCTTGTGTTTCCAATAAGAGAGTTTGTGTCATTGTATTGAGCTATAATTCATTTTCGTCCTCCCTAGGCTTTTTCTTATCCATTTTGGTTATTTATTCAATCTTGGGCATCCAATAAGTGTGTTGTGTCATTGTATTAATATTTAGGTGATTTTCGCCATCTTTCTACTTATTCTAATCCATTATGGGTTTTTAAAAAATCTTGTGTATCCAATAAGTGCGCTTGTGTCATTGGATTAACACTTAGGTCCTTTTCGTCCTCCTTAGTCTTATTCTAATTCATTTTGGTTGTTTAACCAATCTCACAGATCCAATAAGTGTGTTTGTGTCACTGGCTTAATATTTAGGTCATTGTTATGATCGTTTGACTTTTTCTAATCCATTAAGGGTCTTTAACCAATCTTGTGCATCCAATAAGTGCATTTGTGTCATTGGATTTACATTTAGGTTATTTTTGTCCTGCCTATGCTTAATCTAAAACATTTTGGTTGTTTAACCAATCTTTTGCATCCTATAACACGTTTGTGTCATTGGATTAATATTTAGGTGATATTCGTCATCCTTCGACTTATTCTAATCCATTTTGGATTTTTAACCAATCTTTAGCATCTAATAAGTGTTTTTGTGTCGATGGATTAACGTTTAGGTCATTTTCATCATCCTTCGACTTATTCTATTCCATTTAGTGTTTTTAACCAACCATGTGCATCTAATAAGTGCGTTTGTGTCATTTTATAAAATTTAGATCATTTTCGTCATCCTTTGGCTTATTCTAATCCATTTAGGTCAATTAGTGAGTTTATGTCATTGGATTAACATTTAGCTCATTTTTGTCCCCCCTACGCTTATTCTAATCCATTTTGGCTGTTTAACCAATCTTGTGCATCCATTAAGTGCGTTTGTATCATTGCATTATGTTACACATCGATTTTTAACATCGCGAGTGTATTTTTTTTTCAAAACAAATTCATAAAAACAAAGAACTAAAGAAAGAAATACCTTTGGATAAAGTTTAAGTCGTAACACAACGACAAAAGTCAATAGTATTTACAAGCCGCAAAAATAGTTTGGAATAAAAATCCAAAGTATTTAAAACAGCAAAATGTATCGGAGCTATGAGACCTATCATACATAGCTCATACCCCTGTGGTATTCTTGGCAGACACCTGTCCAATATCATTTAGATTTCAATGCGTAAAATAACCTTTCAACTTAGCATGCACCTTGAAAGGGTTTTCATATGCCAAACATGCGTAAACAAAGTTGAAAAATGAAGTTTTAAACAAAAACTACACTGTCGTATTCGAGTACAACATCTCTGTATTCGAAAACAAAGTTGTTTCATAAGTCAGTAGCAAAAACAAGATGTCTGTATTCGACTACAATCCCTCTGTATTCGACTACACTGTTGTTTCATAAGTTAGTAGCCAAATCAGAACATCTGTATTCAAATACAACCTTCTTGTATTTGAATACACATTAGAAAACAACATAATTCAACTTTAAAAAAGGTTTTGAAATCAATCAACACTTACACACATATCCAAACAATCACATTTACCAATTATGGCACAATCACAACAAGAACTTGAGTTTTGAAAAGGTTTCGCAATCAATCAACACTTACACACAAATCCAAATCAATCACACTTAGCAATTATGGCACAAACACAACAACCACTTGAGTTTACATACGTAATCATAACATTAAATCGAACATGACTCACGTGCCAAGCACCCTAATGCAATGCGTATATGCCAAAATGCATTGACTCGGAATTCCAATCAAAACCCTCCTCGAAGGGCCGTAAATCATAATTGTACCGCCTATCACAGGCCGAAGTACTAAATTATTGAGGTGCCACGTATCATGGGTCAGCACGATTTACTAAAAACGTAAATCGTAAATATACCGCCTATCACATGCCGAAGTACTATTTACTGAGGTGCCACCTACCACGGGTCAACACGATTGACCAAAAATGTGTAGTCTATCGCGGACCTTACATGACGCGACAATCCCCCGCAAGGATAAGATGAACCAACAAATCACATGGCATCATCTTGTGGCCCATCCGGTCACCGCTATCACCATGGCCCATCTGGTAGCCATGTACATTGAAATGCATGAGCATACTCTGACTCTATCCAAGATAATCATTAAGTAAATGCAGATATTCTAATCCATTTTGATTGGTTAAACAATCTTTTGCATCTAATAAGTGTATTTGTGTCAATGGATTAACATTTAGGACATTTTCATCAACCTTCAACTTATTCTAATCAATTTTGGGTTTTTAACCAACCTTGTGCATCTAATAAGTGCGTTTGTATCATTTTATTAAAATTCAAGTCATTTTCGTCATTCTTTTGCCTATTCTAATCCATTTAGGTCAATTAGCAAGTTTGTGTCATTAGATTAACATTTAGTTCATTTTTGTCCTCCCTACGCTTATTCTAATCCGTTTTGGCTGTTTAACCAGTCTTGTGCATCCAATAAGTCCATTTGTGTCATTGCATTAACATGTAGGCTATTTTCGATGTCCCTAGGCTTAATCTAAAACATTTTGTGTCATTAGATTTACATTTAGGTCATTTTTGTCCTCCTTAGGCTTAATCTAAAACATTTTGGTTGTTTAACAAATTTTTTGCATCCTATAACACGGTTGTGTCATTAGATTAACATTTAGGTCATTTGTGCCCCCTAGGCTTATTCTAATCGATTTAGGACATTTTTGTCATTCTTTGATTGAATCTAATCTATTTAGGGTTTTTAACCAATCATGTGCATCCAATAAGTGCGTTAGTGTCATTGGAATAAAATTTAATTCATTTTCGTTCTCCTTACTCTTATTCTAATCCATTTTGATTGTTTAAATAATCTTTTGCATATTATAAGTGTGTTTGTGTCAATGGATTAACATTTGGGACATTTTCATCATCCTTCGGCTTATTCTAATCCATTTAGGGATTTCAACCATTCTTGTGCATCCAATAAGTGCGTTTGTGTAATTTTATTAAAATTCAGGTCATTTTCGTCATCCTTTGGCTAATTCTAATACATTTAGGTCAATTAGTGAGTTTGTGTCATTGGATTAACATTTACGTCGTTTTTGTCCTCCCTACGCTTATTCTAATCCATTTTAGTTGTTTAACCAATCTTGTGAATCCAATTAGTGTGTTTGTGTCATTGCATTAATATTTATGTCATTTTCGATCTCCCTAGGCTTATTCTAATCCATTTTTGTTGTTTAACCAATCGTGTGCATCCAATAAGTGTGTTTGTGTCATTGGATTAATCTTTAGGTCATTTTCGTCATTGTTCGGCTTATTCTATTTTATTTTGGGATTTAAGCCTATCTTGTGCATCCTATTCGTGCGCTTATGTCATTGGATTAACATTTATGTCATTTTTTCGTCCTCCCTAGGCTTATTCTAATCCATTTTGGTTTTTTTAACCAATCTTGTGCATCCAAAAAATGCGTTTTTGTCATTTTATTAACATTTAGGTCCATTTCGTGCTCCCTAAGCTTATTCTTATCCATTTTGGTTGTTTATCCAATCTTGTGCATCCAATAAATGGGTTTGTTTCATTGGATTATCATTTATGGGATTCTTGTTATGCTTCAGCCAATCTTGTGCATCCAATAAGTGCGTTTGTGTCCTTGGATTAACATTTAGGTCATTCTTGTGATAATTCGACTTATCCTAATCCATTTAGGGTTTTTGACCAATCTTGTGCATCCAATAAGTGCATTTGTGCCATTGGATTTACTTTTAGGTTATTTTCGTCCTCCCTAAGCTTAATCTAAACCATTTTGGTTGTTTAACAATTCTTTTGCATCCTATAAAAGCTTTTGTGTCATTAGATTTACATTTAGCTCATTTTCGTCCTCCATAAGCTTTTCTAATCCATCTTTGATTTTTAACGAATCTTGTGCATCTACTAAGTGCGTTTTGGAATTGGATTAGCATTTTTGTCATTTTCGTCATCCTACGACGTATTCTAATGCATAAAGGGATTTTAACCAATCTTGTGCATCCAATAAGTGCGTTTGTGTCATTAGATTAACATTTAGATCAATTTCGTCATCCTTGGCTTATTCTAACGCATTAAGGGATTTCAACCAGTCTGGTGCATCCAATAAGATCATTTGTGTCATTGGGTTAACATTTAGTTCATTTTCGCCATCCCTAGTTATATTCTAATCTATTTTGATTGTTTAAACATTATTTTGAATCCAATAAGTATGTTTGTGTCATTGTATTAACATTTGTGTCATTTTTATCATCCTTCGGCTTATTCTAATCCATTTAGGGTTTTTAACCAATCTTGTGCATCCAATAAGTGTGTTTGTGTCGTTTTTATAAAACATAGGTCATTTTCGTCATCCTTCGGCTTATTCTAATCCATTTAGGATTTTCAACCAAAAATGTGCAATAAGTGCGTTCGTGTCTTTGGATTAACATTCATGTCATTTTTGTGTTCCCTAAAGTTATTCTAATTCATTTTAGTTGTTTAACCAATCTTGTGTTTCCAATAAGAGAGTTTGTGTCATTGTATTGAGCTATAATTCATTTTCGTCCTCCCTAGGCTTTTTCTTATCCATTTTGGTTATTTATTCAATCTTGGGCATCCAATAAGTGTGTTGTGTCATTGTATTAATATTTAGGTGATTTTCGCCATCTTTCTACTTATTCTAATCCATTATGGGTTTTTAAAAAATCTTGTGTATCCAATAAGTGCGCTTGTGTCATTGGATTAACACTTAGGTCCTTTTCGTCCTCCTTAGTCTTATTCTAATTCATTTTGGTTGTTTAACCAATCTCACAGATCCAATAAGTGTGTTTGTGTCACTGGCTTAATATTTAGGTCATTGTTATGATCGTTTGACTTTTTCTAATCCATTAAGGGTCTTTAACCAATCTTGTGCATCCAATAAGTGCATTTGTGTCATTGGATTTACATTTAGGTTATTTTTGTCCTGCCTATGCTTAATCTAAAACATTTTGGTTGTTTAACCAATCTTTTGCATCCTATAACACGTTGTGTCATTGGATTAATATTTAGGTGATATTCGTCATCCTTCGACTTATTCTAATCCATTTTGGATTTTTAACCAATCTTTAGCATCTAATAAGTGTTTTGTGTCGATGGATTAACGTTTAGGTCATTTTCATCATCCTTCGACTTATTCTATTCCATTTAGTGTTTTTAACCAACCATGTGCATCTAATAAGTGCGTTTGTGTCATTTTATTAAAATTTAGATCATTTTCGTCATCCTTTGGCTTATTCTAATCCATTTAGGTCAATTAGTGAGTTTATGTCATTGGATTAACATTTAGCTCATTTTTGTCCCCCCTACGCTTATTCTAATCCATTTTGGCTGTTTAACCAATCTTGTGCATCCATTAAGTGCGTTTGTATCATTGCATTATGTTACACATCGATTTTTAACATCGCGAGTGTATTTTTTTTCAAAACAAATTCATAAAAACAAAGAACTAAAGAAAGAAATACCTTTGGATAAAGTTTAAGTCGTAACACAACGACAAAAGTCAATAGTATTTACAAGCCGCAAAAATAGTTTGGAATAAAAATCCAAAGTATTTAAAACAGCAAAATGTATCGGAGCTATGAGACCTATCATACATAGCTCATACCCCTGTGGTATTCTTGGCAGACACCTGTCCAATATCATTTAGATTTCAATGCGTAAAATAACCTTTCAACTTAGCATGCACCTTGAAAGGGTTTTCATATGCCAAACATGCGTAAACAAAGTTGAAAAATGAAGTTTTAAACAAAACTACACTGTCGTATTCGAGTACAACATCTCTGTATTCGAAAACAAAGTTGTTTCATAAGTCAGTAGCAAAAACAAGATGTCTGTATTCGACTACAATCCCTCTGTATTCGACTACACTGTTGTTTCATAAGTTAGTAGCCAAATCAGAACATCTGTATTCAAATACAACCTTCTTGTATTTGAATACACATTAGAAAACAACATAATTCAACTTTAAAAAGGTTTTGAAATCAATCAACACTTACACACATATCCAAACAATCACATTTACCAATTATGGCACAATCACAACAAGAACTTGAGTTTTGAAAAGGTTTCGCAATCAATCAACACTTACACACAAATCCAAATCAATCACACTTAGCAATTATGGCACAAACACAACAACCACTTGAGTTTACATACGTAATCATAACATTAAATCGAACATGACTCACGTGCCAAGCACCCTAATGCAATGCGTATATGCCAAAATGCATTGACTCGGAATTCCAATCAAAACCCTCCTCGAAGGGCCGTAAATCATAATTGTACCGCCTATCACAGGCCGAAGTACTAAATTATTGAGGTGCCACGTATCATGGGTCAGCACGATTTACTAAAAATGTAAATCGTAAATATACCGCCTATCACATGCCGAAGTACTATTTACTGAGGTGCCACCTACCACGGGTCAACACGATTGACCAAAAATGTGTAGTCTATCGCGGACCTTACATGACGCGACAATCCCCGCAAGGATAAGATGAACCAACAAATCACATGGCATCATCTTGTGGCCCATCCGGTCATCGCTATCACCATGGCCCATCTGGTAGCCATGTACATTGAAATGCATGAGCATACTCTGACTCTATCCAAGATAATCATTAAGTAAATGCAGATATTCTAATCCATTTTGATTGGTTAAACAATCTTTTGCATCTAATAAGTGTATTTGTGTCAATGGATTAACATTTAGGACATTTTCATCAACCTTCAACTTATTCTAATCAATTTTGGGTTTTTAACCAACCTTGTGCATCTAATAAGTGCGTTTGTGTCATTTTATTAAAATTCAAGTCATTTTCGTCATTCTTTTGCCTATTCTAATCCATTTAGGTCAATTAGCAAGTTTGTGTCATTAGATTAACATTTAGTTCATTTTTGTCCTCCCTACGCTTATTCTAATCCGTTTTGGCTGTTTAACCAGTCTTGTGCATCCAATAAGTCCATTTGTGTCATTGCATTAACATGTAGGCTATTTTCGATGTCCCTAGGCTTAATCTAAAACATTTTGTGTCATTAGATTTACATTTAGGTCATTTTTGTCCTCCTTAGGCTTAATCTAAACATTTTGGTTGTTTAACAAATTTTTTGCATCCTATAACACGGTTGTGTCATTAGATTAACATTTAGGTCATTTGTGCCCCCCTAGGCTTATTCTAATCGATTTAGGACATTTTTGTTGTAAAACCCCGTTTTTCAAAGCGAGGGTATATATTTTTTTTTTCTAAAAGTAATTAAAAACGAACAAAGAAATAAAATAGGAAATGCTTTTGGATAAATAATTGAGTCATTATAATTTACAAGCAGCGGAAAAGTTTCTCCAATTACAAATCCAAAACATTTCTACATAAACATCAAATGGTACATGGAACCCATTCAAAGATGATATAAAACTGATAATATTTGTATAAGTACAGTTTTCCAGAACTAAAATACTCCAAACCAAAAAGAAGGACCCCTAGTCCCTATACATCATCCTAATCTGATCATCCTACCAAAAACTATACACCCCGAGTAATCTCCACGCGCCCCGTGAGATTCTCCTAACACAACCGCAGTCAAGCATTCCCATCTCCATCCCTGTTCGTAGGGTACGAACCAGTAGGGCCGTCTTGACTCTCATCTGAGGGCAAAGCCCAGATTTCCACAATAGTGTAAAGGGTCACCAACCAGAAAATAACAGTTAACACATAGCAGTTAAGTTTTTGAATGCTCAAAACAACTTTTTAACTAAGCATGCATCTTAACAGGATTTTCAATGTGCGAAAAGTTCATACGTTACATTGCCAATGAAAATGAAGGTAAAATGCAGTTCTCGATCTCCTAATTAACACATGATAAAACAAAACATGGATAGATTCATGAGCAATTAATCATACAACTAAAAATGAGGATTTTCCTGAGCCAATCGATTGGGCAATCGATTGGGGTGAAGATTTTTAATGGAAACAGAGGCCTGGGCTGAATTCAATCGATTGGTAAATCGATTGATTGGTTCCTGAGCCCCTGGTCTCGAGCCAATCGATTTCCTAATCGATTTGGTGAGGGATTCTTAAATGAAACGGGATCCTGGGCTGAATTGGTAAATCGATTGATTGGTTCCTGAGCCCCTGACTTAAGGCCTAATCGATTGGGCAATCGATTTCGAAAGGGATTTTAAAAGGCTGATTTACAAAATCGATTGGCTAATCGATTTTGTTCATTTGGCCAAGCCCCTGTCTTTCATCCAATCGATTGGGAAATCGATTTCCCTGATCAGTTTTCCAAAAATTCATGAATTAACCTAAGTCATTCCTAATCAAGTCCACAACCTAACACTTAGCAATTCCTACGCGATTACTACGACACACGAAGGTTCGATAACCATCATACTCACACACAAATACACAACACATAGCACTTAACACCTTCATCTCAGTTATCACGATAAATAAAATTCGAATCACTCAATCATGAACTCAAAATCAAACATGACTCGCGTGCCAGGCACCCTAATGCAATGCGTATATGCCAAAATGCATGGACTCGGAATTCCAAACCAAAACCCTCCTCGAAGGGCCGTAAATCATAATTGTACCGCCTATCACAGGCCAAAGTACCAATTACCGAGGTGCCACCTATCACGGGTCAGCACGATTTACTAAAATGCGTAAATCATAAACGTACCACCTATCACGGGTCAGTACAGTTTACCGAGGTGTCACCTATCACGGGTCAACACGATTTTACTAAAAGAAAAAGCGGGAATCGTAAATGTACCACCTATCACGGGTCAGTACAGTTACCATGGTGTCACCTATCACGGGTCGACACGATTTACTAAAATATAAATCGCAAACGTACAACCTATCACGGGTCCGTACAGTTTACCAAGGTGCCACCTATCACGGGTCAGCACAATCCACCAAAAATATAAATCGTAAATGTACCACCTATCACGGGTCAGTACAGTTACCATGGTGTCACCTATCACGGGTCAACACGATTTACTAAAATATAAATCGCAAACGTACAACCTATCACGGGTCCGTACAGTTTACCAAGGTGTCACCTATCACGGGTCGACACAATTTACCAAATGAAATGCATGAGCATACACAGACTCCATTCACAACAATCGTTAAGCAAATGCAGATATTAAAAGATTCCCCATTTTTAATACCCATTTAACTTAAACGACTTTCAAACAACATTAATTAAATAAGTCATTAAGAGATTCCCCGTTCTTAATACCGATTTAACTTAATGATTTTCAAAACAAAACGTTAAGCAAACAGTCATATTAAGAGATTCCCCATTCTTAATATACTTTTGACTTAAACGATTTTCTCGCAAAACATGCAGTAAACGAGTCATTAAGAGATTCCCCATTCTTAATACTCATTTACCGAAACGATTTTCAAAAACGATAGTTAAGTAACCGAGACATTAAGAGATTCCCCATTCTCAACGCCCAGTTAACTTAAACATTTTCCTCAAATACACATTAAGTAAACCGAGGTATTAAAAGATTCCCCATTTTTAATACTCGTTTAACTCTAATGGTTTTCAATTCCACAGAAACAAATTCAAACATACTTTCACATTCAAACCATAATTCACAACAACTACACCAATTAACAAACATCAAGTTTCATTTACCCATAATCATACACATTGACATTCAAATTCATTTACCACGAAACATTCATCACTATGAACAAAACCTAACTCTAAGGTTTTTACCCATAACGCACTAGTTTGGTTTTTTCCCCAAATCGATACATTAAACCCTAACAAATTCCTTCCCACACAACCACAGATAAGTCCCTAATGCAAACTAGAAGTTTTGGAAGGAGCCCTTACCTCAAAGTTAGCTTTATCGAGAGTTTCCGGTTCCGCGAGAAATTCCGGTAAAATCTCCGCTCGCAACGCCGCTTCCAAGTTAGTGCACTAGCACCTTAAAGCACGTAGGTGAGCAACTTTCCCTTCTATCTCTTCGAGAAAAGAGGTTTGGATCTAGGAGAAACGGAGGGGTTTGTGTTTGGATCTCAAAACCGTATTTCTTCGTTTTCGAATCAAAGAGGAAGAGTGGAGTTACGAAAACCTTGATCTAACTCACACACAACCTTGGGTCACTAGCTTTGAAGAAAGGAAGCAACGAAAACGAAGAATGGAGAAAGGATGGATTTTTGGTTAAAGCTCACGTGAGTGCAGAGGAAGAAGATGGAAAATTCAATTTTCCCTCCTTTCTATTTCTTTCCTTTGCTTTTCCTTTCTTCCTTTTTCCTTCCTCCTTTATATATACTATTTCTTTTCCTTTTCCTTCCTTCTAGTTTTCCTTTCTTTTTCCCTCCAAGCAAACATATGAATATAAAATAAATATAACTTAACAAATATCTCAAAATCTAGATATTTATTAAATTACCGTTTCACCCGAAACGCCTTAAATTAGCCGTAAAGTAATTTCCGCAGTTAAATTCAATTTATTTATCGACAAGAAACTCTAATTGGCATCGAAATATCTTTTTGATTATAAAACTCCAAAATATTATTAACTTTGGCTTAAAAGCCTCCGAGCCAAAATCCAAAATATACCAAAAATACATAAAAGGTACTTTAAAATTATGGGTCTTACATTTGTCATTCTTTGATTGAATCTAATCTATTTAGGGTTTTTAACCAATCATGTGCATCCAATAAGTGCGTTAGTGTCATTGGAATAAAATTTAATTCATTTTCGTTCTCCTTACTCTTATTCTAATCCATTTTGATTGTTTAAATAATCTTTTGCATATTATAAGTGTGTTTGTGTCAATGGATTAACATTTGGGACATTTTCATCATCCTTCGGCTTATTCTAATCCATTTAGGGATTTCAACCATTCTTGTGCATCCAATAAGTGCGTTTGTGTAATTTTATTAAAATTCAGGTCATTTTCGTCATCCTTTGGCTAATTCTAATACATTTAGGTCAATTAGTGAGTTTGTGTCATTGGATTAACATTTACGTCGTTTTTGTCCTCCCTACGCTTATTCTAATCCATTTTAGTTGTTTAACCAATCTTGTGAATCCAATTAGTGTGTTTGTGTCATTGCATTAATATTTATGTCATTTTCGATCTCCCTAGGCTTATTCTAATCCATTTTTGTTGTTTAACCAATCTTGTGCATCCAATAAGTGTGTTTGTGTCATTGGATTAATCTTTAGGTCATTTTCGTCATTGTTCGGCTTATTCTATTTTATTTTGGGATTTAAGCCTATCTTGTGCATCCTATTCGTGCGCTTATGTCATTGGATTAACATTTATGTCATTTTTCGTCCTCCCTAGGCTTATTCTAATCCATTTTGGTTTTTTTAACCAATCTTGTGCATCCAAAAAATGCGTTTTTGTCATTTTATTAACATTTTAGGTCCATTTCGTGCTCCCTAAGCTTATTCTTATCCATTTTGGTTGTTTATCCAATCTTGTGCATCCAATAAATGGGTTTGTTTCATTGGATTATCATTTATGGGATTCTTGTTATGCTTCAGCCAAATCTTGTGCATCCAATAAGTGCGTTTGTGTCCTTGGATTAACATTTAGGTCATTCTTGTGATAATTCGACTTATCCTAATCCATTTAGGGTTTTGACCAATCTTGTGCATCCAATAAGTGCATTTGTGCCATTGGATTTACTTTTAGGTTATTTTCGTCCTCCTAAGCTTAATCTAAACCATTTTGGTTGTTTAACAATTCTTTTGCATCCTATAAAAGCTTTTGTGTCATTAGATTTACATTTAGCTCATTTTCGTCCTCCCATAAGCTTTTCTAATCCATCTTTGATTTTTTAACGAATCTTGTGCATCTACTAAGTGCGTTTTGGAATTGGATTAGCATTTTTGTCATTTTCGTCATCCTACGACGTATTCTAATGCATAAAGGGATTTTAACCAATCTTGTGCATCCAATAAGTGCGTTTGTGTCATTAGATTAACATTTAGATCAATTTCGTCATCCTTGGCTTATTCTAACGCATTAAGGGATTTCAACCAGTCTGGTGCATCCAATAAGATCATTTGTGTCATTGGGTTAACATTTAGTTCATTTTCGCCATCCCTAGTTATATTCTAATCTATTTTGATTGTTTAAACATTATTTTGAATCCAATAAGTATGTTTGTGTCATTGTATTAACATTTGTGTCATTTTTATCATCCTTTCGGCTTATTCTAATCCATTTAGGGTTTTTAACCAATCTTGTGCATCCAATAAGTGTGTTTGTGTCGTTTTTATAAAACATAGGTCATTTTCGTCATCCTTCGGCTTATTCTAATCCATTTAGGATTTTCAACCAAAAATGTGCAATAAGTGCGTTCGTGTCTTTGGATTAACATTCATGTCATTTTTGTGTTCCCTAAAGTTATTCTAATTCATTTTAGTTGTTTAACCAATCTTGTGTTTCCAATAAGAGAGTTTGTGTCATTGTATTGAGCTATAATTCATTTTCGTCCTCCCTAGGCTTTTTCTTATCCATTTTGGTTATTTATTCAATCTTGGGCATCCAATAAGTGTGTTGTGTCATTGTATTAATATTTAGGTGATTTTCGCCATCTTTCTACTTATTCTAATCCATTATGGGTTTTTAAAAAATCTTGTGTATCCAATAAGTGCGCTTGTGTCATTGGATTAACACTTAGGTCCTTTTCGTCTCATTAGTCTTATTCTAATTCATTTTGGTTGTTTAACCAATCTCACAGATCCAATAAGTGTGTTTGTGTCACTGGCTTAATATTTAGGTCATTGTTATGATCGTTTGACTTTTCTAATCCATTAAGGGTCTTTAACCAATCTTGTGCATCCAATAAGTGCATTTGTGTCATTGGATTTACATTTAGGTTATTTTTGTCCTGCCTATGCTTAATCTAAAACATTTTGGTTGTTTAACCAATCTTTTGCATCCTATAACACGTTTGTGTCATTGGATTAATATTTAGGTGATATTCGTCATCCTTCGACTTATTCTAATCCATTTTGGATTTTTAACCAATCTTTAGCATCTAATAAGTGTTTTGTGTCGATGGATTAACGTTTAGGTCATTTTCATCATCCTTCGACTTATTCTATTCCATTTAGTGTTTTTAACCAACCATGTGCATCTAATAAGTGCGTTTGTGTCATTTTATTAAAATTTAGATCATTTTCGTCATCCTTTGGCTTATTCTAATCCATTTAGGTCAATTAGTGAGTTTATGTCATTGGATTAACATTTAGCTCATTTTTGTCCCCTACGCTTATTCTAATCCATTTTGGCTGTTTAACCAATCTTGTGCATCCATTAAGTGCGTTTGTATCATTGCATTATGTTACACATCGATTTTTAACATCGCGAGTGTATTTTTTTTTCAAAACAAATTCATAAAAACAAAGAACTAAAGAAAGAAATACCTTTGGATAAAGTTTAAGTCGTAACACAACGACAAAAGTCAATAGTATTTACAAGCCGCAAAAATAGTTTGGAATAAAAATCCAAAGTATTTAAAACAGCAAAATGTATCGGAGCTATGAGACCTATCATACATAGCTCATACCCCTGTGGTATTCTTGGCAGACACCTGTCCAATATCATTTAGATTTCAATGCGTAAAATAACCTTTCAACTTAGCATGCACCTTGAAAGGGTTTTTCATATGCCAAACATGCGTAAACAAAGTTGAAAAAATGAAGTTTTAAACAAAACTACACTGTCGTATTCGAGTACAACATCTCTGTATTCGAAAACAAAGTTGTTTCATAAGTCAGTAGCAAAAAACAAGATGTCTGTATTCGACTACAATCCCTCTGTATTCGACTACACTGTTGTTTCATAAGTTAGTAGCCAAATCAGAACATCTGTATTCAAATACAACCTTCTTGTATTTGAATACACATTAGAAAACAACATAATTCAACTTTAAAAAAGGTTTTGAAATCAATCAACACTTACACACATATCCAAAACAATCACATTTACCAATTATGGCACAATCACAACAAGAACTTGAGTTTTGAAAAGGTTTCGCAATCAATCAACACTTACACACAAATCCAAATCAATCACACTTAGCAATTATGGCACAAACACAACAACCACTTGAGTTTACATACGTAATCATAACATTAAATCGAACATGACTCACGTGCCAAGCACCCTAATGCAATGCGTATATGCCAAAATGCATTGACTCGGAATTCCAATCAAAACCCTCCTCGAAGGGCCGTAAAATCATAATTGTACCGCCTATCACAGGCCGAAGTACTAAATTATTGAGGTGCCACGTATCATGGGTCAGCACGATTTACTAAAAACGTAAATCGTAAATATACCGCCTATCACATGCCGAAAGTACTATTTACTGAGGTGCCACCTACCACGGGTCAACACGATTGACCAAAAATGTGTAGTCTATCGCGGACCTTACATGACGCGACAATCCCCGCAAGGATAAGATGAACCAACAAATCACATGGCATCATCTTGTGGCCCATCCGGTCACCGCTATCACCATGGCCCATCTGGTAGCCATGTACATTGAAATGCATGAGCATACTCTGACTCTATCCAAGATAATCATTAAGTAAATGCAGATATTCTAATCCATTTTGATTGGTTAAACAATCTTTTGCATCTAATAAGTGTATTTGTGTCAATGGATTAACATTTAGGACATTTTCATCAACCTTCAACTTATTCTAATCAATTTTGGGTTTTTAACCAACCTTGTGCATCTAATAAGTGCGTTTGTATCATTTTATTAAAATTCAAGTCATTTTCGTCATTCTTTTGCCTATTCTAATCCATTTAGGTCAATTAGCAAGTTTGTGTCATTAGATTAACATTTAGTTCATTTTTTGTCCTCCCTACGCTTATTCTAATCCGTTTTGGCTGTTTAACCAGTCTTGTGCATCCAATAAGTCCATTTGTGTCATTGCATTAACATGTAGGCTATTTTCGATGTCCCTAGGCTTAATCTAAAACATTTTGTGTCATTAGATTTACATTTAGGTCATTTTTGTCCTCCTTAGGCTTAATCTAAAACATTTTGGTTGTTTAACAAATTTTTTGCATCCTATAACACGGTTGTGTCATTAGATTAACATTTAGGTCATTTGTGCCCCCCTAGGCTTATTCTAATCGATTTAGGACATTTTTGTCATTCTTTGATTGAATCTAATCTATTTAGGGTTTTTAACCAATCATGTGCATCCAATAAGTGCGTTAGTGTCATTGGAATAAAATTTAATTCATTTTCGTTCTCCTTACTCTTATTCTAATCCATTTTGATTGTTTAAATAATCTTTTGCATATTATAAGTGTGTTTGTGTCAATGGATTAACATTTGGGACATTTTCATCATCCTTCGGCTTATTCTAATCCATTTAGGGATTTCAACCATTCTTGTGCATCCAATAAGTGCGTTTGTGTAATTTTATTAAAATTCAGGTCATTTTCGTCATCCTTTGGCTAATTCTAATACATTTAGGTCAATTAGTGAGTTTGTGTCATGGATTAACATTTACGTCGTTTTTGTCCTCCCTACGCTTATTCTAATCCATTTTAGTTGTTTAACCAATCTTGTGAATCCAATTAGTGTGTTTGTGTCATTGCATTAATATTTATGTCATTTTCGATCTCCCTAGGCTTATTCTAATCCATTTTTGTTGTTTAACCAATCTTGTGCATCCAATAAGTGTGTTTGTGTCATGGATTAATCTTTAGGTCATTTTCGTCATTGTTCGGCTTATTCTATTTTATTTTGGGATTTAAGCCTATCTTGTGCATCCTATTCGTGCGCTTATGTCATTGGATTAACATTTATGTCATTTTTCGTCCTCCCTAGGCTTATTCTAATCCATTTTGGTTTTTTTTAACCAATCTTGTGCATCCAAAAAAATGCGTTTTTGTCATTTTATTAACATTTAGGTCCATTTCGTGCTCCCTAAGCTTATTCTTATCCATTTTGGTTGTTTGTCCAATCTTGTGCATCCAATAAATGGGTTTGTTTCATTGGATTATCATTTATGGATTCTTGTTATGCTTCAGCCAATCTTGTGCATCCAATAAGTGCGTTTGTGTCCTTGGATTAACATTTAGGTCATTCTTGTGATAATTCGACTTATCCTAATCCATTTAGGGTTTTTGACCAATCTTGTGCATCCAATAAGTGCATTTTGTGCCATTGGATTTACTTTTAGGTTATTTTCGTCCTCCCTAAGCTTAATCTAAACCATTTTGGTTGTTTAACAATTCTTTTGCATCCTATAAAAGCTTTTGTGTCATTAGATTTACATTTAGCTCATTTTCGTCCTCCATAAGCTTTTCTAATCCATCTTTGATTTTTAACGAATCTTGTGCATCTACTAAGTGCGTTTTGGAATTGGATTAGCATTTTTGTCATTTTCGTCATCCTACGACATATTCTAATGCATAAGGGATTTTTAACCAATCTTGTGCATCCAATAAGTGCGTTTGTGTCATTAGATTAACATTTAGATCAATTTCGTCATCCTTGGCTTATTCTAACGCATTAAGGGATTTCAACCAGTCTGGTGCATCCAATAAGATCATTTGTGTCATTGGGTTAACATTTAGTTCATTTTCGTCATCCCTAGTTATATTCTAATCTATTTTGATTGTTTAAACATTATTTTGAATCCAATAAGTATGTTTGTGTCATTGTATTAACATTTGTGTCATTTTTATCATCCTTCGGCTTATTCTAATCCATTTAGGGTTTTTAACCAATCTTGTGCATCCAATAAGTGTGTTTGTGTCGTTTTTATAAAACATAGGTCATTTTCGTCATCCTTCGGCTTATTCTAATCCATTTAGGATTTTCAACCAAAAATGTGCAATAAGTGCGTTCGTGTCTTTGGATTAACATTCATGTCATTTTTGTGTTCCCTAAAGTTATTCTAATTCATTTTAGTTGTTTAACCAATCTTGTGTTTCCAATAAGAGAGTTTGTGTCATTGTATTGAGCTATAATTCATTTTCGTCCTCCCTAGGCTTTTTCTTATCCATTTTGGTTATTTATTCAATCTTGGGCATCCAATAAGTGTGTTGTGTCATTGTATTAATATTTAGGTGATTTTCGCCATCTTTCTACTTATTCTAATCCATTATGGGTTTTTTAAAAAATCTTGTGTATCCAATAAGTGCGCTTGTGTCATTGGATTAACACTTAGGTCCTTTTCGTCCTCCTTAGTCTTATTCTAATTCATTTTGGTTGTTTAACCAATCTCACAGATCCAATAAGTGTGTTTGTGTCACTGGCTTAATATTTAGGTCATTGTTATGATTGTTTGACTTCTTCTAATCCATTAAGGGTCTTTAACCAATCTTGTGCATCCAATAAGTGCATTTGTGTCATTGGATTTACATTTAGGTTATTTTTGTCCTGCCTATGCTTAATCTAAAACATTTTGGTTGTTTAACCAATCTTTTGCATCCTATAACACGTTTGTGTCATTGGATTAATATTTAGGTGATATTCGTCATCCTTCGACTTATTCTAATCCATTTTGGATTTTTAACCAATCTTTAGCATCTAATAAGTGTTTTGTGTCGATGGATTAACGTTTAGGTCATTTTCATCATCCTTCGACTTATTCTATTCCATTTAGTGTTTTTAACCAACCATGTGCATCTAATAAGTGCGTTTGTGTCATTTTATTAAAATTTAGGTCATTTTCGTCATCCTTTGGCTTATTCTAATCCATTTAGGTCAATTAGTGAGTTTATGTCATTGGATTAACATTTAGCTCATTTTTGTCCCCCCTACGCTTATTCTAATCCATTTTGGCTGTTTAACCAATCTTGTGCATCCATTAAGTGCGTTTGTATCATTGCATTATGTTACACATCGATTTTTAACATCGCGAGTGTATTTTTTTTTCAAAACAAATTCATAAAAACAAAGAACTAAAGAAAAGAAATACCTTTGGATAAAGTTTAAGTCGTAACACAACGACAAATGTCAATAGTATTTACAAGCCGCAAAAATAGTTTGGAATAAAAATCCAAAGTATTTAAAACAGCAAAAATGTATCGGAGCTATGAGACCTATCATACATAGCTCATACCCCTGTGGTATTCTTGGCAGACACCTGTCCAATATCATTTAGATTTCAATGCGTAAAATAACCTTTCAACTTAGCATGCACCTTGAAAGGGTTTTCATATGCCAAACATGCGTAAACAAAGTTGAAAAATGAAGTTTTAAACAAAACTACACTGTCGTATTCGAGTACAACATCTCTGTATTCGAAAACAAAGTTGTTTCATAAGTCAGTAGCAAAAACAAGATGTCTGTATTCGACTACAATCCCTCTGTATTCGACTACATTGTTGTTTCATAAGTTAGTAGCCAAATCAGAACATCTGTATTCAAATACAACCTTCTTGTATTTGAATACACATTAGAAAACAACATAATTCAACTTTAAAAAGGTTTTGAAATCAATCAACACTTACACACATATCCAAACAATCACATTTACCAATTATGGCACAATCACAACAAGAACTTGAGTTTTGAAAAGGTTTCGCAATCAATCAACACTTACACACAAATCCAAATCAATCACACTTAGCAATTATGGCACAAACACAACAACCACTTGAGTTTACATACGTAATCATAACATTAAATCGAACATGACTCACGTGCCAAGCACCCTAATGCAATGCGTATATGCCAAAATGCATTGACTCGGAATTCCAATCAAAACCCTCCTCGAAGGGCCGTAAATCATAATTGTACCGCCTATCACAGGCCGAAGTACTAAATTATTGAGGTGCTACGTATCATGGGTCAGCACGATTTACTAAAAACGTAAATCGTAAATATACCGCCTATCACATGCCGAAGTACTATTTACTGAGGTGCCACCTACCACGGGTCAACACGATTGACCAAAAAATGTGTAGTCTATCGCGGAACCTTACATGACGCGACAATCCCCGCAAGGATAAGATGAACCAACAAATCACATGGCATCATCTTGTGGCCCATCCGGTCACCGCTATCACCATGGCCCATCTGGTAGCCATGTACATTGAAATGCATGAGCATACTCTGACTCTATCCAAGATAATCATTAAGTAAATGCAGATATTAAAAGATTCCCCATTTTTAATATTCATTTAACTCTAACGATTTTCACGATAATCGTTAAGTAAATGCAAATATTTAAAGATTCCCCATTTTTAATACTCATTTAACTCTAACGATTTTCAAATTCTATACAGATCATAATCAAACATTTATTTTCCACCACACACATCAAATTTATTCCACAATTTACATTAAAAATTGATCAATTCAAAAACCACAAAATCTACACCAAGTTCAACCATCAATCGTTACAAATTTCCACAAAACTCAAACATAACACCATCCCAAACTAATTTTTCACAAACCACAACTCAAACACACCAAATTTCTTCTCCTCAACAACACATCATAGATGAATCAAATTCCTTTCCACGAAAACACTCATCAATTTCACCAAAAAACCCAACCCCAAACTTTCACCCATAAAAGCATTAAATTCATTTTTCCCCAAATCTACACTTCAAACCCAACAAATTGATTTTCCACACAACCACAACTAAGTCCTAAATGCAAACTAAAATTTTGGAAGGATCCCTTACCTTAACGATAGCTTTAACGAACGATTACGACACCACAATTAATTCCGGTAAAAACTTCATTAGCGTCGTCGCTTCCAAAGTTAGTTCACTAGCTTTGTAGCGGGAAGATGAACAACTTTCCCCGCTATCTCTCGCGAAATAAAACATATATCTAGAAGAAACTTGGAGGTTTGTGTTTGACGGTTTTTAAAACCCCTAACCCCTAACATCTTGCTCTCCAATTCCCAAGTCGCATCTCCAGTAGTTGGGTTCCAAATCATTTTTACCAACGAAACATCCTTGTTCCTTAATTGCTTAATCTTCCTGTCATCAATTCTTACAGGTAATACTTCAAATGACAAGTTATCCTTCAGCTGAATTGTTTCTGGTACGATCACATGAGACAGATCTGCAAGGTATATCCTTAATTGTGACACATGAAACACGTAGTGAATAATGGACAGTATCTGTAACACCCCGTTTTTCAAAGCGAGGGTGTATTTTTTTTTCAAAAGAAATTAAAAGTAAAACAGAGAAATAAATAAGGTAACACCTTTGGATAAGTAATTAAGTCTTTATAAATCTCAAGTAGCGGAAAAGCTCTCAAACCATGAATTCAAAATATTAACATAACAAAAGTAGTACAGTCTTCCAGTTTAAAAATAAACGCAACCCAAAGGAAAGACATCCGTTCCCTCTGTGTCAACCTAGTCTGATCATTTTACAAAACAACTAAACACCCTGAGTGATCTCCACGCGCCCCGTGAGATCCTCCTAACGTAGCTGCAGTCAAGCGTTCCCATCACCATTCCCGTCCGTAGGATACGAACCGGGTAGGATCGTCCTGACTCTCATCTGAGGGCAAAGCCCAGATTTTCCACAATAATTGTAAAGGGTCACCAACCGAAATTAACAGATAACACATAACATTTAAGTTTTGAATGCACAAAATAACCTTTCAACTAAGCATGCACCTTAAAAGGGTTTTCCATATGCCAAACATGCATAAACAAGGTTGAAAAAATGAAGTTTTTAACAAACAGCATTGTTGTATTCGAATACAGCATCTCTGTATTCGAATACAAGGCTGTTTCAGCATTCAGCAAAAAAAACAGCATGTCTGTATTCGAATACAACAGTCTGTATCGACTACACAGCAAGTCAGTAGCAAAACAACATGTCTGTATTCGAATACAACAGTCTGTATTCGACTACACAGTAAGTCAGTGGCAAAAACAGCATGTCTGTATTCGAATACAGCTTTCTGTATTCGAATACACATCAGACAGCAACAGGAAAACAACAAAAAATCAGCAAAAGTCAGCTTTTTTAAAGGTTTCGAAACCAATCAACACTTACACACAAATCCAAACAATCACACTTAGCAATTATAGCGCAATCACCACGACATCTTGAGTTTCGAAATAGTATTGCAATCAAACATGCTATCACCAAATTCCAAAACATAACACTTAACACTTATAACACAATTACTACAACATCATGGGTTTCGAAATGGTATTGCAATCAAACATGTTATCACCAAATTCCAAAACATTCAATTAACACTTATAACACAATACTACACAGACAAAATGAACCAACAATTCACAATTTAACAGGGTGTAGTCTCTCACGGACAAACACATGTGCAGTCTCTCACGGACAAACACAATTTACCAAGAAACGTAAGTCGTAAACGTACTACCTATCACGGGTCGGTACTGTTTACCGAGGTGCCACCTATCACGGGACTGCACAACTTACCAAACATAAATCGTAAACGTACTGCCTATCACGGGCCCGTACCGTTTACCAAGGTGCTACCTATCGCGGGTCTGCACGATTTACCAAAATACACATAAGTAAACAAGACATTAAGAGATTCCCCATTCTTAATTCTCATTTAACTTAAACCAGGGCGTAGTCTCTCACGGACAAACCCCTGAGCAGTCTCTCACGGACAAACACAATCCACCAAGGAATGTAAGTCGTAAACGTACTACCTATCACGGGTCCGTACTGTTTACCGAGGTGCCACCTATCACGGGTCTGCACAACTTACCAAACGTAAATCGTAAACGTACTGCCTATCACGGCCCGTACCGTTTACCAAGGTGCCACCTATCGCTGGTCAGCACGATTTACCAAAACACACATAAGTAAACGAGACAATAAGAGATTCCCCATTCTTAATTCTCATTTAACTTAAACGATTTTCAAAACAGACATTAAGTAAATAAGTCATTAAGAGATTCCCCATTCTTAATACTTATTTAACTTAAACGATTTTCAAAACAAATATTAAGTAACCAAGACATTAAGAGATTCCTCATTCTTAACGCCCAGTTAACTTAAACGATTTTCAAAGAAAACATTCAATAAACAAGGCATTAAGAGATTCCCCATTCTTAACACTCATTTACTGAAACGATTTTCAAAAACAAACATTAAGTAACCGAGACATTAAGAGATTCCTCATTCTTAACGCGCCAGTTAACTTAAATGATTTTCCAAAACAAACATTAAGTAACCAAGACATTAAGAGATTCCCCATTCTTAACACACAATTAACTTAACAATTTTCAAAACAAATATTAAGTAAACGAGTCATTAAGAGATTCCCCATTCTTAAGTCTCATTTAACTTAAACGATTTTCAAAAGCAAACATTAAGTAACCAAGACATAAAGAGATTCCCCATTCTTAACGCCCAGTTAACTTAAACGATTTTCAAAACAAATATTAAGTAACCAAGACATTAAGAGATTCCCCAATTCTTAACGCCCAGTTAACTTAACAATTTTCAAAACAAATATTAAGTAAACGAGACATTAAGAGATTCCCCATTCTGAAGTCTCATTTAACTTAAACGATTTTCAAAAGCAAACATTAAGTAACCAAGACATTAAGAGATTCCCCATTCTTAACGCCCAGTTAACTTTAACGATTTCAAAACAAATATTAAGTAACCAAGACATTAAGAGATTTCCCATTCTTAACGCACAGTTAACTTAAACGATTTTCAAAACAAATATTAAGTAACCAAGACATTAAGAGAGATTCCCCATTCTTAACGCCCAATTAACTTAACAATTTTCAAAACAAATATTAAGTAAACGAGACATTAAGAGATTCCCCATTCTTAAGTCTCATTTAACTTAAACGATTTTCAAATGCAAACATTAAGTAACCAAGACATTAAGAGATTCCCCATTCTTAACGCCCAGTTAACTTAAACAATTTTCAAAACAAATATTAAGTAAACGAGTCATTAAGAGATTCCCCCATTCTTAACGCCCAGTTAACTTAAACGATTTTCCAAAACAAACATTAAGTAACCAAGACATTAAGAGATTCCCCATTCTTAACGCCCAGTTAACTTAACAATTTTCAAAACAAATATTAAGTAAACGAGACATTAAGAGATTCCCCATTCTTAATTCTCATTTAACATAAACGATTTTCACAAACACACGTTAAGTAAACCGAGATATTAAAAGATTCCCCATTTATAATTACTCGTTTAACTCTAATGGTTTTCAAATTTCACAACAAAACCAACTCAAAACATTTTATCAAATTCAATTCATAATCTACACCAAAACACATCAAATTTCATCGGTATTAACTTAGAACACGTCAAATACGACGAACACAAATCAACACAACATAGCACTCAAACACATCAAATTTCATTTACCCATAATCATACACAAATGAGTTAAGTTCATTTTCCACGAAACATCCATCAAATATAACCCAAACCTAACTCTAAGGTTTTACCCATAAAGTCTTAGATCCATTTTCCCCCAAATCAATACTCAAACCCTAACAAGATCCTTTCCACACAATCACAGATAAGTCCCTAAATGCAAACTAAAAGTTTGGAAGGAGCCCTTACCTTCGCGTTAGCTCTAACGTGCGATTACGGCACCGTGAGTAAATCCGGTAAAATCTCCGCTCGCAACGCCGCTTCCAAATTAGTTCACTAGCACCGTAGCACGGAGGTGAGCAACCTTCCCTTCTATCACTTCTTGAAACGACGTTTAGATCTAGGTGAAACGGGAGGGTTTGTGTTTGAATCCCTAATACCGTTTTTCTTCGTTTTCGAAACAATGAGAAAGTATGAAGCTGAGAAAACCTTGCTCCCTTACCCACTAATCCTTGGGTTTCTATTCTTGAAGTCAAAGAAAGAAAAAGGAAGCAAAATCAACGAAGAAGAAAATGGGAGGAGGAGATGGTTTTTCGCGAGGCAGAGGAAGAAGAAGGAGTTTCTCTATTTTCTTTCCTTTGCTTTTCCTTTCTTTCTTTTTCCTTCCTTTCTATTTCCTCTCTTTCTATTTCCTTTTCTTTCTTTTCTACCTCCTTTTCTTTTTCCCTCCAAACAACTATATATATATATATATATATATATATATATATATTAATTACTTTTAACAAATATCTCAAAATATCTAGATATTTGTTAAATTACCATTTCACCCGTAACGCATTAAATTCTTCGTAAATGATTCACCGCAGTTAATTTAATTTATTTATCGACGAGTAATTCTAATCGGCATCAAAATATCTTTTTGATCATATAAACTCCAAAATATTATTATCTTTGGCTAAAAAGCCTCCGAGCCCAAAATCCAAAATACACAAAAATACATAAAATACACTTTAAAATTATGGGTCTTACAGTATCGGATGCAATGCAATCCAATAAGCAACAAGTCTAATTCGTGCAAAAATTTGATATGGTCCAATGAATTTAGGAGTCAATTTCTTCGATTTCAAGGCTCTAACAACTCCAGTCGTAGGCGTGACTCTTAGAAATACATGGTCACCCTGTTCGAATTGTTAAAGTTTGCGACGCTTATCCGCATAACTCTTCTGAAGATCTTGTGACGTCTTCATTTTCTCTTTTATCTTCTTTACCTTATCTATAGTCTGTTGTACCATCTCCGGTCCTAAAATCATTCTTTCATCGTCCTTATACAACACAAAGGCGTTTGACACTTGCGCCCGTATAAAGCCTCATATGGTGCCATTCCAATACTTACGTGGAAACTATTGTTGTAGGTAAACTCAACCAATGGAAGTACATCATCCCAACTTCCTCTATCATCTAATACACATGCTCTCAATAGATCTTCCAAGGACTGGTTTGTTCTCTCAGTCTGTCCGTTTGTTTGTGGATGGTAAGCTGAACTCAATCTTAGTTTTGTTCCCAATGCTTCATGCAATGCTCCCCAAAAATGCGATGTGAATTTTGGATCACGGTTTGATACGATACTCGATGGTACTCCGTGTAATCTCACAATCTCAACAATATAGATCTCAGTTAGCTTGTCTAACTTATAAGTGGTCTTTACCGGTAAAAAGTGTGCAGATTTAGTTAATCGATCCACTATCACCCAAATAGAATCATTATTTCTCCTTGTTTTCAAAAATCCATCGAAATGTTGTCCCACTTTCATTATTTTCCTTATATTTGTAATTTCTGGCACACAAATCCTACCATTACATCTCAAAATATTATCTTGTCCGATCATAAATTCCGTTGTCTTCCCTTGCATTATTAGATTCCTCTTCTCTTGAATTAAAACGTCATAATGAGAATTCGCAATGTCTTCAAGTAGTCCACTCGAAATCTTAATCATTCCGAACTTCAAAATTCCTGGTTCAAACACTACGTTCAAGTGTAGGTCTCTAAAAGCTTCCCACAACTCTTGTTGTCTAGCCATCACTGTTGAAGATACTGACACACTTCTTCTACTCAACGCATCAACCATTACATTGGCCTTCCCAGGGTGGTACTGTAGTGTGAAATCAAAATCCTTAAGAGTCTCCATCCATCGTCTCTAACGCATGTTCAATTCCTTCTGATCAAAAAAGTATTTCAAACTTTTACGGTCACTGAACACTGTGAACGTGCATCCATATAAATAGTGTCTCCATATTTTCAATGCAAAAGCTACAACAGCAAGCTCCAAGTCATGAGTAGGATAATTTCTTTCATGAATCTTCAATTGCCTTGAGGCATAAGCTACAGCTTTCTTGTGTTGCATCAGAACACATCGCAAACCTTGGTGAGACACATTACAGTAAACTTCATATGGTTCTTGTAATTGCGGTAATACCAATACTGGTGAGGTTGTCAACTTTTTCTTTAGTAACTGGAAATTTTCCTCACACTTTCTTATGGTTGTCAACCTTTCTTGTAAGTTGTGTCAATGGAGCTACAATCTTAGCAAAACTTTCAATAAACCTCCTGATAGAACTTGCTTCGTCATGCTTCCGTGAAGAAAGTGTCGTCTATACCTTTTCATAGATATTTAATAACATTACGCGCTTTCATAGTCAGTAAGACTCGTCCGTTCCATTCAACATGATTTTGTTTACTATCAACAAGAGATTAAGGATGATCAGTTCCTCAATTTGTCAATAAGTAGCCAACAACCATGATTGTGGCTTAGACTATCTTGACCGAACTGTAATAGCGCTCCTCTACCTCTGATACATGCCTCTTTCGTTGATACCTAAACACCAAATGCTATTCAGAATGAATCCTTATCTTCTCAATAATTTTAGTGTGTTCACACCTCTTTGATAGTTATTAAACTTCATCGAGTCTTATCTTGAAAATTACTAGGCGAACATCTAATATTCTTCATAAAAAGCTCTCCAGTTAGATCCTTACATGAAATCGCCTATCCGTCTAACGTTAATCCATCCATACTCATCATCTTCGAGTTACCACCAACCACATAACATCTATGTCCTTGGAACCACTTTATAAATCCCATGCTGTCATGATTTGCTTCAACCCTATCTGACAATTCATCATTTCGAAGATCTTTTCCACTTCTTTAATCCACTTATCAGCTTTTCCTGAGTTCTCATCACCCTTGAACTTTGGAGGATGGTAACGATGAAAATCTTCCAGTCGCCTTGACGCAGCAGCACATATCTCTCTCTCCCTCTTCTCCAGATCGTGCAGAGTCCTTGCAGCTGTCTGTGTAGTAATAGAAGCGTTATTCATTGCTTCAACCATTTGATAATTCCTATTGACGTTGACTTTTGCAGTACGTTCCTTCTTGGAGGAATATTTTCCTCAAAACCAACCTCAAGAAGAAATCTTAATACAACTTAGAATAATTCCAAAACATCTCAAACCACTGCTTTTAGAAAAATATCTTCTCTCGTTCCAATTCAATTGGGAGATGTTTTTTTCTGGAAAATGCTGCATCTAACATTAAACTCACAAAATATTAATAACTTGGCTAAAAAGCCTCAGAGTTCAACATAAAAGAACACCAAAATACATTAATTACAAATTAAAACCAAGGGTCTTACACATTAACATGTAGGTCATTTTCAATCTCCCTAGGCTTAATCTAATCCATTTTGGTTGTTTAACCAATCTTGTGCATCCAATAAGTGTGTTTGTATCATTGGATTTACATTTAGGTCATTTTGGTCCTTCCTAGGCTTAATCTAAAACATTTGGGTTGATAAACCAGTATCCTATAACAAGTTTGTGTCATTGGATTAACAATCTCCCTAGGCTGATTCTAATCCATTTTGGAATTTAACCAATATTTTCCATCCACTTAGTGCGTTTGTGGCATTGGATTAACATTTATGTCATTTTAGTCATCCTTCGACTTACTCTAATGCATATAGGGTTTTTAACCAATCATGTGCGTCCAATAAGTGCATTTTTGTCATTGGATTAAAATTTAGGACATTTTCACCATCCTGTGATTGAATCTAATCCATTTAGGGTTTTTAACCAATCTTGTGCATCCAATAAATGCGTTTGTGTCATTGGATTAACATTTAGGTCATTTTCGTCATTCTTCGACTTATTCTAATGCATAAAGGGTTTTTAACCAATCATGTGCATCCAATAAGTGCGTTTTTGTAATTAGATTAAAATTTAAGACATTCTCGTCATCCTTTGATTGAATCTAATCCATTTAGGGGTTCTAACCAATCATGTGCATCCAATAAGTGCGTTTGTGTTATTGGATAAATATTTAGGCCACTTTCGTCATCCTTAGGCTTATTCTAACGTATTTAGGATTTTTAACCAATCTTGTGCATGCAATAAGTATGTTAGTGTCATTGGATTAACATTTAATTCATTTTCGTCCTCCCTAGCCTTATTTTAATCCATTTTGATTGTTTAAACAATCTTTTGGATCTAATAAGTGTGTTTGTGTCAATGGATTAAAATTTTGGTCATTTTCATCATCCTTCAACTTATTCTAACCCATTTAGGGTTTTTAAGCAATCTTGTGCATCTAATAAGTGGGTTGTGTCATTTTATTAAAATTTAGGTCATTTTCGTCGTCATTTGGCTTATTCTAATCCATTTAGGTCAATTAGTGAATTTGTGTCATTGGATTAACATTTAGTTCATTTTTGTCCTCCCTACACTTATTCTAATTCATTTGATTGTTTAACCAATTTTGTTCATCCAATAAGTGTGTTTGTGTCATTGCATTTACATGTAAGTTATTTTCGATATCCCTAGGCTTATTCTAATCCATTTTGGTTGTTTAACCAATCTTGTGCATCCAATAAGTGTGTTTGTGACACTGGATTAATATTTAGGTCATTTTCGTCATCGTTCGACTTATTCTAGTTTATTTTGGGATTTAAACCAATCTTGTGCATCCTATTCATGCGCTTGTGTCAATGGATTAACATTTATGTCATTTTTGTCCTCCATAGGATTATTCTAATCCATTTTGGTTTTAAAAACAATCTTGTGCATCCAAAAGTATGTTTCTATCATTGTATTAACATTTTGGTCATTTTCGTCCTCCCTATGCTTATTCTTATCTATTTTTGTTGTTTATTACATCTTGTGCATCCAATAAATGAGTTTGTTTCATTGGATTAACATTTAGTTAATTTTGGTCGACCTTCGACTTATTCTAATCAATTTAGGGTTTTTAACAACTCTTGTACATCCAATAAGAATGTTTGTTCATTGGATTTACATTTTGGTCACTTTCATCCTCCGTAGGCTTAATCTAAATCGTTTTGATGGTTTAACAATTCTTTTGTATCCAATAAATGCGTTTGTGTCATTGGATTAACATTTTGGCCATTTTCGTCATCCTACAGCTTACTCTAATATGCATTAAGGGATTTTAACACATCATATGCATCCAATAAGTGCGTTTGTGTCATTGGATTAACATTTAGGTCATTTTCTCCCCTAGGCTTATTCTAATCCATTTTGGATTTTTAACCATTATTTTGTATCCACTATGTGCGTTTGTGGCATTGGATTAATATTTAGGTCATTTTCCTCATCCTTCAACTTACTCTAATGCATAAAGGGTTTTTAATCAATCATGTGCATCCAATAAGTGCGTTTTGGTCATTGGATTAAAATTTAGGAAATTTTTGTCATCCTTTGATTGAATCTAATCCATTAAGGGTTTTTTACCAATCATGTGCATCCATTAAGTGCGTTTGTGTTATTGGATTAACATTTAGGTCATTTTGTCATCCTTTGACTTATTCTAATGCATTTTGGGTTTTCAACCATTCTTGTGCATCCAATAGGCTTATTCTAATTCATTTTCGTCCTCCCTAGGCTTATTCTAATCCATTTTGATTGTTTAAAAAATCTTTTGCATCTAATAAGTGTGTTTGTGTGAATGGGTTATCATTTACGTCATTTTCCACTACGTGAAAAGTATGATTTTGCAGCGCTTTTTTTAAGCCATTTACAACGTTTTTTTATAAAAAAAAAGTGTTGTAGAATCGAGCGCTGTAAAAAGATACAACAACGCTTTTTAAAATAAAAAAGCGCTGTAAAATATGCAGATTTATTGTGCGCGCTTGTTATGCACATTTTTACAGCGTTTCTTTTTATTGTGCGCGCTTGTTATGCACATTTTATATGCATTATAATGCACATTTTACCGCACTTTTTCAAATAAGCGCTGTAAAATGTGCACTCAATATATGCATTATAATGCACATTTTACAACGCTTTTTCAAATAAGCGCAGTAAAATGTGCATTCAATATATGCATTATAATGCACATTTTAAAGCGCTTTTTCAAATAAGCAATGTAAAATGTGCACTCAATATATGCATTATAATGTACATTTTACAACGCTTATTCAAATAAGCGTTGTTAAAGGTGCACTCAATATATGCATTATAATGCACATTTTACAACACTTTTTTAAATAAGCGCTGTAAAAGGTGCACTCAATATGTGCATTATAATGCACATTTTACAACGCTTTTTCAAATAAGCGCTGTAAAAGGTGCACTCAATATATGCATTATAATGCACATTTTACAGCGCTTTTTTCAAATAAGCGCTGTAAAATGTGCATTTTATTTATTTATTTAAAAAAACGTTGTAAATTAAATTTTTAAAAAGCCGCTTTTTGGTTTTTTATGGCACTTTTTTAGAAAGCGCTGTCTTTTAATTTTTTTTTCCAAAATCATTTTCATCCAGAATCAGTTCACACAACAACAGAACATATTCAGAATCAGTTCACACAATCAGTACACAAAAACAACAGATCATATTCAGATACATATATAACTTAACTACATATACAATTTTGATATTGTACAACAACACATATTCATGTACATATTCAAATATTATGCCCTATTCATATACATATAACTTAAGTTATTACACAGAACATAACTAGCTACCATATAATATTCAGATCCCTGGCAGCATGCTATTTCCCAGAAAATCAAATAATTTTAATTTCAAGCACATATTGACACCAATCTTCCTTTAATTCAATTAGATCTTTCTCAGATTATGTTGGACTGGAATTGTCAAAGTACTGTGCAATATAAAAATTAAACATAAATAAGTTAGAATCAAATATATATACATAATTTATATATGAAAATCAAATAATGAAAATACCGTACCGTTTCTGGAATAATAGTTTGATTCCTATCAACAATCTCCTTCATGAACCTCAATACATAGTTGCCACAGTCGATGTTGTTCGTTTTGACGAGGGCACTATAAAATAAAACATATAAGTCAATAAAATATTTGTGCATTGATTATAAAGGCATATATTTGTAAATGAAAATTTAAAGGCATATATTTCAAAACTTTATTGGAATCCATGTGATGTTATTAGACTTTCGCTTCGACACTGTAGCACCTCTTTGAGCTCGAAAAACTTGTAAAGCACTATCGAATAAATAAATGTGATTATTATATCATTAACAAACAAATTATTTATACATTAACAAACACATTACTTACTTGTCGAACATAGTCTTTATTACGGAGTGATTGTTGTAATTGTCGTGCAAGGGATCTAAATAGTATAACTTTAGAGGTCGCATTGATTGTAAATAGCACCCAATGTTCCCTACAACAACAAAAATTTGGTTGGCAATTTTGTTTACACAACTAAGAAATATAAGATCTCATAAATTAAAAAAGATATAAATAATAATATATAATTACGTTCCTGAATTATATGGTGCAAAGAACAACTTATCCTTCTCTATATTTTCTAATAACATATCTACAATGTATTTTTTTACATTCACTGGATCAAGTTTACACATCGAAAGCTTATGTGGAGACAAGAATGAATATCTATTTGACAATCTGCGCAAGCACACCAACTTCTCATGCAAAAACCTTCAATGAAATTTCAACTTAGATTAATTATCAATAAAGTTAATTAATTACCAATAAATGCAATTAAAAGTAGTTTTTTTACCTTATGTACAAGCTGATGATAGTAGCACTCAGCTCCTTATGGTTAAGAAGTTCGTATATGTGCTCCTTTTCAAGAAATTCTTCATACTCATCTCTGAATATAGCTTTATTCATGGTTATGATGCGTGAATCATCGTTGCTACCCATATTCCTTTTTACTTGGATGTCAAGACACGCCCCGTATTTAGCATGGCATGGCTGACTTATTTTAGGAGCAGCAGCGATTGATTTTCCCCGATCCAATTTTTTAGCGGCAACTATGGTAGCTTTGTTACCCTCCAGCTTTTGTAGTTTGCCAGCTTTATTACCCTCCAATTTTTGAGGTTTGCCGGCTTTATTTTACTGTGCGGGTGGTTTTATTTGATTGAATCTGAAAAAATGAGGTTATATGTTAGTTTATTGAATCTGAAAAATGACAAACCTTAGGGAATAAATGTGACAAACCTTTCGGGCGATGTAATTGACTCATTTATGGGAATCTTTTTATCATTCCCTTTATGCTTTTTCAGAAACTAAATATAAATGTGAAATTAAAGTTAGTAGCGGAAAAAAATCAACAATTAAATATACATATCAATTAAACATACATTTCAATTAATTAAACATACCTTATCAAGGGCAACAAGATGTGTGGGCCATGCCACGTAACTACCAATTGCTTCGCCCAAAAACCTCATATCTGCATCGTTGTCCGGTATAGGCAATGGTGCATTTAGTTCCAAAGCAATGACAAGTGATACTTTGACATGGCCAACCGGGATCGTTGTGTTGTGCAATACTTCTCCCGAAGTATTGTGCAATGTTCCCTTTCCAACCTTCCGATGAGTAGGGAAGGATAAGTACATAACGCATGGAGTGACACCCTAAATCAATGGTTAATACATAAGTATGGTTAATACATAAGTAATTACATAAGTAAGTAATTAATTACTTCATGAAGAGTTTTGAGACCAATGTTGCAACTCGCGTTTTCACTCTCCATTTGGAGTTGATCCGGGAGTTGCTTGTCTTTATTCGTCTTCACCAAGAGTGCCATTTGCTTTGATAAGAGTTTGAGCTTCTCTAATACTTCCTCATTGGATGGATTTTGGCGCTTCTCTTGTGAAAAATAGCTTTTAGGAGTTACGTCAAATCCTTTCCCCCTCACGCGACCGGATTATTCAGGAACATTAAACACTTTACCCAGAATGTCCCTGCCACTTTCTTTGTTGCCCTCTTTATTTTCTGAACTTTGTTCGATATTCTCCTAAAATACATGTAGGATTAAAAAGATAAGTTCAATATCATTTTTAAAATACATATTAAAAAAAATATTAAAGTGATCATATACTTACACAAAGTTCTATTATTTTTTGAACATTTTCATTATCAACCACTCCGTCCTTATTTACACGAGCTTCCTTCCACAATATATGACGACCCAACGGTTGATCGGATTGGGTGTCTTGTCGCTATTCGTTAAGATCATAAACAAAATAATAGTTAGAAACTATAGTTTATAATACAAATTCCTTCATTATATAAAAGTGATGTTTAATTACTTACAAGTTTGCTCTTAGACGTGCATATCCCATACGTGATTTTTGTATGGTGCGTGCGTCGGATTTGTCACCCTCTCGCAATTTGCCTTACTTATAATCTATAATAAAAAAAAATAACAATCGTGTAAAAATTAAAATACGCTATGAATATGAATAATAAAACACAAATGTTAATAAATTAATCACTTACAACAAACGCGGGGTCGGAACGTTTTGATACAAATGCACTCCATTCTTCATTTCATATATAATGTTTATATATTTTTGGAGCTTCTGCATTCATATTTCCCTCACTATCTTTTAGATAGAAATTTGAGAGGTGAGTTCTAAAACCCCAATGTATTTTCCCGGCAACTCTCAAGACGTAATTCTTCTCACCTCATCAAGAACAAAAGCAGTCTGCAAACGAAATAAAGATATAGTTTGAGTAAAGTATTTCAATGGAAAAAATTATAAATGACAAAAGAGTGGATCAAAAAAGTTACCTGTATATCATTCCACAATATATCTTTGGCATCCTTGAACGCCTTATCTCTCTAGTCATCGATTGTAATGGGGATATTTTGAAGAACAACAACCCCAATGTAACTTACAAACATGGAGCTGTTGGGGTCGATTGGCTGACCACTTTCATTCCATCCAACCTAATAAACTCATATAGTAAGGACATGCTTTCCAAAACGTTAAAAAATAAACAGCAAACAGAGTATAGTATACCTTAAATTTTATCCCACTGCTCCTTGCTTTTATGACCTTTTGCATTAAGTCTTGGTGTTGACAACTTCCTCATTTTGACAATCCAAAGCCTTGTTAGAATCCATTTATCTACAACAAGTTCAACATGCAGTTCAGTGTAACTTCAACATGCAGTAGTCTAAGTACGTATCAGTATAAGTTCAACATGCATTTTAGTGATAACAAAAAATTAAGAACATCAAACCTGAATAGTGAGACGAAATACGTAGACGAAATACGTAGGGTTCGTAGGAGAAATGCGCAGAAATATGGTTTAGAGAAACTGAAGTGTGGTTCGAACAAATACGTAATAAGGGTTATGTATTTCAATGAAAAGAGATGGTTTGTAATGGTAGAGATGATCGTGGATGGAAATAAGGTTAAAAATGAGAGAGATCATCGTGGAAATATGGTTCTTAATGGAAGAGATGATAGGGTTTGCAAAGGAAGAGAAGAACGGTGAAGAAGAGATGATAGTGAAGTTTACGTAATGAAGAGGAAACTGAAGCGGTTTACTGTTATATATAAAACCCTATTACAGCGCTTTTTTAGAAGCCTTTTTACAGCGCTTGTTGGAAAGACGCTCTAAAAGACCTAACCTTTTAAAGCGCTTATTGTAAACGCGCTCTTAAAGACCTAAGCCTTTTACATCGCTTTTTCAAATAAGCGCTCTAAAAGGCCTCCTTATTTTATTTTAAAAGGCTCTTTTACAACACTTATTCTATAAGCGCATTAAAAGACCTTTTTTTTTCTTATGTTATATGACTGTGTTTTTTAAAGGCCTTTTACATCGCTTTTTTCAAATAAGCGCTCTAAAAGGCCTCCTTATTTAGTTTTCAGTGGCTCTTTTACAGCGCTTATTCTATTAGCGCTGTAAAAGACCTCTTTGTTTTCTTATGTTATATGACTGTGTTTTTAAAGGCCTTTTACAGCGCTTTTTCAAATAAGCGCTCTAAAAGGCCTCCTTATTTAGTTTTCAGTGGCTCTTTTACAGCGCTTATTCTATAAGCGCTGTAAAAGACCTCTTTGTTTTCTTATGTTATATGACTGTGTTTTTTAAAGCCTTTTTACAGCGCTTTTTCAAATAAGCGTTCTAAAAGGCCTCTTTATTTTATTTTTCAGTGGCTCTTTTACATCGCTTATTTTATAAGCGCTGTAAAAGACCTCTTTGTTTTCTTATGTTATATGACTGTTTTTTTAAACGACCTTTTAACTTGGTATAAAACAAAGCTTTGTGACCTCTTAGTTTATATTCAGTTTAGTTCATGTAAATTATCTATATTTGGATTTTTTTTCAGTTCATGTAAATTACTAGTTTATATAATTACACGAACTTAGTATAAAACACTAAGATCAAGCTAAATATAAGCAGAAAATAAATATAAGCAGAAAATCAAATACATGGCTGCTTATATAAAACAATTAAACATGTTCAAAACAAATAAATTACATGAACTCAATTCAAATTACATGGCTTATATAAAACAATTAAACATGTACATTAAGATGCCCTTCTTCTTTTCCTAGTGGGAATCACATTTGTTTGTCCATTATTAACGATACGAAACGATGGATTAATCCAAATACCCTCATCATGATCATCTCTAAGATATAAACCATCACCACTTGAATCAATTTCAGGTGGTTGTGATGTTGCAAATAAAAGATCATTACCAACATCTTCATCATTATTGTTATCATCACTTATTTTATTGGTCGATAGGACAACAGACCATTTATCATCAGCAGGATCAGTGACATAAAACACTTGTTGAGCTTGCGACGCTAAAATAAAAGGCTCGTCTTTGTACTCCACCCTATTAAAATCGACAAGCAAGAACCCTAACTCATCAATCCGAATGCCATTATTATTATCGACCCACTTGCAACCAAATATGGGAACACGAAACATTGTGTAGTCTAACTCCCATATGCACTCGAAAACCCCAAAATATGATAGATTTGCATATATTGGGTTTTTGAATTTTGCACTTGAGGCATGCATCGCTTCAGCTACGAGAGTGACTCTGCTATTTTGCATTGTGATCTGATCATCTTGTTCATTGGTATAAAATGTGTAGCCGTTAATAACATAATCAGTGTAAGAAAAGACATGTAAACTCAGACCATTTGCTAGCCACCTCAAGCTCTGTGAAACTGATCCGGGGTCTATATCAAACTTTGGCTTTATGTGATTATCTAACCATGTTATAAAACTTCGACTGTGCTCTCGAGTTATCCAATTTTGATTCCTATTCATGTTCAAACGAGATAACTGATCCATGTGTATTGTAACATACGATTGAACCTCATCATCATTGTGCATAACATACAATTGTGCCTGCTCCCATTCTGTCCTTGATATAGTCATTATTCTTCTTCCAATTATCCCTTCTCCTGATATTCTTCCCGAATGACGAGACATGGGAAGCCCTATGGATTCAACATTGGATAGATATTCAGTACAAAATTCAGCAGCTTCTTCAACAATGTACCGTTCAACAATACAACCTTCTAGTCGACTTCTACTTTTTACGTACCCTTTTAATATTTTCATATATCGTTCTATCGGATACATCCATCTCATATAAGCTGGCCCACAAAGTTTTGTCTCCTTAACTAGATGAACAGTAACGTGAACCATTATATCAAAAAACGAGGGTGGGAAATACATTTGAAGCTCACACAAAGTAACAACAATTTCCCACTGCAATGTCGGTAATTTCTGAGGATCGATCACTTTACTACAAATTTCCCTGAAGAAGAAACATAATCTAGTTAAGGCTCGTCGAATTTTTTCAGGTAAAATGGAACGTATACCTATTGGTAGCAAATGCTCCATTAGAAATGACAACATGGGTCTTTTCAAAGCGAGGGTATATTTTTTTTTTTTAAAGTAAATTAAAAACGAACAAAGAATTAAATCAGGAAATGTCTTTGGATAAATAATTGATCATTATAATTACAAGCAGCGGAAAAGTTTCTCCAATTACAATCCAAAACATTTACACAACATCAAATGGTACATGGAACCCATCCAAAGATGATGTCAAACTGATAATATTAGTAAAAAGTACAGTTTTCCAAAACTAAAAAATACTCTCAACCAAAAGAAGGACCCTAGTCCTATACACCATCCTAATCTGATCATCCTGCAAAAAAGCTTACACCCTGAGTAATCTCCACGCGTCCCGTGAGATCCTCCTAACGTAACTGCAGTCAAGCGTTCCCATCTCCATTCCCATCCGTAGGGTACGAACGGTAGGATCGTCCTGACTCTCATCTGAGGGCAAAGCCCAGATTTCCACAATAATTGTAAAGGGTCACCAACCGAAATTAACAGATAACACATAACATTTAAGTTTTAAATGCACAAAATAACCTTTCAACTAAGCATGCACCTTAAAAGGATTTTCCATATGCTAAAAGTTCATATAATGCTAGCCAATTAACAATGAACTCAAAATGAAGTTCTCAAACCATCAAGTAATACATAACTGACCAAAGCATTGATAAATAAATTGAGCAATCGATTATCTAACTCAAAATAAGTATTTTGCTGAGGAAATCGATTGCCAAATCGATTTGGTCAGTTCTGCTGAGTTTCTGCATGACCAAATCGATTTCTAAGTCGATTTTGTCAGTTCTGATGAGTCCCTGGTTGCCAAATCGATTTCCAAATCGATTTCGGCAGTTTTGCGGAGTTTCCTGCCTCTCTGCCAATCGATTTCCAAATCGATTTCTTAAAAGATTTTGAAAGATATATTTATATACAATCGATTGGCAAATCGATTGGGTCAAAATGGTGAACTTCCTGCAACTCATCCAATCGATTGGAAATCGATTTCCCTGATCGTTTTTCCAAAAATTCATGCATTTACTCAAGTCATTCCTAATCAAGTTCACAACCTAACACTTAGCAATTCCTACACGATTACCACGGCAATTGAGATCTCGATAACCATCATACTTACACACAACAATCAACACATAACACTTAGCATTTTCAACGCAATTACCACAACGACTCAAATTCAAATCACTTAACCATAAAACTCAAATCAACCACGACTCGCGTGCCAAGCACCCTAATGCAATGCGTATATGCCAAAATGCATGGGACTCGGGAATTCCAAACCAAAACCCTCCTCGAAGGGCCGTAAATCATAATTGTACCGCCTATCGCAGCCCAAAGTACAATTACCGAGGTGCCACCTATCAGGGTCAGCACGATTTACTAAAATGCGTAAATCATAAACGTACCACCTATCACGGGTCAGTACAGTTTACCGAGGTGTCACCTATCACGGGTCAACACGATTAACTAAAAGAAAAAGCGGGAATCGTAAACGTACCGCCTATCACAGACCAGTACTGTTTTACCTAGGTGCCACCTATCACGGGTCAGCACAATTCACCAAAAATGTAAATCGTAAATGTACCACCTATCACGGGTCAGTACAGTTACCATGGTGTCACCTATCACGGGTCAACACGATTTACTAAAATGTAAATCGCAAACGTACAACCTATCACGGGTCCGTACAGTTTACCAAGGTGTCACCTATCACGGGTCGACACAATTTACCAAATGAAATGCATGAGCATACACAGACTCCATTCACAGCAATCGTTAAGCAAATGCAGATATTAAAAGATTCCCATTTTTTAATACCCATTTACTTAAACGACTTTCAAACAACATTAATTAAATAAGTCATTAAGAGATTCCCCGTTCTTAATACCGATTTAACTTAATGATTTTCAAAACAAAACGTTAAGCAAACAGTCATATTAAGAGATTCCCATTCTTAATATACTTTTGACTTAAACGATTTTCTCGCAAAACATTCAGTAAGCAAGTCATTAAGAGATTCCCCATTCTTAATACTCATTTACCGAAACGATTTTCAAAAACGATAGTTAAGTAACCGAGACATTAAGAGATTCCCCATTCTCAACGCCCAGTTAACTTAAACATTTTCCTCAAATGCACATTAAGTAAACCGAGGTATTAAAAGATTCCCCATTTTTAATACCCGTTTAACTCTAATGGTTTTCAAATTCCACAGAAACAAATTCAAATATACTTTCACATTCAAACCATAATTCACAGCAACCACACCACTTAACAAACATCAAGTTTCATTTACCCATAATCATACACAATGACATTCAAAATTCATTTACCACGAAACATTCATCACTATAAACAAAACCTAACTCTTAGGGTTTTACCCATAACGCACTAGTTTGGTTTTTTCCCCAAATCGATACATTTAACCCTAACAATTTCCTTCCACACAACTACATATAAGTCCCTAATGCAAGCTAGAAGTTTGGAAGGAGCCCTTACCTCAACGTTAGCTTTAACGCGCGTTTCCGGTACCGTGAGAAATTCCGGTAAAATCTCCGCTCGCAACGCCGCTTCCAAATTAGTGCACTAGCACCGTAGCGTGGTGGTGAGCAACTTTCCCTTCTGTCTCTTCGAGAAATGGGGTTCGGATCTAGAAGAAACGGAGGGGTTTGTGTTTGGATCTCAAAACCGTTTTTTTCTTCGTTTTTGAATCAAAGAGGAAGAGTGAGTTACGAAAACTTGATCTAACTCTAACCCAACCTTGGGTCACTAGCATTTGAAGAAAAGGAAGCAACGAAAACGAAAAATGGAGAAGGATGGAAATTCTTAGAGTTTTCTTGCGTGAAACCTGAGAAGGAGATGGAAAATTTGAGATTTCCTTCCTTTCTATTTCTTTCCTTTGTTTTTCCTTTCTTCCTTTTTCCTTCCTTCCTTTATATACTATTTCTTTTCCTTTTCCTTCCTTCTAGTTTTCTTTCTTTTTCCCTCAAACAAACATATATAAATATAATAAATATAACTTAACAAATATCTCAAAAATCTAGATATTTATTAAAATTACCGTTTCACGCCGAAACGCCTTAAAATTCTCGTAAAGTATTTACCTGCAGTTAAATTCAATTTATTTATCGACGAGAAATTCTAATTGGGCATCGAAATATCTTTTCTGATTATAAAAACTCCAAAATATTATTAACTTTGGCTTAAAAAAAACCTCCGAGCCAAAATCCAAAATATACAAAAAATACATAAAAGGGTACTTTAAAATTATGAGGTCTTACACACTTGCAACCAAATATGGGAACACGAAACATTGTGTAGTCTAAACTCCCATATGCACTCGAAAACCCAAATATGATAGATTTGCATATATTGGGTTTTTGAATTTTGCACTTGAGGCATGCATCGCTTTCAGCTACGAGAGTGACTCTGCTATTTGCATTGTGATCTGATCATCTTGTTCATTGGTATAAAAATGTGTAGCCGTTAATAACATAATCAGTGTAAGAAAAGACATGTAAACTCAGACCATTTGCTAGCCACCTCAAGCTCTGTGAAACTGATCCGGGTCTATATCAAACTTTGGCTTTATGTGATTTACTAACCATGTTATAAAACTTCGACTGTGCTCTCGAGTTATCCAATTTTGATTCCTATTCATGTTCAAACGAGATAACTGATCCATGTGTATTGTAACATACGATTGAACCTCATCATCATTGTGCATAACTACAATTGGGCCTGCTCCATTCTGTCCTTGATATAGTCATTATTCTTCTTCCAATATATCCCTTCTCTCTGATATTCTTCCCGAATGACGAGACATGGGAAGCCCCTATGGATTCAACATTGGATAGATATTCAGTACAAAATTCAGCAGCTTCTTCAACAATGTACGTTCAACAATACACTTCTAGTCGACTTCTACTTTTTACGTACCCTTTAATATTTTCATATATCGTTCTATCGGATACATCCATCTCATATAAGCTGGCCCACAAAGTTTTGTCTCCTTAACTAGATGAACAGTAAGGTGAACCATTATATCAAAAAAACGAGGGTGGAAATACATTTGAAGCTCACACAAAGTAACAACAATTTCCCACTGCAATGTCGGTAATTTTCTGAGGATCGATCACTTTACTACAAATTTCCCTGAAGAAGAAACATAATCTAGTTAAGGCTCGTCGAATTTTTCAGGTAAAATGGAACGTATACCTATTGGTAGCAAATGCTCCATTAGAATATGACAATCATGGGTCTTCAAACCTTTTAACTTGAGGTCTTTCATACAAACCAAATTTTCAATGTTTGAAGAGTATCCTTCTGGAACTTTAACTTCGTGTAGAAATTTACATAAAACAATTTTTTCCTTTCTAGATAGAGTATGAGCGGTTGGAGGTAGATATGTGTGATTTCCTTTCTTTACGAGACCCAATTCATTTCTTATTCCCATGTCGACCAAGTCCAATCTTGCATTGATGCCATCTTTAGACTTACCTAGAACATTGAGTAACGTACCAATAACACTATCAAATACATTTTTTAATATGCATCACATCGAGAAAATGTCTTATATACAATGATTCCAATATGGTAATTCAAAGAAAAATTGACTTTTTCTTCCACCCAGTTTTGACCAGCTCTCCGCAAAGGTTTTGCCAAATTTATTGGTCGAACCTTGTACTTTTCAAGTATTTGATATCCAGTCGGTGCTAAAGGAGCTTTACCTTCCTCTGATTTTTCCATTGAATGCATTTCTCCACCCACGATACTGATGACTATAAGGTAAAATCTACGAATGCCAAGAAATACATTCTTCTTACAATGTTTTCAACCGATCCAATCTGTACTCTCTTCACATATAGGGCATGCACACTGACCTTTAATGCTATATCCTAATAAATTACCGTATGTTGGAAAATCATTAATTGTGTCGAACAACATTGCCCTCAAATTGAAACATTCTTTCCTATACCCATCATAAACTTCCACACCTGTCTCCCACATTTTTTGAATCTTCAATTAAAGGAGTCATGTATACGTCGATATCATTCCCCGGTTGTTTGGTCAGAAATTAACAGAGACAACATCATAAACTTACGCTTCATACATAACATCGAGGTAGGTTATAAATAACAAAATCACAGGCCACATGTTGTGTGAGATGCTTTGAAGACCATGTGGACATTCCATCAGTATAATTGCAAGTCCTTAGATTTCTTGACTCTATCCGAATTCAGGATATCGTGATCAATTTTGCCCATTGTGGGGAATCTGCAGGGTGTCGAAACTTCCATCTCTAATTCTTTCATCTGCATGCCATGTCAAGTGTTTTGAATCTTCTTCACTGCGATACATGCGCCTAAAATCTTGGTATTATAGAAAATACCACACGACTTTTGCTGGAGTAGATCTTTCTTCTATATCGAGAGATTTTGCATTTCGGACACGCCTTAAGTAATTCATAATCGTTTCGAAATAAAATGCAATCGTTAGGACACACATGAACCTTTTCGTAACTCATGCCAATAGAGCACAAAATCCGTTTTAGCCTCGTAGGTTCGACTGGGAAGTTCGTTATCATCTGGCAACATATCTTTTAAGAGTGTTAATAATTCTGTGAAAGCTTTTATCAGACCATCCATTACTCGCTTTTATGTTGTACAACTTTAATATCGCCGACAATCTTGTGAATTTAGTACAACCATTATATAATGGTTTCTTTGCATCACTCAACAAACTCTCAAACATTTTAGGACAATCCTGAAGATCCTTCTTCAACTGCTTTTGCAATCTCCTCAACTCGGTCCGCTCATATGTATCTGTATCGAAGTCAGTTGAAGCATATGTGTCAACCATTCTCAAAATTAATATTTCCTTTTTTTTTTCTCACCATGTCTTATCCAACATGTTATAGCTTTGATCAATTCCATTCCATACTAAATGTCCTTCCAATTCATCTCTCTAACGCGTTTTCAAAAACAAATTTTAAACAGGACAAACGACTCTATTTGGATCTTTTGCATTCTTCACTGTAAAATCAACAAACTCCTTCACTCCATTTTCATACTCTTTGACAATCGATTGGCAGACAGTCCATTTTTGGTCCTATTATATGACCTATATAAATGCAGTTACAAAAATAATAAGCTACTGATAACATTATACAATATATAGTACACATATCTATATTGGAAAATGGAAACCAAGGTCCATTTTTTATGTAACAATTTCAAAACAGAAAAGATTTCAAAACAGAACAGATCAACAAATTTCAAAAAGAAAAGATTTATTATGTAACAATTTATTAGTTTTTCATGACAAACACAATTAATAAAATACCTGAGACAAATGTATCACATATTTTTTTAAAAGAGGAGCAGTAGATGGCGCACAGTACGAGAGGAGAATGAGGGTTCCAGAGTAGAGGTGATGAGGGTTCGTAATTTTGTTTTAAATTTGTTTTATTTATTTAAAGTGAATGAGTGAATGATTTCCCAGAGCATGTCTTTTACAGCGCTTGTAAAAAAAAGCGTTGGAATAGGTCATTTAATTATTTAAAAGTGCAAGTCTTTTACAGCGCTTGTCAAAAAAGCGATGTAAAACATTATGTGACGGCGCTTCATTATACAGCGGTTGTGTAAAAGCATTGTAATAGCCTAGGTAAACATTATGCGCAAACGCTATATGACCCTATAACAGTGCTTTTTCCACAACGCTTGTCAAAAAGTGGTGTTATATGCTCAGTTATTTTTAAAATATATTTACAACAACACTTGTATTTAGTAAGCGCCGTAAAAGGCGCGCTATAAAATGTCATTTTTGGCATAGTGTTCATTATCCTTCGACTTATTCAAATAATCCATTTAGGGTTTTTAACCAATCTTGTGCATCTAATAAGGGCGTTTGTGTCATTTAATTAAAATTTAGGTCATTTTCGTCCTCCTTTGGCTTATTCTAATCCATTTAGGTCCATTAGTGAGTCTGTGTTATTCGATTAGCATTTAGGTCATTTTTGTCGTCCATACGCTTATTCTAATCCATTTTGGCTGTTTAACCAATCTTGTGCATCCAATATTTGCGTTTGTGTTATTGCATTATCATTTAGGTCATTTTCGATCGCCCTAGGCTTATTCTAATCCATTTTGGTTGTTTAACCATTCTTGTGCATCCATTAAGTGGGTTTGTGTCATTGGATTAACGCTTAGGAGATTTTCATCATCGTTCAACTTATTCTAATTTATTTTTAGATTTAAACCAATCTTATGCATCCAAATCGTGTGCTTGTGTCATTAGATTAACATTTATGTCATTTTCGTCCTCCCTATGCTTATTCTAATCCATTTTGGTTTTTTAACCAATCTTGTGCATCCAAAACGTTCTTTTCTATCATTTTATTAACAATTAGGTCAGTTTCGTTCTACCTATGCTTATTCTTATCCATTTTGGCTTTTTTATCCAATCTTGTGCATCCAATAAATGTGTTTATGCCATTGGATTAACATTTAGTTAATTTTCGTCGACCTTTGACTTATCCTAATCAATTTAGGGTTTTTAACCACTCTTGTACATCCAATAAGTGTGTTTGTATCATTGGATTTACATTTAGGTAAATTATTTTTCCTTCCTAGGCTTAATCTAAACTATTTGATTGTTTAACCAATCTTTTGCATCCAATAGATGCTTTTGTTTCATTGGATTAACAGTTAGGTCATTTTCATCCTCCTTAGGCGTATTCTAATCCATTTTGGTTGTTGAACAAATCTTGTACATTTAGGTCATTTTCATCATCCGTAGGCTTATTCTAATCCATCTTGGTTGTTTATACAATCTGGTGCATCCAATAAGTTTGGTTGTGCCATTGGATTATCATTTGGGTGATTTTCGTCATCCTTCGACTGATTGTTATCCATAAAGGGTTTTTAACAAATATTGTATATCAAATAAGTGCGTTTGTGTCATTGGATTAACATTTAGGTAATTTTAGTCCTCCATATGCTTATTCTAATCCGTTTTAGTTGTTTAACCAATCTTTTGATTTGAATAAGTGCGTTTGTGTGATTTTATTAACATTTAGGTCATTTTCGTCATCCTTCAGCATATTCTAATCCATTTATGGTTTTTAACCAATCTTGTGCAATAAGTGTTTGTGTCATTGTGTTAACATTTATGTCTTTTTCGTCCTCCCTAGGCTTATTCTAATCCATTTAGGTTTTTTAACCAATCTTATGAATCCAAAAAGTGTGTTTTTGTCATTCTATTAATATTTAGGTCATTTTTGTCCTCCCTATGTCTATTCTTATCCATTTTGATTGTTTATCCAATCTTGTGCATCCAATAAATATGTTTGTTTCATGGGATTAACATTTAGGTCATTTTCATCCTCCCTTGGTTTATTATAGTCCAATAATATTTTTTAACCAATGTTGTGCATCCGATAGGTGTGTTTGTGTCATATGGTTAACATTTAGGTCATTTTCGTCCTCCGTAGGCTTATTCTTCACCATTTTGGTTGTTTATACAATCTTGTGTATCCAATAAATGCGTTTCTATCATTGGATTAACATTTAGGACATTTTCGTACTCCATAGACTGATTCTAATCTATTTAGATTGTTTAACATATATTGTGGATTCAATAAGTGCGTTTGTGTGATTGGATAAACATTTAGGTCATTTTCATCCTCCGTAGGGTTATTCTACTCCATTTTGGTTGTTTATACAATCTTGTGCATCCAATAAGTGTGTTTGTGTCATTGGATTATCATTTGGGTGATTCTTGTCATCCCTAGACTGATTCTTATCCATAAAGGGTTTTTAACAAATCATATATATCAAATAAGTGCGTTTGTGTCATTGGATTAACATTTAGGTAACTTTAGTACTCCATATGCTTATTCTAATATGTTTTAGTTGTTTAACCAATCTTTTGCATCCAATAAGTGTGTTTGTTTCATTTAATTCACATTTAGGTCATTTTCGTCATCCTTCGGCTTTTTCTAAACCATTTATGGTTTTTAACCAATCTTCTGCAATAAGTGTGTTCTGTCATTGGGTTAACATTTAGGTCATTTTTGTCCTCTCGAAGCTTATTCTAATCCATTTTGGTTATTTAACCAATCTTGTGCTATGTCGATTTACAAGAAAGAGGGGTTTGAATTGTAAATGCACCTTTTAAAAGTTCCTGTTAAAAACTTAAGAAAATAACTCAAGATTGATCTTGGTTGTGAAATAGAAAACAGAGAACGTTCTTGGTTTTAACCAGAAAACGGAGAACGTTCTTAATTAGTTAAAATCAAATAATTCAGTTTATGTAATTTAACTTGATAATCAATCAAACTGAAAGTAAATAGATAATGGGAAGAGATACACACAACGATATATCCTGGTTCACCCAACTCGGGTTACGTCCAGTCCTTTCAACCGTAAGATTTTCACTAAGTGTTTAAAACAAAAAACCTTCTTGGTTTTATAGCACCTAGTTCAGATCAACCTTGATCTGTTTCAATCTCTATTACTTTCCACCCAGAAAGTAACAACAGACCTATCTAACCTTGATAGGATGTAATCTTAAACAAACTATAAACAAACTCTTATAGTTTAAGTTTTTACAATTGGATTGTTTTTTGTCAAAATATGAGATTTCTCAACTCTTGTTTGAGAATAGATTCTTTACAAAGGATCTAATGATAATTGAGCAAACTAATATATGAATATGAATCAGCAGCTGTTTCGCACAAAGCAGAATGTATGATTGCCTCTGTTTTGTAGAATTTCAAGTATGTGTGTGATTGATTTATGGATTTCTTAGCACTTGAATTTCTTGCCTTGATTCTGAATATTGGCCTTCTATTTATATGATGTAGAGGCACTGAATGAAGGTACAAAAGAGCTGTTGGAGAGGCTCTGCTCTTTGATTGAAAATTATTTCAGAGATAAAAAATAATCCTTCTTTGAAATAGCTTTTTTGACTTTATTGGTTTAGCATTTAAAGCAGTTCTGTCCTTTTTTAGAAAGTACTCTTAAACGTTTCTTCATTGATCTTGGATGGTACATTCTCTGTCTTGAGTCTTGAGTGTAGCTAGACAAGTTTGGGGAGGAATTACAGGCTATTTCAGAGGAGATGCAGTGATGCTGTTATTGTGCAGAAAACGAAGAATGATTAACGTTCTTGGTTTGTCAGTTTGAACTTTCTTGAGCTTCAATAATCATTTTGGAGTTCCCGTTTTAATCATTTTGTATTTCCTTTGCAATTGTCTTGTCATATGTCAAGATTGATCGAAATTTCTTGACATTTGATTTTTGGGAGTTTGCAAACTGTCATGACTTTTGTCTGTCTTTGAGTCCTTTATTTTTGAGATCAAATAGCCTTTTTGAGCTTGGATGAATCCTACTTGTTCCTTGCCATGTACTGATTAGAATCATGAATAAATTTCCAGGGCAGACTCTTTGTTAAAGAGGTAGAAAAAGTTTGAATCAACATGCTGTGATGAACTTTTTTGAAGCTGGGAGATCTTTCTCTGTTTTAATGTTCTTGTTGCTGTTTTCTTTGCTTTGCTGATTCTGTTTCTTAATTAAATTCACTCCAAAGCACAAGTTAAATTAACATAACATTTAGAATCATAATTAACATTCTTAATTAACTTTTTGTTTGTTTACATCAAAACATTAAATTGAGATTTTGCCTCAACACTTGGCTTAATCCAACCATATCAGTTGTTTAACCAATGTTTTACATCAAATAAACCCGTTTGTGTCAATGGATTTGCATTTAGGTCATTTTCTTGCTCTGGAGGCTTATTCTTCTCCATTTTGGATTTTTAACCAAACTTGTGCATCAACTAAATGCGTTTTTGGCATTGGATTAATATTTAGGTCATTTTCTTCATCCTTCGACTTATTCTAATGCGTAAAGGGTTCTTAACCCATTTTTTGCATCTAATTAGTGCGTTTGTAACATTGGATTAAAGTTTATAACCAATCTTGTGCATCGATGAAGTGCGTATGTGTCACTTGATTAACATTTTGATCATTTTCGTCATCCTTTAACCGATTCTAATCCATTTATTGTTTTTAGCCAATCTTGTGCATCCAATAAGTGTGTTTGTCTTAGTGGACAAACATTTAGGACATTTTTGTCATCCTTCGGCTTATTCTAATGCATATAGGATTTTCACCCAATCGTGTGAATCCAATAAGTGCATTTGTGTCATTGGATTAACATTTAGGTCATTCTTGTGATCTTTAGACTTATTATAATCCATTTAAGGTTTTTTTAACAATATGGGTGTTTGTGTCATTGGAATTACTTTTAGGTTATTTTCGTCCTCCCTTGGCTTAATCTAAACCATTTTGGTTGTTTAACCAATCTTTTGCATCCAATAAACGCTTTTGTGTCATTAGATTTACATTTAGGTCATCTTCATCCTCCCTAGTTATTTTCTAATCCATTTTGGATTTTTAACCAATCTTGTGCATCCACGAAGTTTGTTTGTGGCATTGGATTAACAGTTTGGTCATTTTCGTTATCCTTCAGCTTATGCTAATGCTTTTAAGGATTTCAACCAGTCTTGTGCATCCAATAAGTGCGTTTGTGTGAATGGATTTATATTTAGTTCATTTTCGTCGTCCATAGGCATATATTTTATCCATTTGGATTGTTTAAACATTATTTTCAATCTAATAAGTGTGTTTGTGTCATTGGATTAACATTTAAGTCAGTTTCATCATGCTTCGGCTTATTTGAATCCATTTGGGGTTTTTAACCAATCTTGTGCATCCAAGAAGTGCGTTTCATTCATTTTTATAAAACTTAGGTCATTTACGTCATCCTTCGGCTTACTCTAATCCATTTAAGGTTTTTAACCACTCTTGTGCAATAAGTGCGTTGCTGTAATTTGATTAACATTTATGTCATTTTTGTGTTCCCTACACTTATTGTAATTCATTTTGGTTATTTAACTAATCTTGTGCTTCCAATAAGGGCTGTGTCCTCCCTAGGCTTTTTCTTATCCATTTTGGTTGTTTGTACAATCTTGTTCATCCAATAAGTGTGTTGGTGTCATTGTATTAACATTTAGGTGATTTTCGTCATCCTTCGACTTATTCTAATCTATTAAAGATTTTTAACATTTCTTGTGTATCCAATAACTGCACTTGTGTCATTGGATTAATACTTAGGTCAATATCATCCTCCTTAGTCTTATTCGAATCCATTTTGGTTGTTTAACCAATCTGGAGGATATAATAAGTGTGTTTGTGTCATTAGATTAATACTTAGGTCATTCTTTTGATCCTTCAATTAATTCTAATCCATTTAGGATTTTTAACCAATCTTGGGCATCCAATAAGTGTATTTGTGTCATTGGATTTACATTTAGGTCATTTTAGTCCTGCCTAGGTTTAATCTAAAACATTTTGGTTTTTTAACCAATCTTTTGCATCCTATAAACACATTTGTGTCATGGGATTAACATTTAGGTCATTTTCTCCCCCCCCCCCCCCCCCCGCTATGCTTATTCTAATCCATTTTGGATTTTTTAACCAATATTTTCCATCCACTAAGTGCGTTTGTGGCATTGGATTAACATTTAGGTCATTTTTGTCATCCTTCAATTTACTCTAATGCATAAAGGGTTTTTAACCAATCATGTGCATTCAATAGGTGCATTTTTGTTATTGGATTAAAACTTAGGACTCTTCGTCATCCTTTGACTGAATCTAATCCATTTAGGGTTTTTTTAACTGATCATGTGCATCTAATAAGTGCATTTCTGTCATTGGATTACACATTAGGTCATTTTCGTCATCGTTCGAGTTATTCTAATGCATAAAAGGTTTTTAACCAATCATGTGCATCCAATAAATGTGTGTTTTTATCATTGGATTAAAAGTTAGGACATTTTCGTCATTCTTTAATTGAATCAAATCCATTTAGGGTTTTTGACTAATCATGTGCATCAAATAAATGTGTTTGTGTCACTGGATTAACATTTAGGTCATTTTCGTCATCCTTAGGCTTATTCTAATGCATTTAGGTTTTTCAACCAATCTTGTGCATCCAATAAGTGCATTAGTGTCATTGGATTAACATTTAATTCATTTTCTTCCTCCCAAGGCTTATTCTAATCCATTTTGGCTGTTTAACCTATCTTGCGCATCCAATAAGTGCGTTTGTGTCATTGGATTAACATTTAGGTCATTTTCGTCATCGCTCGACTTATTCTATGTTATTATGGGATTAAAACCAATCTTGTGCTAACAAAAAGTGCGTTTATGTCATTGGATTAACATTAAGGTCATTTTCGTCCTCACTATGCTTATTATATTCCAGTAAGGGTTTTTAATCAATCTTGTGCATTCGATAAGTGCATTTCTGCCATTGGATTTGCATTTAGTTCATGTTTGTCCTCCCTAGGATTAATCTAATCTATTTTGAATGTTTAACCAATGTTTTACATCAAATAAACGCGTTTGTGTCATTGGATTTACATTTAGGTCATTTTCATCCTCCCTAGGCATATTCTTATCTATCCACTAAATACGTTTTTGGCATTGGATTAATATTTAGGTAATTTTCTTCATCCTTCGACTTATTCTAATGCATAAAAGGGTTCTTAACCAATCTTGTGCATCTAATAAGTGTGTTTGTTTCATTGGATTAAAATTTATAGCATTTTTGTAATCCTTTAACTAATTCTAATCCATTTGGGGTATTTAACCGACCTTGTGCATCCAATAAGTTCTTATGTGTCATTTTATTAAAATTTAGGTCATTTCCATCATCCTTCGGCTTATTCTAATCCATTTTGGGTTTTTAACCAATCTTGTGCTATAAGAGCGTTTGTCTCATTATATTAACATTTAGGTCTTTTTTCTCCTTACGCCTATTCTAATCCATTTCGCTTGTTCAACCAATCTTGTGCAATCAATAAGTGCGTTTGTGTCATTGAATTAACATTTAGGTCATTTTTGTCCTCCCCAGGCTTATTCTAATCCGTTTTGGTTGTTTAACCAATCTTGTGCATCGAATAAGTGTGTTTGTGTAATTGGATTAACATTTTGGTCATTTTCATCATCCTTCGACTTATTATAATTTATTTTGGGGTTTTAACCAATCTTGTGCATCCAATAAGTGCGTTTGTGTCATTAGTTTAACATTTAGGTAATTTTCGTCCTCCCTAGGCTTAATCTAATCCATTTTTGTTTTTTAACCAATCTTATGCATCAAAACAGTGCGTTTCTGTCATTGGATTAACAATTAGGTTATTTTCGTCCTCACTATGCATAATCTTATCCATTCAGGTGGTTTAACCAATCTTGAGCTTCCAATAATTGTGTTTGTATCATTGGATTAACATTTAGGTCACTTTCGTCGACATTCGACTTATTCTAATCAATTTAGGGTTTTTAACCACTCTTGTACATCTAATAAGTGTGTTTGTGTCATTGGATTTACATTTACGTTACTTTCCTCCTCCATTGGTTTAATCTAAACCATTTTAGAAGTTTAACCAATCTTGTGTTTTACACGAAGGTATGTGTCATTTGATTAACGTTTTGGTCGTTTTCGTCATGCTTCGATATTTTCTAATGCATAAAGGTTTTTAACCAATAAGTAACTTTAGGACATTTTTGTCATCCTTTGACTGAATATAATCCATTTAAGGTTTTTAATAATCTTGTGGATCCAATAAGTGCGTTTGAGTCATGGCATTATCATTTAGGTCATTTTCGTCCTCACTAGGCAAAATCTTAACCATTTTGGTTGTTTAACCAATCTTTTAAATCAAATAAACGCATTTGTGTGATTGGATTTACATTTAGGTAGTTTTCGCCCTCCCTAGGCTTATTCTAATCTATTTTCATTTTTAACAAACCTTGTGCATCCACTAATTGTGTTTGTGGCATTGGATTAACATGTAGGTCGTTTTCTTCATCTCTCGACTTATTCTAAGGCATAAAGGGGTTTTAACTTATCTTGAACATTCAATTAGCCCATCCAATAATTTTCGTCAACCTTCGACCTATTCTAATTACTTAGGGGTTTTAACAAATCTTGGGCATCCAATAAGTGTGTTTGTGTCATTGGACTAACATTTAGGTAATTTTCGTCCACCCTAAGCTTATTCTTATCCAGTTTGGTTGTTCAACCAATCATGTGCATCCAATAAGTGCGTTTGTGTCATTGGATTAACAATTAGGTCATTTTAGTCGTCCCTAGGCTTATTCTAATCTATTTTTGTTGTTTAACCAATCTTGTGCATCGAAGAAGTGTGTTTGTGTAATTGGATTAACATTTTGGTCATTTTCGTCATCCTTCGACTTATTCTAATTTATTTTGGGGTTTTAATTAAACTTGTGCATCAAAGAAGTGCATTTTTGTCATTGGATTAAAATTTAGGTCATTTCTGTCCTCCCTAGGAGTATTCTAATCCATTTTTGTTTTTTTAACCAATCTTCTGCATCCAAAATGTGCGTTTCTGTCATTGGATTAACATTTAGGTTATTTTCATCCTCACTAAGCTTATTCTTATCCATTTAGGTTGTTTAACCAATCTTGTGCTTTAAATAATTGTGTTTGTGTCTTTGGATTAATATTTAAGTAATTTTCGTCGGCCTTTGACTTATTCTAATCAATTTAGGGTTGTTAACCACTCTTATACATCCAACAAGTGTGTTGGTGTAACACCCCGTTTTTCAAAGCGAGGGTATATTTTTTTTTTCAAAAGAAATTAAAATAAAACAAAGTAAAACAAATGAGGAAATGCTTTTGGATAAATAATTGAGTCATTATAATTTACGCAGCGGAAAAGTTTCTCCAATTATAAATCCAAAACATTTACATAACATCAAATGGTACATGAACCCATCCAAAGATGATATCAAACTGATAATATTTGTATAAGTACAGTTTTCCAAACTATAAATACTCCAAAACCAAAAAGAAGGACCCCTAGTCCCTATACATCATCCTAATCTGATCATCCTACCACAAAGCTATACACCCTGAGTAATCTCCACGCGCCCCGTGAGATCCTCCTAACGTAACTGCAGTCAAGCGTTCCCATCTCCATTCCTGTCCGTAGGGTACGAACCGGTAGGGCCGTCCTGACTCTCATCTGAGGGCAAAGCCCAGATTTCCACAATAGTGTAAAGGGTCACCAACCAGAAAATAACAGTTAACACATAGCAATTAAGTTTTTTGAATGCTCAAAACAACTTTTCAACTAAGCATGCACCTTAACAGGATTTTCAATATGCGAAAAGTTCATACAGTACATTGCCAATGAAAATGAAGGTAAAATGCAGTTCTCGATCTCCTAATTAACACATAATAAAACAAGACATGGATAGATTCATGAGCAATTAATCATACAACTAAAACTGAGGATTTTCACTGAGCCAATCGATTGGGCAATCGATTGGGGTGAAGATTTTTAATGAAAATAGAATCCTGGGCTGAATCAATCGATTTGGCAATCGATTGACAGGATAACGGAGCCCCTGACTTAATACCAATCGATTTCCAAATCGATTTCCTGAAGGTTTTTAGTGAAATTTTGAACTCTGGCTTGATTCAATCGATTGGGCAATCGATTGACAGGATAGCTGAGTCCCTGACTTAATGGCCAATCGATTTCCAAATCGATTTGGTCGAATATGGATGAGTCCCTGACTTAGGCCCAATCGATTGGGCAATCGATTTCGTAAATGATTTTCGAAAAACTGATTACAAAATCGATTGGCTAATCGATTTTGTCCATTTGGCCAAGTCCCTGTTTACTATCCAATCGATTGGGAAATCGATTTACCTGTGTATTCTTTCAAAAATTCATAAACTAACTCAATCACATTCATACATAATCCCAATCCTTAACACTTAACACTGATAACACAATTACTACGACATCATAGATTTCGAGATGGTATTGCAATCAAACATGTTATCACTAAATTCCAAAACATAACACTTAGCATTTATAACACATTACTACACAACCAAAATGAACCAACAGTTCACAAATCAACAGGGTGTAGTCTCTTGCGGACAAACACAATTCCCTCAGGAACGTAAGTCGTAAACGTACTACCTATCACGGGTCCGTACCGTTTACCGAGGTGCCACCTATCCCGGGTCAGCACAACTTACCAAAACATACACGAGTAAACGAGACATTAAAAGATTCCCCATTCTTAATTCTCGTCTAACTTAAACCAGGGCGTAGTCTCTCACGGACAAACCCTGCGCAGTCTCTCACGGACAAACGCAATTCCCCGCAGGAACGTAAGTCGTAAACGTACTACCTATCACGGGTCCGTACTGTCTACCGAGGTGCCACCTATCCCGGGTCAGCACAACTTACCAAACACAATTCCCTCAGGAACGTAAGTCGTAAACGTACTACCTATCACGGGTCCGTACTGTTTACCGAGGTGCCACCCATCCCGGGTCAGCACGACTTACCAAACGTAAATCGTAAACGTAGTGCCTATCACGGCCTTTACTGTTTACCAAGGTGCCACCTATCCCGGGTCAGCACGATTTACCGAAACCCACATAAAAAAATAAGCGAGACATTAAGAGATTCCCCATTCTTAATTCTCATTTAACTTAACGATTTTCAAGACAAAACATTCAGTAAATAAGTCATTAAGATATTCCCCATTCTTAATACTCATTTACTGAAACGATTTTCAAAACGAACATTAAGTAACCGAGACATTAAGAGATTCCCCATTCTCAACGCCCCGTTATCTTAAACAATTTCCAAACAAAATAATAAGTAACCGAGACATTAAGAGATTCCCCATTCTTAACGCCCAGTTACTTAAACAATTTTCCAAACAAAATAATAAGTAACCGAGGCATTAAGAGATTCCCCATTCTTAACGCCCAGTTAACTTAAACGGTTTCAAAACAAAATGTTAAGTAACCGAGACATTAAGAGATTCCCCATTCTTAACGCCCAGTTAACTTAAACGATTTTCTTTAAAACAAAATATTAAGTAACCGAGACATTAAGAGGTTCCCCCTCCTTAACGTCCAGTTAACTTAAACGGTTTTCAAAACAAAATATTAAGTAACCGAGACATTAAGAGATTCCCCCTCCTTAACGTCCAGTTAACTTTAAACGGTTTTCAAAACAAAATATTAAGTAACCGAGACATTAAGAGATTCCCCATTCTTAACGCCCAGTTAACTTAAACGATTTTTCTTTAAAACAAAATATTAAGTAACCGAGACATTAAAGAGATTCCCCCTCCTTAACGTCCAGTTAACTTAAACGGTTTTCAAAACAAAATATTAAGTAACCGAGACATTAAGAGATTCCCCATTCTTAACGCACAGTTAACTTAAACGATTTTTCTTTAAAACAAAATATTAAGTAACCGAGACATTAAGAGGTTCCCACTCCTTAACGTCCAGTTAACTTAAACGGTTTTCAAAAAACAAAATATTAAGTAACCGAGACATTAAGAGATTCCCCATTCTTAACGCCCAGTTAACTTAAACGATTTTTCTTTAAAACAAAATATTAAGTAACCGAGACATTAAGAGATTCCCCCTCCTTAACGTCCAGTTAACTTAAACGGTTTTCAAAACAAAATATTAAGTAACCGAGACATTAAGAGATTCCCCATTCTTAACGCCCAGTTAACTTAAACGATTTTTCTTTAAAACAAAATATTAAGTAACCGAGACATAAGAGATTCCCCCTCCTTAACGTCCAGTTAACTTAAACGGTTTTCAAAACAAAATATTAAGTAACCGAGACATTAAGAGATTCCCCATTCTTAACGCCCAGTTAACTTAAACGATTTTTCACAAACAAACGCACATTAAGTAAACGAGACATTAAGAGATTCCCCATTCTTAATACTCATTTAACTTAATGGTTTTCAAGTTTCACACAAACACAAACTCAACAAATTCTCACATCAAAACATATCAATTCATTTATTCACAAATCCAACCATACACATATCAAATCTCATCAATATCAATTAAGAGCATGTCAAAAACAACGAACACAAATCAAAGCAACATAACACCCAGATACAACCAATTTCATTTGTTCATAATCATATACAATGACTTCAAATTCATTTACCACGAACCATTCATCAATATAAACAAAACCTAACTCTAAGGTTTTACCCATAACGCATTAGTTTCGTTTTTCCCCAAATCGATACATTAAACCCTAACAAATTCCTTCCCACACAACCACAGATAAGTCCCTAATGCAAACTAGAAGTTTGGAAGGAGCCCTTACCTCAACGTTAGCTTTATCGTGCGTTTCCGGTACCGCGAGAAATTCCGGTAAAATCTTCGCTCGCAACGCCGCTTCCAAATTAGTTCACTAGCACCGTAGCGTGGTGGTGAGCAACTTTCCCTTCTATCTCTTCGAGAAATGAGGTTTGGATCAAGGAGAAACGAAGGTTTGTGTTTGGATCTCAAAACCGTTTTACTTCGTTTTCGAATCAAAGAGGAAGAGTGGAGTTGCGAAAACCTTGATCTAACTCACACCCAACCTTGGGCCACTAGCTTTGAAGAAAAGGAAGCAACGAAACGAAAAATGGAGAAGGATGGATTTTTGGTTTTCACGTGAGATGTTCAGAGGAAGGAGATGGAATTTGAGATTTTCCTTCCTTTCTATTTCTTTCCTTTGTTTTTTCCTTTCTTCCTTTTTCCTTCCTTCCTTTATATACTATTTTCTTTTCCTTTTCCTTCCTTCTAGTTTTCCTTTCTTTTCCCTCCAACCAAACATATATAAATATAATAAATATAACTTAACAAATATCTCAAAATCTAGATATTTATTAAATTACCGTTTCGCCCGAAACGCCTTAAATTCTCCGTAAAGGATTTTTCCGCAGTTAAATTCAATTTATTTATCGACGAGAAATTCTAATTGGCATCGAAATACCTTTTTGATTATGAAACTCCAAAATATTATTAACTTTGGCTTAAAAGCCTCCGAGCCAAAATCCAAAATACGCCAAAAATACATAAATGGTACTTTAAAATTACGGGTCTTACATTACTCCCCCCCTAAAATTAGTTTCGTCCTCGAAACTATGCGTCGATAAATAGCTCTGGGTGTTGTTCTCTCATCTTGCTCTCCAATTCCCAAGTCGCCTCTCCAGTAATTGGGTTCCAAATCACCTTGACCAACGAACATCTTTGGTCCTCAATCGCTAAATCTTCCTGTCCTCAATCCTCACAGGTGGTACTTCGAATGTCAAGTTATCCTTCGGTTGGATTGTGTCTGGTTCGATCACATGCGATGGATCTGCAAGATATTTCCTCAACTGTGATATAGGAAACACGTCATGAATGTTGGACAGTATCGGAGGCAATGCAATCCGATAAGCAACAGGCCCAATTCGTGCAGAAATCTGACATGGTCCAATGAATTTCGGAGTCAACTTCTCGATCTTGACGCCCTACCAACTCCCGTAGTAGGTGTGACTCTCGGAAATACATGGTCACCCTATTCGAATTCTAACAGTCTGCGACGCTTGTCCGCGTAACTCTTCTGACGACCTTGTGAAGTCTTCATTTTCTCCTTGATTTTCCTTACCTTAGCTGTAGTCTGTTGCACCATCTCTGGTCCGACGATCATATTTTCACCGTCCTTATACCCACACAAGGGCGTTTGACACTTGCGCCCACAAAAGTCTCCTCTGGAGCCATTCCAATACTTGCGTGGAAACTATTTGTTGTAGGTGAACTCAATCATAGCCTCGTTCCGAAGGCTTCGTGCAATGCTCCCAAAAATGTGATGTGAACTTCGGATCACGGTCTGATACAATACTCGATAGTACTCCAAGTAATCTCTAAAGGTCGCAACACCCCAGCAGGTCGCTGATGTTCCACCTTGTACGGAACATCCACCTAGTACCAAACCTAAACACTAGGTATGACGCCGACACATTGAGTACAATGTATCATTAACCAATGATAGGGCTTCCCATTCCTATCAAGAATGATCTTGGGTTATTGTAGAGGTAAACAATCAAATTAATCGAGAAGCCCCTATTCTGAATGGTTATTTGACAAGTAAACATGCATAATTTACTGTCAAAGTCTTAGCAGTAAAGTAGACACGGACAACTTCAAACAATTTACATAATCCATAGTAATGAAGGAATGGGTTGCCCCCGAATCAGAAAGTGTAGTTAAGAGGTTACCTGTAATCGCACAGTCATATTGAATCAGATCGCTAGATAAATCAGCGCCGACGCAATACACCTGTCCTCTAGCAGTAGGAAGAGTAATCCTAGCTACATCCACCATTGGTTCCGCCTTCGGAGCCTCGCAATTCCTTGCAAAGTGCCCTGGTTTATGGCAATTGTAGCAAGTAGTACTGTTAAAGGTACAAGCATAAGCATAATGTCCTTCTTCTCCACATCGGAAACATCGTATGCCTTTGTCCCACTTGCTTCTCAAGGTCTTGGTTCCCTGGGTTATCCCGTCCCCATTGTTATCATGTGGTCGATTATAAGATTTAGCAACCTGTTTTCCCTTGTTCTGATACTTCGCGCCGACTAGGTCCTCCTGAGTTAAAATTCCCTCCTCGGCTAGCTCTCTTATTCTTCATCTCCTCAACTTCTCTACATTTTTCCACAAGAACCTGGAAACGTTGAATTCCCATGGGTAAGACAAACTCTTGAATCTCATACTTTAGTCCGTCTTGGAAACGATGACACAAGAATGGCTCGTCCACCTCTTCACGGAAAAATCTGAAATGCCTTGATAGTGATTCAAACTTAGCAGCATATTCGCCCACGGTCATGTTCCCCTGATGTAGTTTCAGGAAATCATCACCCAGTCTAGTCCTGGTACTCATCGGGAAGTATTTGTCGAAAAACTTCCCTTTGAAAGATTCCCAGTTCACCTCCTCGTGAGCTGATCTCATCAACGACCTTGTACTCCTCCACCAGTACTCAGCGTCTCCTAGTAGCATATAAGTGGCATAGTTGACCCTCACTCCCGCCTGACAGTTAATCATTTCGAAGATCTTCTCCATTTCTTGGATCCATTGACTTGCTTTCTCTGAATTCTCAGTCCCCTCAAACTTGGGAGGATTGTAACGACGAAGTCTTTTAATCCTCTTGACTCTGCAGCTCGGATCTCTCTTCCCCTCTTTTCGAGATCGCGTTGAGTCTTGGCAGCAGTCTGTGCAGCAACAGAAGCAGCCATGTTATTCATAGCCTCCGCCATTCGATCATTTCCTACCGGCATTGGTTCTCGGAACGTCATTCCTCCTTGGCAGCATGGTTTCCCTATAAAACCATCATCAAGTAGAGTCTTAACACTACTTCAATAATTCTAAGAATAACTTCCGACCACATCAGCACATAATAAAATTATGAACTTGACAACTTAAACCACCTAAACCGACACGTGATCAGACAACAACTCGTAACCTACAATCTAGAACCAAGGTTCCACAGCCCCAAAGAAAACCAAACCAAAGCTCTGATACCACAATGTAACACCCCGTTTTTCAAAGCGAGGGTATATTTTTTTTTCAAAAGAAATTAAAATAAAACAAAGTAAAACAAATGAGAAATGCTTTTGGATAAATAAATTGAGTCATTATAATTTACGCAGCGGAAAAGTTTCTCCAATTATAAATCCAAAACCATTTACATAACATCAAATGGTACATGGAACCCATCCAAAGATGATATCAAACTGATAATATTTGTATAAGTACAGTTTTCCAAACTAAAATACTCCAAACCAAAAGAAGGACCCTAGTCCCTATACATCATCCTAATCTGATCATCCTACCACAAGCTATACACCCTGAGTAATCTCCACGCGCCCCGTGAGATCCTCCTAACGTAACTGCAGTCAAGCGTTCCCATCTCCATTCCTGTCCGTAGGGTACGAACCCGGTAGGGCCATCCTGACTCTCATATGAGGGCAAAGCCCAGATTTCCACAATAGTGTAAAGGGTCACCAACCAGAAAATAACAGTTAACACATAGCAATTAAGTTTTTGAATGCTCAAAACAACTTTTCAACTAAGCATGCACCTTAACAGGGATTTTCAATATGCGAAAAGTTCATACAGTACATTGCCAAAGAAAATGAAGGTAAAATGCAGTTCTCGATCTCCTAATTAACACATAATAAAACAAGACATGGATAGATTCATGAGCAATTAATCATACAAACTAAAACTGAGGATTTTCACTGAGCCAATCGATTGGGCAATCGATTGGGGTGAAGATTTTTAATGAAAATAGAATCCTGGGCTGAATCAATCGATTTGGCAATCGATTGACAGGATAACGGAGCCCCTGACTTAATACCAATCGATTTCCAAATCGATTTCCTGAAGGTTTTTAGTGAAATTTTGAACTCTGGCTTGATTCAATCGATTGGGCAATCGATTGACAGGGATAGCTGAGTCCCTGACTTAATGGCCAATCGATTTTCCAAATCGATTTGTCGAATATGGATGAGTCCCTGACTTAGGCCCCAATCGATTGGGCAATCGATTTCGTAAATGATTTTCGAAAAACTGATTACAAAATCGATTGGCTAATCGATTTTGTCCATTTGGCCAAGTCCCTGTTTACTATCCAATCGATTGGGAAATCGATTTACCTGTGTATTCTTTCAAAAATTCATAAACTAACTCAATCACATTCATACATAATCCCAATCCTTAACACTTAACACTGATAACACAATTACTACGACATCATAGATTTCGAGATGGTATTGCAATCAAACATGTTATCACTAAATTCCAAAACATAACACTTAGCATTTATAACACATTACTACACAACCAAAATGAACCAACAGTTCACAAATCAACAGGGTGTAGTCTCTTGCGGACAAACACAATTCCCTCAGGAACGTAAGTCGTAAACGTACTACCTATCACGGGTCCGTACTGTTTACCGAGGTGCCACCCATCCCGGGTCAGCACGACTTACCAAACGTAAATCGTAAACGTACTGCCTATCACGGCCTTTACTGTTTACCAAGGTGCCACCTATCCCGGGTCAGCACGATTTACCGAAACCCACATAAAAAAATAAGCGAGACATTAAGAGATTCCCCATTCTTAATTCTCATTTAACTTAACGATTTTCAAGACAAAACATTCAGTAAATAAGTCATTAAGATATTCCCCATTCTTAATACTCATTTACTGAAACGATTTTCAAAAACGAACATTAAGTAACCGAGACATTAAGAGATTCCCCATTCTCAACGCCCAGTTATCTTAAACAATTTTCCAAACAAAATAATAAGTAACCGAGACATTAAGAGATTCCCCATTCTTAACGCCCAGTACTTAAACAATTTTCCAAAAAAATAATAAGTAACCGAGGCATTAAGAGATTCCCCATTCTTAGTTAACTTAAACGGTTTTCAAAACAAAATATTAAGTTAACCGAGACATTAAGAGATTCCCCATTCTTAACGCCAGTTAACGTTAAACGATTTTCTTTAAAACAAAATATTAAGTAACCGAGACATTAAGAGGTTCCCCTCCTTTCCAGTTAACTTAACAAAATATTAAGTAACCGAGACATTAAGAGATTCCCCCTCCTTAACGTCAGTTAACTTAAACGGTTTTCAAAACAAAATATTAGTAACCGAGACATTAAGAGATTCCCCATTCTTAACGCCCAGTTAACTTAAACGATTTTTCTTTAAAACAAAATATTAAGTACCGAGACATTAAGAGATTCCCCTCCTAACGTCCAGTTAATTAAACGTTTTTCTTTAAAACAAAATATTAAGTAACCGAGACATTAAGAGATTCCCCATTTCTTAACGCACAGTTAACTTAAACGACTTAACGATTTTTCTTTAAAACAAATATTAAGTAACCGAGACCCTCATCTTAACGTCCAGACGGTTTCAAAACAAAATATTAAGTAACCGAGACATTAAGAGATTCCCCATTCTTAACGCCCAGTTAACTTAAACGATTTTTCTTTAAAACAAAATATTAAGTAACCGAGACATTAAGAGATTCCCCCTCCTTAACGTCCAGTTAAACTTAAACGGTTTTCAAAACAAAATATTTAACCGAGACATTAAGAGATTCCCCATTCTTAACGCCCAGTTAACTTAAACGATTTTTCTTTAAAACTGAAATATTAAGTAACCGAGACATTAAGAGATTTCCCCATTTCCTTAACGCCAGTTAACTTAAACGATTTTTCAAACCGTAAACCAGACATTAAAGAGATTCCCCATTCTTTAACGCCCAGTTAACTTAAAACGATTTTTTTCACAAACAAACGCAACATTAAGTAAACGAGACATTAAGAGAGATTCCCCATTCTAATACTCATTTAACTTAATGGTTTTTCAAGTCTTGCACACAACACAAACTCAGCAAATTCTCACATCAAAACATTCAATTCATGTATTCACAAATCCAACCATACACAATATCAAATCTCATCAATATCAATTAGCAGCATGTCAAAAACAACGAACACAAATCAAAGAACATAAAC